>CM061537.1:109066018-109524804 GCA_030545055.2 Neoaliturus tenellus
CATTGGACGTATGTCCTAAAATGCTTCGCTAAGCCGCCAACCACCACTTAGTTTTTTTACCCTTAGTAAATTTTATTTCCGTAATGGATAGTGTAGGCTATTGGGTTTATATTTGTCATGGACCTTTATCACACCAATGTTCATTAGTAGTGGTTTTTGGCCACTTTTAAAACCGACCACGTGCCCACCGAGCCACGTGCCGCGGCAGCTGGCGCCAGCTGCCATGTCACATAGCTTCCGGTGGGGGATGGAGGGTATATATGAGATGCTGTAGTTATATTTTATGCCATATAGGTTGGGGTGGAGATGGCGATAGTGTTGGCGTTAGGGTGAAGTGAATTTGCGCATAAAATTAAAATTAAAAGTTAGTTCAAAATTGAAATTCGTCGGTGTTAACGAAACTCTAACAGTTGAAGAAAAATTAAGAGTTAGTTGAAAATTGAAATTCAAACTTAGAACTGAGATGTGGAAAATATGTCAAGGTCATCCAGAGTAAGTTTTTAAAAATCCTATCCAACTATCACCAGAAATAGTTTTAAGTTGAAGTAGTTGGTGATAGCGGGATAATTCATCCGTGCCATGGGAGAGGTGTTTATCGTTTGAAAGTTGGCGATAGAATGAGAAGCGCCGTCTAGGGAGAGGGCTTATAAAATGGCAACCTTCCCCCCACCACCCTTTCCCCCACTCCTTTAGACCAATAACCGGTCGCCGACTCTATGTGGTGAAACTGAACTAGACATGGCGGCCGCCATGGATAATTCTAACCTCAAACCTTAGTTTTGCATTGGTGAGCATGCGCCACCCCCACTCCTTTACCCCACCTGCCGTTTGGGCAGGTGTTGGGGGCAGAAATGTTAAAATATTGGGGTGGAGATGGCAATAGCGTTGGTGGTCGGTTGAACTGAATTTGCGAATAAAGTAACTAGGGTTGAACTAAAAGTATACATAAATTAAAAGTTAGTTGAAAACTGAAATTTGACGGTGTTAACAAAATTCTTAATAGTTGAACAAAACTAAAAGTTAGTTTTAAACTGAAATTCAAATTTATAAATAGGATCTGGAAAGTATGTCAAGGTCATCCAGAGTAAGTTTTAAAAAAGCCTACCCAACTACCACCAGAAATAGTTCTAAGTTGAACTAGTTGGTGATAGTAGGATAGGTTGAAGTAACTTTTGAATTTTATTAGTGAAAATACAATTAATGTGCAACAGCAGAGTTTAAACAAGTTGAACTTTTGTGATGAATTACAGAGTTGTAAATGCAAACACCGACGACGATGAGAAGGTAAATGCAGAGTCCCCAGATGATGTATTTGAAAAGCTTGAACAAATGTAACATTTCAAGTTGGTTTTCCCGTTCCATTTCCAATCGTTTAATTTCTAATTTCAATTTATCCTCTTCCATTCTAGTTATGAAGGGAACTTCATCCATCATATCCATCATGATTGTGTTAGTGTTTGAAATTTTAGTGATGTTGATAGTTCAGAAGTCGAAGACGGAATGAAAAGTGAAAGGGAGAAATGTTAGTTAAATAAAGAAGTGGTGGGAGGAAGGATGAATTACAAAGAAGTGGTGGGGGAAAGACGTTGCTCTTCATTATTACCATCAGTAGTGTCAGATGGTGCAGGAGTTAGATTTAGTAAACTGTCTTCATCTAAACTTTCAACCTTATCACAAATAGGACAATCGTATGTTATTTCCAAATTCATTTTGATGGTTGTAAAATTATCTACAAGTTCTTGTAAAATATTAAAAATGTCTTGTAACTCTTCTTTAGAGTTTATTTCAAAACTAGAATTCATTCGGGCCAATGGAGAGTTGTTCATTATTGGAGAGTCGGTGATGGAATGAGGATCGGCGCATAGGGAGGGGGCTTATATAATGGTGACCTTGAGCAGGCGTCTAGGGAGGGGGGCTGTCTAGGGAGGGGGCTTTTATACAGGGAACTTTGAGCTTATGATTGAATAAAATGTTTAGTTCTTCTTCTCCATCTTTTAATTCAATTATTTGAACCGAAGTAGTTGTTTCATCCTCTTCACTCGATGAAGAAAACAATTCACCAGGATTTAAATATTGAACTACAATTCTGAACCATATTATAGGATATTCGTCAATGATGGAAAGTAAGTTTTGAAACAATTCTTCCATCTCTTCCCTGTCAGTTATTATATGTTCAAACTTGATAAATTTGTTTTCCATGTTGTTAGTTAGAGTGTTGGAAGTGGAATGATTCAATATTATATAAAAATTAGAACTAGTGGTGGGGGAAATCTCAAGGTCATCCAAATGAAGTTTTAAAAAAGAGTGTAAAACTGAAATTACACATTTGATGGTTCTACAGGATCGGAATACCAATCTGATCTGTATTTACATCTTTTTATCATATGTGTACAAAAATCATCTTGATGAGAATTGGTGCGTTGACAATGAGCAAGATCTAGAGGGTGAAATTTGAAACATCTTTGAGGACAACATGTATGAAAATATCTTGATTTGTAAAATTTGAAAGTTCGCAATTCCGGTGGTGGTAGTTGTTTTGTTTTGCATTTGCAATAACAAGATCCGAAGAATTCACATTTAGTACAAGCTAACCCATCCACCATCATTGGTCCTAAATCTGTACACTGTTGTTCACAACAGTAACGAGGTTTGTACTTGTATTTTTGCTCTTCCATGTTGACGTTGCGGAGTCCAGTGAAAGAATAAGAGTGTATAGTGTTCAATAGTGAGTTTTATGTACTGTGAAAAGTGGTAGGGGTAATTTCAAGGTCATCCAAATGGAGTTTTAAAAAATTATACCTTACAAGTGTAAGGATTATTAAAATTTAGGAAGTTTGTTTCTCTTTGTTTTCTTCAGACTTTTTCTCTCTCTCCGCCTTAGCCATAGCAACAAGTTCTTCTGTTGATAATGGATGTACTTCAGGAAATTTTAAAATTAATTTAGCTTGATATCCTTCTTTAGTTAATACATCTAAATCTTGGGTCATTTGTTCAACGGTGTTGTAGTCTTTTCCATAGATTTTTCCATCAAGTTGAATCATCATTCTGTACAACATTTTCTTAAATAGGTCTTGTCGTGGTGAGAGCTAAGAAGCGAATGATTATTTATACAAGTATCACATCCTTTTTATTAACTCACATTGATCACGTGATTCTTTAGTTGTAGCTTTGTCTGTCAAAAGTTATTCAACATTGGTAATACTTTTGGAACTTGATGTTATGTTGACCAGTTGGCGATGAAGAAGTTGTAGGTTGTGTAGAAATAAATATTTCATCATCGCAATATTTTGTTTTAGTGAACATCCTTGTATTAGTAGCACTAACATCAACAGTTAAGTGATAACCACCGGTAAGTAAAACTCGCATTTCGTTAGTTAAATCTTCAAGTTGTTCAAAAGTAGTTATGGTGTTGGTATCATAAGATGCACACTTAACCTTTAGGGACATGTTGCAGTTTTATATTCAGGGATTAAGAGCGAGATGTGTACGGTATGAAAGGTAGCAGTAGACTGATGAATTTTGCAAGTACATTTCCCCTTTTATAATTATACAAAATTGGGTCAAGGTCATCCTGTGGAATTTTTAAAAAAGCAACATATTGTAATGTACAAAGACATTACAATATGTTGCTTTTTTTATTTTTTGTTTTGTTTTATATCATATTTATTGAAAAAACAAATACAAAGAAATATTTACAATGTTATGTACAAATTAATCAGTAGTAGGTGTTACATGAATTGTAAGTTCAGTAGAGTTGTTTCCACTGGGTCCATGTGATACCAAATAGAGTGCGCCGGGTTGAATTATACGAAGATCTTCATTTTGAAGTAGTTGTACGAAGCGCTTTGGTAAGAAGATCTGAAATTTTGCTTCATCACCAATTGTATAAGGTGCCTCGCTCAAAGTGCAATTTATAGCATCACCTACTGAAGTTTCCATTTTCTTAATAGTATGAATGATGTAGTGTTTTTCTTCTTTTAGTTCAGAACATTTCTTCGTAGGTAGAATTGATGATTTAGAATGAGCGTTGAACTGATCAACTAAACTTTGAAGTAAGTTCTGTGATGCCATATTGATGTTGTTGTTAATCTTCTTGTTAATAAGAATGTCCGTCGGAGATGTTGTCTCTTCGGAGGTTTGAGTAATACTCATGCTGTGTCATGGTAGCGCTCTCACTTTTATAATCGACACTACCCCCACCACTCACACTACCCCCACCAGTTTGTTGAAGGAAATTATTCAAGCGGTAGGCATTCTTTAAAGCGCACTGCGACCTTCGATGTTTAAAACTTTTTGATGAAATACAAAGTTCGTTGAAGTAGCATTGGAAATCTTTATCAATTATTGCATTAATCACTTCGTTGCTTGTAAATGATTGTATCCAATTTGCTTTTTCCAATCCCCTTGTGTAGATAATTTTAAACTCTTTGCAATAATGATTCATAATGTGCGGCATCATGTTATAATTAATGAAACCTTCATCCCATCTTAAGTTGTGAAAATGTTTGTTCAACCATTTGTTTGTAACTTTCGCTTTAGTTGTTAGTCTATTAAATGGTACTGGAGGTTTGAACAAATAATGATAAACTACTGATGTGTTCATGTCCAAGATTACTAATTCTTTAATAATAAAATTACCATCATTTCCTCGGAAAGCTTGAAATTCAATTATACCTCTTTTAACTTCCATTATATGTGGCGCATTAGAAAACGAAACCCGTTTATTCATGATGAAGTCTTACTAACAACTGACTTAAAAATTGAATGAGCCGATGTTTATAACAGACAGGATTGTTCTTCTTCTTTCACTTCTTGTGCCACTTCATCAATATTAAAATTGGTGTGATAGTTGTTTAATTGTCTCCACATTTCAACTTCTTGAGGTATTCTATTAAAGATTGAAGTATCCACGGGACCGTATAAAATTGGAACAAAAGGTTTTTTGTCCAATGTATCAATTAGATAGTCTTTAATTATTGCACTTGAAAATATTAGTTGTTTCAAATATCTGGTGACGGGACCGGTAGTACAACTTAAAGTGTAAAATTCTTCTTTAGTGAAATATAATTTAACATTATGTGTAGTTAAATCTCTGAAGCGAACAATTTGTCCTCCACGATGTTTTACTATATCAACTTCAATATTTGATTCCAATAAACTTAATCTTGTTCTTCTTCCAAATGTGTTGTTACTTAAATAGCACTCCAAAAGATGTAAATGTTTCATGAGAGATTCCCAAGTAGTTTCACTGAAAGTAACCATTTTGTTTCCATGATTTAAAATAACAATTGGTGAATAATCCATTGATTTTAAAATTCCAACTGATATACTTTTTGTCATGCATGAAGAAATTGGGTAGATAATCCGAAGAAATACTTCTGTTAAAATATTGGTTGTAATGTTAACTTCAACCTTCTTCCTTTTTACTTCTTTTTCAGCTTTTTCTTCTTCTCTCTTCTTATGTTTGTTGAATTTTAGGAACTCGTCCATTTCTCGTTCAACTTGTTTTTCTATATCTGAACTATTATCATCCATTAGAGGTGTATTTTCTTCTCCGTTAGTAGAATTCATCTTGCGAATGATGTTTCCCATACGACGGTTGAAGATAGAATGAAGTTTCTACTAATTATTTTCTCGCTTTTATATTTTTCGTAAAATCCTTGAAATTTATACAATTACATAATTGTTTGTTTTCAACTTGTCTTTCACAAATGAAATTCTAACCTCAAAAATTAAAGCAGATAATTCTAACCTCAAAAATTTGCAGTTGTTGTACAATTCTTCTTA
The DNA here is from genome assembly GCA_030545055.2 of Neoaliturus tenellus. NCBI lineage: Eukaryota > Metazoa > Arthropoda > Insecta > Hemiptera > Cicadellidae > Neoaliturus > Neoaliturus tenellus. The sequence goes on from CM061537.1 coordinate 109,071,806, forward strand.
AAGTACATTCTTCACAATTCCGGTCAGCGGTGTGTAAGTAACTATTTTATCATGTAGAATTAGACAGTATGCCGAAGTTCCATCCGCTACTGGTTCTTCAAATTCCATTTCAATTTTTATATCCACACTTGATGATTTTACCGATTCATTTTGTTTTGAACAATCGATTACAATTATTGGAGCCTTGGAATAATACTGGTCAGGTGATAATAGTGGTGTATTAGTCTTTCCATAATATGACGATTGAAATCTTGCATACATATCGTATAAAATGGAAAAACGTTTTTTGCTGAACATGACATTCAAATTGTCATAGGGAAAGAATTGAGAGTTTAGGAAAACTTTACAATTCTTTATTTTACAGTGATCAAATTGACCAGCATTTGCAGTGATAACATCTTTTCGCTTAGTTTGAAAACCGAGTATTATGTACCTTGCTCGTTCCAAGTAAGTTGATGTCTTGACGGTCCATGTTTGTCGTTCTGTCTGAGGTAGTGTAGGGTATTCATGAAATTCCCAACTTCGGAATGGCATCACAATATCACGGTCAGATTTCAACTTTCTCAATAATAGGATTCTATGTTCATCAGCCAATCTTACATGAGGTACCCTCCAAACAACTTTATCCAACTGTAGTTGCCATTCCAGTTTATCTTCCGTAGTTGCAGGGTCTGCAAGTATCAAGTCCTTATTAGTTGAAGATCTGAGTAATACTAATTCTTGTTTGACATTTATTATTACCCGTTTGTAATCTTCAGCGAATCCTAAAAGCAATCGTAAAGGTACATGAAAATCAAAGTGACCGTTGGAAGCTGGTGTTATAGTGTCTTTATCAGGGGCAACCCATCCGGCAGTGACTATTGAATTCTTCTCATGCGGTGTTAATGATGTTAATCCTTTCAATGTCGTTGTTAAACCAACCTTTTTTGTTGAATCAACCGTCACCCCTGATATTTCATATCTTATTTCATCAAAAAGATATGCCATCGGGTTATTTATAAAAGGAACTGTTGAAGCAGTTTTTCCATCCAATTTTAATACCCGTCCTTCAATGTACAAGTAACTTTCACACGGTAAAGTGTAAATATCTTGTTGTTGAATGGGGATCCTTATTTCATCGTTATTGTTTAATTTTGATGAAGTGTAAGGGTTGTGCGTGTGATATTCCTTCTCCCATAGTGTTTCGTCGAACGTTGGTCCTTGAGATATATCCAGGATATCCATCGCTGTTAAGTTTCAATCCAATCTTCTGTAGAAAACGAATGTTTTCCGATGTTAACTCTTCCAATGTCGAGGAGCTATTGAGCTCCCGACTCTTCCGTTGCGGTTTAAATGATAATCCCATGTTGACTTTTATGTTGCTGCTCTGATGTGTATCCGTATAGTAATTGTTTCTCCTCTAAAGTCAACACTATGACCGTCTTGATCCAATATGTTCAGTACAATGTCTGAAATGAAACTGGTGTTTAACGGTAGGTATATCAAGTTTTGTGGCTTCTCAACAATTTTAAAACCGGGAGCCACTGTTGGATAAAATGTATGTAAAATATGTTGATTAACTCCATCTCTATACGATCCGTGTATAATGTTGCACGTGACATCAATACTATTTACTTTCAATATTGTTACAGTTGAATCACCTGAATGAGTAGTTCCAGGAGTTAAGATTTTCTTTTTTGTATCTGTAAATCCAAGTAAACTGCCAATCGACTGTTCCAAGCTGACATCAATATAATATTTTGAAGTTATTTCTGCTTTTAAAGTATTATTGTTTCCTTTAACGGTGATATTGTCTTCTCCGAGTTGTTTCTGTAATAATTGGTTTATATCATCAATTTCATAAGCTCCAGTAGGAAATGTAATTATTTTCAATTCTGAGTATTTTCCTGCAGCATCCTTAGTTTCATAATAATGTAGTAAATTGTTCTTCCCTTCCGTAACATTAGGAATTGAGTTGTAGGTAGTCAAATCAAGTAATGCCGCTTCCCATAATCGTTCCTTGGATAGACGCAATGCTGGGAACAGCGTACTTTTTAATGTGGATGAATTTCCACTCAATGACACTGTATACGATGACATCTTAAAGCTGACTGACACTTTTCGCTAGAAACTCCAAACATAAATGCCCACATATTTCAGTATTGTTAGGTTGTTCTCTTTTGTAATTGTAAAAAATGTTTTTTGAGTTTCGAAAATAATGTTGAAGTTCTTTTGGCGGTGGTAGATTGCCAAAACTGTCAAAGTAGTAAATGGTTTGTCCGAGCTTTTTATAGCATACCCAATGAGTACCTGGACCATAGGTGGAATCCAAATTTACTATTCCAGTTTCATTTTTCCATATTTTAGTTGGTAATGCATCTTTCATAAAAACTCCTCGAAAGAATGGTATTTTCAAACATTTTACATAATCATTTAACTGATGATTTGTTAAGGCTTTATTTGGAATTATTAATTGATTCTTCTTATTTAGTACACACGGTATGGTCTTAGGTATAAACCTGCTCCGTTTTTTACCATTTGCCAAACAGAAGTCTTCTTTATACTTGCTTTATGAGTTCTACGACGTCCTTTTTTAATGTTTCCACCTCTTTTGGGTGTGCCTCTCTTTGCAGGTCTTCCTCTGCGACGTTTTCCACCACCTAACTTTGCTTTCGTCTTCATGGCTGTAGTTACTGCCCAAGCCGCTGCTTTTTCTGCAATACTTGCGTCACTTGATTTTACTCTTTGCCAAGCTTTTTCTGCTAGAATTTTATCTGCTATTGATCTATTTGTTGAATCTTTATACTTTGAATATGCTATATCGTGTTCTTTGCAAGCTTGATCTAATTTATTAATTCCAGGATCTCCTCTTGCTAAACGTTTTGCCAACTTAGTTCCAGGTCCACAATATTGATAACCTCCGGGCAGATGTAATTCGTATGGTAAAGCGTCTATCGCTCGATTCACAACAGCACCAATTGGAATCCGTCTGAGCAGGGATAATGCAGCTGATGTTAAACCACGTCCTCTCTTGCCGCTGTCTTGACGACGACTGAGCGATACGGTCTTCATTATGCTGTTTTATGTAACCAACGTCTTCACTCTATGAAATACTTTATGCTAATGAATCCTTTTTTGTATATTCCATACTTAAATATTCATAAGTTTTACTAGTATCTATCAATGATTTCATCTTTAATCCATTGGTTTCTCTGAGAATCTTCGATTTTATTGTGTTTCATCGATGTATTAATCAAATGATTATGCATATCAATAACTACATTACCTACAAGATTCGTTACATACTCGATATTAGTAGCATCTTTGTCATATGTAGGATTATCAAGATTTGTGATACGTTTACCATTACATGTATACACAGATGGATCGTTTTTAGAGGTTGCTATAACTTGATTAATAGTAGCAACATCATTCGGAGCTATTCCTGCTGATATGTTAGATATTCTTCTATTTTTTCCATCATATACGTTATTTATTTTATCTAAAATTATAGTTTGTTTTACAACAACACAATCCTGATCATCTTTACCAGATTTAACTTGGGTTAATCGTCTACCTTTACATATAAAATTAACACCAGTAGCTGATAGTTGTGGTACTTGTGTTAAAATAACAGCATCATGTTCTTCCGTGCCTAAACTTATATTTGACAATCTTTTATTTTTTCCATCCCACTTGTCATTTTTTAGTTGTAGTAAGGTAAACTTTTCACTGCCTTGCATAAACTCATCACCTTTCTTTGACACCACCTGATTCTGTTTAACAAAAGCGGATGTTCCTTTTTTCAAGCTTTCATTCATTTGTCTCACGGTAGCAGCATCAGATGGAGTTGAACCATCTTCCAGATTGGACAACACTTTTCCATGACAATCAATAACAGCACTATTATATAAAATACAATTATCTTTAATGTATTTTATATTAACACCATCACTTTCTTCTTTAGGATATCCAATATCGTTTATAGTATATTTATAGAAGGAAAATCCATCTTTTTTCTTTTCTGGTATTACAGAGTGCAAATAACGCTTATTAATTGTATCTGTATCCTCGGTTGGATCTGCCACATTAGTTATTTTATAATTTAAAGCATTGTACTTTTTTCCACTTTTAGTCTTTTCCAACAGTAAAGCATATTCCATCGCAGATAGAAAATAGCCTTTATTAACAACATCTCCATTGTTGACTGGTTTTGCAACGTTAATAACCCTGTGAGATTTTGCATCATACAGTTGGTTGTTGTCGAGTTTTAAACTTGTAGATGTTTCCTCCTTTACTGTCTTTAAATTTGTTGCATCTCCATCTTCTTCTGGATCTTTAACAAACTTTAAACGTTTATTATTTATGTTATAGTCACCTTCGGGTGTTTGCGGTAATCCACTTCTTTTTCTGTTTTCTCCAACTTGCACTCCTAACGCGGAGTAGCGTCCGAACTTGTCGACGCTCATGTTAGAACTGACACATTATACACCTGCAACTCTTATATATCCGCGGACAATTATACAATTATGTCGCGATTCCTGAGTTCATCAATCAGAGCTACCCATTCATTATTTAAACCTGTATGACCAGCTTCCATGGCTTCATGCAATAGTCTCATTCTATCAACCAATTTATTGATGTCATTGTAGTAAATCACATTTGTATTGTATAGATTTTTCATCAATCCTTTACCAGATGTTGAAGTATCTCCTTTACTCTTTTTACCATGTTGTTCAAGAAGTGATAAATCCATAAGTGATAAAGATTTTCTTTTCAGTGGTTGTCTTACCGCTGGTGCAGTACGTAATGTTGGCAATTTTCGTGGAGGAAACAACTTTTTTATAACGATGTTATATTTTGTTGCACGTGAACGATTAATCATTCCATCCTTTAAGTAGTTTCTTTTATGAGCGCTAGTATTTTGTAGAATCTCCTTAAAAACACTTAAATCTTTGGATGAATATCTTAGTGGTATGTTTTTAAAAATTAATTCATATAATCCTTTTGTTCCTTTATATCTATGCTCACCAATAATGATGTAATCGTCTTGTGTTATTTCAAGCTTTGAATCGCCAATCTTCAATTCATTCCCATCAATTCTTGCTCCGTATACGTGTGATCTACTCAAATTCGGGTTTGATTTCATGTCATGTAGCATTTTCATTATATATTTTCTTCCAAGAGGTCCATGTTGTAATATATCGCTACTCAATTGAGTTAAATTTGGAATAGATTGTTCAGCTTCAGGTATTGGCTGTTCTTCTTCCTTTTCAACAATTGGTTCTTCTTCTTTTGTTTCTTCTTGCTCACTAGCACTTGTATATGAATCATCATCTTCTTCTTTTTTTAATGCTTGTACTTCTTGTTTAGAAACTGGTAGTAAAACATCTCCTTCATAACGAGGTTTACCAATAGTTTCCGATATCTGTTTTAAAGGTTCCGTAATAGGTTTAAAGGTAGTCTCTAGAAATTCTTCTCTTTCACTTAAACCCATCCTCAATGCACGATTCTTCATCCTAATAGAATCACTGAGTGATTTTATTTCTTTCAATAGTTTTTCTTGATTCACCATGTTTACACTGTGAAGTTCAACGTATAACTAGATGTAGCATCGGTAGTTCAACGCATAAATACAAATTTATCCAACCCTATACGATATCTACCATTTTTAATATCTTCTTCCTTCATAATAACGAGAAAGCTATATTTCTCATTCCATGCTTTGCCACACATCTCTTTAAATTTTTCAAATGGCATATCCGCATTTACATGATCATTATATATATGCTTTAAATTTGTTTCATCTTGCTTGAAGATGATCAACATATTTGCATTGTCTCTTATAAGTTGTTTTGGAATTTTACTGTATGTTTGACCAATATAAATGCTATCAATATTATGATGTCTTCCCATAGCAAAATAATTCCTTATTGTGTCATGATTTTCACAAGAAACATCGTCAAATATAAAAATAGAAAATGGTTTTGCTTCATTTGGTTGCATAATTGTTTCACTGGCATTAAACTTGTAAAAATTCACTTCAGGTACACTTGCAAGTACTTTATCCAATAATTGATATTTTGGTTGTTGCAATGATTTTGAAAAAATGTATATATTATTAAAACGCAATCCTTTAGGATTAGTTATAAGGTTAAAAACAACATTAGTTTTTCCACAATTTGAAGGACCAGTTATTAGACATCTTATCGTATTTGGTAGTAATTCACCATGTTTTCCATGATTTAACTTATCATTGTCAACTGTCAATTCATCAATGTTATTGATATTAAATCGGTCTTTTTGTTGTACAATCTCCATCTTGTATAAAGGTTAAACACACAATGAGCTATTAAACAACTATACTAAGTCTTTTGAAGGAATCCAAGAGTCTTCACTTTTATCAAACCCTAACCACCGGACTTTAACCATATCCTTTTTCCTTTGTAAAATCTTCTCGACAAGATATACATCACCGACTGTTGATTTCAACAATTCGTGTCCGTAAAATCCACCTTGAAGTAATTCACCCTTGTTATCCTTTAATAAATAGGTTTCAGGTATAGTTGGTTGCACTTTATAAATTGTAAATACTTCATTAGTCCAATTTGGTAGATATCTTTTACTAAATACACCTTTGTATTTGCTTATACGAACTTTATCGTTGACCTTGAACTTCTTTGGTTGCAATTTTTCCAATTTCGGTGTTGTATTATTTTTAATGCGTTGTAATACAATTTTGGCATTAGCACTATTTACCTGGATAGGTTTCATTCCAATGGTACGATGATATTTGTTGTTATACTCTTTTATAAGTTGTGGTAATATGTCATACCACACGTATGATCCTCTTTTTGAAAATTGTTTATACATCGCACCTTTTAATGTTCTATTGAATCTTTCAATTATTGAAGCTTTAACTTCAGAATTTGTAGAATAATGATTTATTTGATATTTCTTCATCAAAGCTCCAAAGTCTTTATTAAAATATTCTTTTCCATCATCGGTCTGTAGATGTTTAATTTTAAATTTATTTCTTTGTATTGTGGTTTCCATAGCTTTTGTAACACTTTTACCAGTCTTATCCTTCATTGGTAAAGCGTCAGCTATTTTAGTAAAACAGTCTATAATTGTTAAAATATATTTAAATCCTTTATTTAATTTACTGTGCGGTATCATTTCAATGAGATCAGCTTGATAAAGATCATTCATTCCTTTAATGATTGTACTTCTTCTTGGAAATCTTCTTCTTGCTGGTTTATGTAGTTCATTTACAATCTTGTCCTTCACACTTTCCATCTTCAGATGTTGCTTGTACACTGCATGTAAAAATACTGATCCATAGAATAGTTTATTCTCATTTATATAGTTTGAATATAGGTCAAGGCCATTTCATATTAGTGTAAAAAAGAGGGAACATGGCATTGGGCTTGCCATGTCCCCTCTTCTTTACGGAAAGGAAAAAGGAAGAAGGTAGAGGACGAAGAATAGGTTTACTGGTCGATAGGGTTTAGAGAGTAGTGGCCGAATGGTAAAGTATTAATTTTATCTTCTAAAATATGACGCTTGTCATCTTTGTAGCTTAATGCCCACTTTGTTTGTTTGACACTAAAAAGTTGATGATTATAACTTCTAATAGTGTTGAACGTTGCAGTTGTTTCAACATTTTCAAACAAACATCTTTTATAATGTTCAAACTGTACGTTCTTCTTCAGGAAAGAAGTTTTTATTCCTTTGGCCTTTTTCGTGACTTGATGTTCGTTCCTTTCGTTTATGTACAGTTGAAATGAATACAGTTTGGACATTAATGCTACAATTTCCATCATCGGCACACCATTTGTTTCATCTTTAAATTTTCCCAATACTTTCTTATTTCTGTCATAGTCGTAATTTGGATGATCCTTAGGATAATCGGAAAAGTCGAAATCATCTTTATATATAAAGGTGCGTAGATCTTCATACATATCATTTGTTTTAATCCAGTAAATTAGTGCATCCGTGTCCATATATGCAATACCAATGTTCTCTCTTCCATAATAGTTAACCATCTTCTTATAATGAAACTCGTACATATGTGTTTTTGAAATATCCAAGATTGACATTCCAAGATACAAAGGACGATCCATTGTAACTGACTTCTTGTTCATGGAAATAACAACTAGATTTTCATTAATAATTATAGATGAACCAAAGTTTGGTTGTTGCACCAATTTCTGTAATTTTACTGGATCAGTTACCAATTTGATATCCTTATGTTTCCTTTTGTTTTCCAAAGTCTTGCCAAATATTGCGTTATTCATTAATTTGAAAAAATCTTTTTGAAAACTTGATGTAGCGGTGGCTCTTCTTCTTGTGTTGTTGTCGATGTAAGATTTTAACCAACAAGATTGAGAAAATTGTAGTACTCGATTAATTTTTGTAATTCTCAATCCTAAGTCTAAAGCTTGTTGTATCATCCAGTAGTGTCCAACATATCGAGACTTGTCGGTTAAAGTCATCATTAATTTTGGCCATCTTCCAGTAGGGGAAATTTCAGTCTTTGGAAGAAGTGGTAAATCGTAATGATGATCGTGAAGATGTTCAGGATATTCAAAATCAACATCAAAAATGTAACCAGTTTCACCATGCTTTGGTAAATCCATAATGTTTCCAATCGATTCTGGATCTATCCATTTAAAATTATCATATGGAAGGGGATTTGACATTGCCCATCCGTATAAGTTATTTGCATCGAAATAACCTAGGAATGTTGTTGGTTTTGATGCATCATAATCTGGCAGATACTTGTTATTCGCCTTAACATGTCTGGTTACACTTTGTGTCAATCCCCCTCGAACTCCTGATTCTAACATCAAAACCATATCTATATCAGTAAGAAGTTGTAATTTACAATTTGTTTCTTTCAACATGGCTTGCCATGCTAGTCCAGGTGAAGTGTATGAATGAAGAGGGTCCAATCCATATGCTGCAAAACATGTATTTCTAAATTCTTCCATTATATCACATAATAAAGTTACATCTAATTTAACATAAAAATCTGAATATTCTCCCAATGTTGTAAATCCTAATTCATTCCATACTTTACATGCATGATCATAATCCTCTTGAGATATGTCCATGTCGTATAGTTTACTTTTGAATTCTTCTTTTGGCGGAAGTGATGTTTCATTAAATTTTTCTAAACTGTCTATATAATCATATGGGAAAACACCTTTTCGAAGTACGAGATCCAGTTTGTCGTTACTTACAATCTTCTTTGTTTCAATAAAATCTTGTTTCCTTAAATTTTCAGAAAGTTTAGACAAACTTGACGGCATAAATCGGTAGGAGTCTAAGAATCTTAATTTTACATTTCCAACTGTTTTAGAGAAACTTATAAATTTTTCTGAAGTTTCAGCCAACACATCTATTGAACCATTGTCTCTTCCTAATTCAGGTATTATAAAATGAGCATCGTACCCACTGAGGTTATGCAGAACCACAGGAATAAATAGTGGTAAACGATAGCTCAAATTGCATTTATTACAAGCAGCACCCCTGTAATAACCTGTAAGGTGGTCATGATCTTTAACTTTATAATTGTCAATGGTAAATTCATTTTTACATAAGAAACAATGAGTTGCATTTTCATGTTGAATTTCCTCTTCTTCCTCCATCGGTTTCATTGGTACGATATTCGTATATAATCTTTGTACATTTTCAGCTATTAAATATAAATGGTCAAGAAATATTGTTTCCACATTTTCACCACGATATACTAAAGGTTCTGAAGTTAATCCATATTGGTTTAAATGTTCTTCTGATAATGTTGATTTAACCATTAAACAAAAACTATTTGGTTTGTGCATTTGATATTTGACACTTTTTCTAGCTTCACAATTTTCATCTTCTATAGGAATTAGTGTTGATTCAAAGTCCGCATATACAACTATAGGGATACGGTATTGATGATGAACCTTTTCAAATGTAACAAATGCTCTGTTTTCCGAAGGTAAATTAATCTTTGCTTCATAATTATTGTTACATAGTCTTTTGTGCTCTTGTAACCATTCTCTTCCTTGTCTTCCTTCTCGTTTAAAATTAAAACATCTCTTGCAAATTATCTTTCTGTGTCGATCTTTAGAAAGCTGCTTGTTAACAAGAGAGTCAAATTTTTTTATGTACACATAATGAGACACATCTCCTCGCGTTAGTAGTAGTAAATCCGTATGATCTGGTAGCTCTTCTTTTACGACACGTAAAGGAAACACTTTGTTTGAACTATCTAATGCAAAAACATTGATAGATGTACCAGGATTTTTCTTCTCAAATTTTGATATATCTTTCAGTGATACAGGGTAAATAATTCCTTGAAAATTGTACCTATGTCTTTGATTTTCATAGTGTTGGTTAGGTTTATCAAAATGATTTGGTACAAACTTAGATGTCATCGCATATCTAAAACATTCATTATCTTGATTTTTCACATTAATACATGATCTTGTATCCTTAATTCTTTTGGGCAAAGGAATGTAACTAGATCCCATTAGTCCATATCCATGTTTGTGAACTCTTATATCTAATACTTCAATACTTGTAAGACTCCATCCGGATCCTCTTCCTTCGTGTTCCTGAATTTTGGTTAATATTTCTTCTATACAGTTTTCAACTATTGAATCAATGTCTGAACTTTCCATGATAGTTCGGTTTTTTGTTATGAATCCTCTTGGTGATAATTCTTCTTGTACATTTATAAACATAGCTTCTAATAGTAAACCAAATTTAAGAAAGTTTAATCTTTTTAATTCTTCTTTTAAAGTTTTACTTATGATTGGTTTTGCTTCTCTAATAAATTCTTCTAGCTTCAAGTTTTCATTTTGAATCTTATGATGCATTACTACTTTACCGGGTAATGCAAATACTTGTAGATTTGGTAAAGTAGTTGAATATGTTGCTGTTATTTCATCTTGTTCATCTTGTTGTTCTTGTTCTTCTTGTTGTTCTTGTTCTTGTTCTTGTTCTTGTTGTTCTTGTTTTTCTTCTGGGTTGTTGTGAATTAGTTCCTTATGACATTCTAATAGAATTTCATCATGAAACGATTCCGAACATTTATCGCAACGATACATGTTAAGATGTTTACTCTTCGAAATTTCGCCAAGAAATGAAATGGGCTCTCACGTTCCTCCTTTTATAACGGTTCCCCCACCACTATCCAAGGAAATCAAACGTTTTGAACAAAAATATTAACCTTCTACAAACTAATTGTTCATTCGTGTTCTTTATTCCCATTAAAGTTTTAGTAAATACTTCTTTATATTCAAGCTTTAACGAACTTTCCCCCACCCAACTAATTCTAGTTATTTTTAGGTGGAAATGGCTAGAGCACAGACACTTGGTTAAACTAAATTTGTGCATAAATTAACTAGAGTTGAACTAAAACTTCGCATAAATTAAAAGTTAGTTCAAAACTAAAATTCGACAGTATTAAAAAAACTCTAACAGTTGAACAAAAATAAACGTTAGTTCAAAACTGAAATTCAGCAGTGTTAACCAAATTCGAACAGTCAAACAAATAGGTCAAGGTAATCCAATTTAACGCGAGAACGAGGAATAGAGCACTAAGTGGCATGTTAGTCCATTACCACAAAGTGATCTATTCCTCACTCTCTATTCTACATCTACTTTTTTGGGTTTACTTATTTATATTAAAATGTTCAAATTTTACTATGTAGAATGTCCATTCTTGCTTTTCAATTCTTCGATTGTTTTTAGCAATTGTAACAAATATTCGTTAGTTTTCACCAAAGTCTTTATTTTGCTACATCCAATTTCAATAGAAGGTATTATAAGTTGTAATTTTATAAGTTCAATCTTTTCTTTCTTGCGAATTTCTCTCTTTATTATGTTGTTCCTAATTTTTGCTGAAGATTTAAACTCCATGTTGTTTCTGCTAAAGCCACAATAATAAAAGTCTCTTCAAACAACCTGCATTTATACACATTCCCCCACCATTTTATAATCCCCACTCCTTTCCCCCTTCTTTATAGGATTTGAAAGGGATAGGGTGTAGGGTGGGGGAAGGGTAATTTTGTTATTACACTAGTTGTGCAAGAAAATAGCCGCCAGTGTCCACACCTTGTTCATAGCACTCCATCATAGATTGTGCCCACTGCAACATGCGGTCTCTGTCATTTGGTGTCACAAGTAAAGAATGACTATCACCATACAATATAAAAGAGTCAATTCGTACATAACTTCCTGAGTCCAACCATTTATTAGCTTCAACCATAAACTTTTCTATTGTATCAAATGGAAATTGTGGATCAATTGCTATGACTTTACGTTCTTCACTAAGTTCAACAGTATAATCATCATCGTCCTCATCATCTTCACTTTCACTGTTGTTACTTAAAGTGTCTTCAGATTGTTCAAAAACATTAGAAATTTCAAAAGAATTGAAATTTTCATTCAGATGAGGAGGCATTTTGAAGCAAGAAATATTGTAAACAGCAGAGACGAAACAACAAGAGCGGCGTGTAGAAGAAAAATGAAGGAGTGACCAACGCTCGCTCTGCTTTTATAATAGTATGCAAATGAGGGGTAGGAGCTGACCGTGACCAGTCATCGACCCAAAGGAGTGGGGGGAAGTAATTTTCTTACTACTCGGATGGAAGTAGGTTAGTAGGTCACGAGACTTAGAGTGTTAAAAAATAATGGGGGAGAAACACAACGCTATAACGCATTGGGTTTCTCCCCCATTATTTTTTTAAGCAACAATTTGGAAAAAACTAAGTGAATTTACTGTTTACGCCCCCACCTTGTAATACGATCCTTTTTATCCCTGAGGAGAAAGTCTTGAGAATCTAAATTGTTAAATCTCTTCTCTTTACACAAACTCTCACAAACTCTAATTTTATATTTTAAGCCGTTACATTTTGCCAAAATGTGTTGGTGGTCAACAACACTTAGAAAAAAATATTTCAAACCTTTCTTAAGCCTCTCTCCTCTGACGGATATTATTTCAGGATCGTCTTCAATGGTGGGGGTTTCTGTCAGTTGTGGTCCAGAAAGATGTTTCACGACATGTACACGGCAAAAACTTTCGTTTTTAACACATTTCCTCCCACAAGCTGATCCTTTCTTAATTCCCCTAGTGAGCAGTTCAGGGCAAGTAGTGGGACGGCTAAATGCCCTACGACGCTCTTCTTGTAATAATTGAAATTGCTCTGAAGGAGCAGGCTTAGGAGCAGGTTTGGGAGTAGGCTTAGTGGATTTAGTTTTATGATAGGTGTGGTCTTCAGGCATAGTAAGTGGTGGGGTAGGAGGCAATGGTGACAGTGGAATGACAGGTGTACTAAGACGATGAAGCAAATATTCAAATGAAGGGGTATTAAGATGGGGAGCTGGCTTCTGTGGAGGCGGCATGATGGTTGATGGCGGTGTGGAGTCATTTGAAAGCGAAGTAGAAGGCGAAGGCAGTGAAAAAATGCTTCGAAGTTTAGAAGTCTTGGTAGGCGGAAGAATAGTGCCAGAAGTTGAAGGTTGGGATCCAAGTTGCTTCTTGTACCAGTCAGGAGGATTTTTCAGACGAAGAGTTTTCTTTGGTGCAATAACAGCCGTAGTAGAAGTTGAAGTAGAAGTAGAAGTTAAAGTAGAAGTTGTAGTTGGCAGAGATGACATGGTTGTGGCTCCAAGTTCGCAGCGTAACGTCTGGAATCAGAATGAAATGTTAGCCGCAGTCGGTGCGTCTTTTATAACAATATGCAAATGAGAGGGGTAGCAGCTGGCCGAGACTGATTATTGACCTGGGAGGTGGGGGAAAAGGGGAAAGAGAAGGTATTTATTTAAAATAATTCGCATAACTTTTGACTAAAATAAGATAACCAAATTCTTCTTTTACCAAAATGTTTGTCTTACATAGACCTTTTCAATGATGTATCGCTTGTCCAAATCCGTCAATCCGTTATCAAGTTATAGCTATTTTAATTTTTCAGGTCATGACCGGTCGTTCACCCGGAGTAGTGGGGGAAGGAGTGGGGGAAGGAGTGGGGGAAGGAGTGGGGGAAGGGGGGGGGGCTCCATTTTTTTCGGGGGGGGGGGGCTCCATTTTTTCGGGGGGGGGGGAATCGACTCCATTTTTTCGGGGGGGGGGGGGGGTCATTGACCCTTCCAAAAGTGGGTCAAGGTCATTCAAGATTTATAATGATCCAAGGTGATGGGAACATTAATACTGTTCCCACCACCCTGTTTGCCTAACGGTTCCCACTCCCAACCCACTAGTTACGTTCTGCAAGGGACATCGACGCAATTTTGTTTGGACCGTCCGGGTCTACCGTAACGGTCCGGTCCGGGTCTACCGTAACCGTGAATTCCAAGGGAAACTGGAACACCTAATGCAGAAACGCAACTCTAACCCCACCCAAACTAATCCCACCCATTATATTCCTAAACAAAAATGCAAAAACCTAGTCCGCATTTTGCGGATGTCCCACCCCTTCTAAGTGAAGTTCAACCGAACTTCTGAATTTACATTTAATCTACCCCCTAACATCTAGCTGTAAGGCAAAACAACATTAATTAGTATTACCAACACTTAAAACTAACAACACATCATTATTAAAAAACCAAATAATTCAACACAACCAAATACCATCATTATTCTTAAAATTAATACACCTTAATGCTAAACCCAACTTATAACTAACATCGCAATGCGCAAATTATTTCTTAAATTAAATACAACTTAAAACTAAACACACACACACACACACACACACATATACCACATTGCATTAAAAAACGCAACATAGTAGAAGAAGTTCAAATATATATAGGCCTACTATATATTTGAAACCTCTTGCTGAGTCGCCAACAACCTTTCGCTATGAAAGTTTGTTGACGACTGACGCTAAGATCAGGCTCGTATTGCTCCTCGGATTCTCGAGTAGTGGGGGAAGTTGTTTCACTCCAGTACAGTGTTCAATCCAGTCCAGTTCGCAGCAGTGTAAAAGGAAGGCGAAGGAGTGGGGAGCAGCATATGCACAGCAACGCAAAACCAAGGTTTGAGGTTAGAATTATCCATATGCAGCAGCGCTAAAGTGAGTAATACAGGACTAGGCGCATGCGCAATAGCATAGTCACTATTCCGATCCGGAGAACTCGTTGCATGCGCAGCAGGTTTGAGGTTAGAATTATCCATGGCAGCTGCCATATTTAGTCTGGTTTCACCACATAAAGTCAACAACCGGTAGTGACCGGCCATTGACCTGGAGGAGTGGGGGAAGGAGTGGGGGAAGGGGGGGGGGGCTCCATTTTTCGGGGGGAGGGGGGGGGAGGGGGGGGGAGGGGGGGGAGGGGGGGGGAGGGGGGGGGGTCATTGACCTTTCCGGTCGGTCATTGACCCCAAGGAGTAGGGATAGACACAGAACCCTACTTCTCTTACTACTCAGGTGAAAGTCGGTCAACCAGTCATTTGCTTGCCATCTGCCGCCATCTGGCTGGAGTTATTGCCTCTATAAAGGTGGGTAGTTTATCGCGCTACAAACATTCATTGCCTCGCATCCGCTCGGTCATCATCTCTCATTAGTTTTATGTTATGACTACTTCACTTACTAGGTTTGAGGTTAGAATTATCCATGGAATAGCCTTCGTAAATTCTAACCTATAAAATTACTACTCTAGCGTTCTGTTTCAATTTCTTTTACACTTCATTTTATATCTCAGTCTTATTTTAACTTCTGAACTTAACACATCGATTATAATGACTGCACAATGTTTAAAATTAAAGCTTTTGCGAACACAACACATATTACGAAGTACTTCTAAACCTTCAATTTCAAAGTGTAAAACTAATTTAAATAGAGTTAGGAAGAAGTACAGTTTTAACCCATTATACTCAAAGACTTCGCAGGTTAATGTTGATGATAATGTTATTTACAACATTTTGCATTCTATGTTACAATTCAACAACTTTGAACTTGTTACACCTATCGACTGTGTTCAACAAGTTTTTTTATTTTACCCCTACTATTCCTCATATAAGCGCTGTCACCACAATTCCTACTTCATGCTCCTCTATTCTCTTCAGTTAAGCTAAGGTTTGAGGTTAGACTTATCCATGGCGGCCGCCATGTCTAGTTCAGTTTCACCACATAGAGTCGGCGACCGGTTATTGGTCTAAAGGAGTGGGGGAAAGGGTGGTGGGGGGAAGGTTGCCATTTTATAAGCCCTCTCCCTAGACGGCGCTTCTCATTCTATCGCCAACTTTCAAACGATAAACACCTCTCCCATGGCACGGATGAATTATCCCGCTATCACCAACTACTTCAACTTAAAACTATTTCTGGTGATAGTTGGATAGGATTTTTAAAAACTTACTCTGGATGACCTTGACATATTTTCCACATCTCAGTTATAAGTTTGAATTTCAATTTTCAACTAACTCTTAATTTTTCTTCAACTGTTGTAGTTTTGTTAACACCGACGAATTTCAATTTTGAACTAACTTTTAATTTATGCGTACTTTTAGTTCAACCCCACTTTATGCGCAAATTCACTTCACCCTAACGCCAACACTATCGCCATCTCCACCCCAACCTATATGGCATAAAATATAACTACAGCATCTCATATATACCCTCCATCCCCCACCGGAAGCTATGTGACATGGCAGCTGGCGCCAGCTGCCGCGGCACGTGGCTCGGTGGGCACGTGGTCGGTTTTAAAAGTGGCCAAAAACCACTACTAACTGGTTGTATTATTATTTCATACATTTCCAGATGAGTTCTTTTAGCCAGTAGTCTACCTCCAAAAAAGTTTTAACAGACTAGTTTTAATAGACAATTATGTAGAAGATAAATAGACAATAGACTGCAATATAAAGACATCGTTGGGCTGCTATAGCAGTCTAACATTGAATTTCGTCATCTTGTTTGTTTTTACTTTTTACTGTGGCTCAAAGTGACTGTTTTTATAGAACTAACATATTTAAGATTTCTAAGGAAGATTTAAAATCTTTATTTCCTCGGTTTTTCATAATTTATTTAAAATCTCACTCTCTGTGTTTCAACAATGAACTACCGGCAGCGGCCGTAGCTCAGTGGTAGAGCTCTGGGTTATCACCCAGCAGGCCCGGGTTCAAATCCCGACTCGGGTACAAAACGATCGTTCGGTCGCTCCCGTAGTTCGGAAATCACATAAAAACGTTGGTCCAATCTACATACAAAAACCAAAAAGTGCAGGTCTCTCAGCCGAAAAGAACTATAAGTTAATTTCTGATATTCCTCAACTAAAAGCCATACTATTATTATATTAATAGTAAGAAGCTTTCCTACTAGCTGTATTTGGACTCTACTCCAACGGAAAAATGAAAGCATGCACTTCACTAGCATGTCTACTTTCAAACAAATATTTGCAGCTTCTTTATTTTTCTCTGGTATCATCTGAAATCATTCTAATGGAAAACTACAACCGAATCTTTCTTTTCATTTTCTCTACTCCAACAATATTCCAAAAGGATCATCCTGGGTGGTATGATAAACAGCGTGCTACCAAAAGGAACCGAAACTGAGAGAAACACAGAGATATGACAGGTTCACAAAGGTATTCCAACCTGCCGGTTTTGAAAGCTGGTATTCCACATGATCTATTTGCCCGGCTATAGGAGAAATGAGGAACAAAGACCGCCGGAACGAGGATTAGAAGGGCTCGCAGGGGTGATTCTATATGGCTAATTAGACTGTGGAAGACTAAAAGCTCCTTTTGTCCCAGAGTGTAGACAACGCGGCCGACCTGGCTGGTATGCCATTGGTCCTCTCAAGGTCTCCAGGACCGTTGTTAATCAGGGAAAAGTGCTCTGGTGAAGTTTGTTTAAGGAGTTTCAGCTCGTTTTCAGATAATGATGGCCTTTTGTTTTGTGAAGTTGGCCTACAGCATTAGTATGACTGATACATCAAATTTACAAACATTGACATGTGTTAAAATTTTCAGAAAATGATCAAGATTAAAATACAGGATTCAGAATTTTCTAAAAGGCATTGGTGAACATTGTAAAATATTTATAACCTCGCATGATTCGTATAATGCAAAATTTTAACTAACACGTGGTTAAAATAACACGTATAATAAACCGGCCTGAGGCTTCATATATTTAGTCAAAACTTTATTAAAGAACCAGACGATGACAGAACCCTAGAAAAAATTGAGTATCCTATTCTACGCAATAATCCATAAAGTGTCATTTCTGATTGAATGTATAGGGTTGTATAAAAACTTATTTAAGGTATAAAGCTAGGTTTACACTTGAGAGTTTTTTACTCTCGGAGAGTAGTTACTCTCATAAAAATCTCAGACAGTTGTTAATAGTCCTCAAAGAAAACTGTCTGGGATTGACTATTTTGGAAAATCCGCTGGTTGTGTAAATACCTCTGCGAGTACCTCCTGAGAGTACGAAACTCTCTGAGAGTGAAAAACTCTCACGTGTAAACCTAGCTTTAAGCCTTAAATAATTCAGCAGATATAGTGTTTGACTAAATCATATAATAACAGGTCTATAAGCCAATACACTCATTATAAATTATAATCGATAAGGAATAACTAGGTTTAGTCTTATTTGCACTATATGTGGAGACATACTGAACAAAAATACAAAATATTTCCAAGCTTAATGTTGCAATATAAAAATTTCCTAGACTACAGTCACTTTTCACATTTATGTGGTAACCTTAACCGACCGAGTCAAAACAACGTGACTCCGAGCTTAGGGGAGACCGGGGCTAGTTGGGTACAGGGGCTAGTTGGTACACCCGCCATTTTGAGCGAACGGATTAAGTTATCCAGATAAAACTTGCAGAGTTCGTATGTTACCGCCCACCCATCCCCTCCACAAATTTTCAGTCGATTGCTGCTCTTATTGAGGGAAGGAAATGATGTTTTTTGTTTTTCTTGCTGTCTAGTAACTTTTATATGTCCTAGTTTGTCAATTAAAAATCAATACCTATTTATAGTAGGGCATGCACTATAGTATAGTCTTATAGATTATTTAATTGGCTACACTTTGCTGTATATAAACTAATTTTATCTCTAAAAACACAAGCTGCATGGCACGTTAAGTAAAAAATATGGTGACGGGGCTAGTTGGGTACACAAGTGACGGGGCTAGTTGGTACGGTGTAATTTCATTAAATGACTATTACTATTTAATGAAAAACCAGTAAATGTAGTTACTTCTGGGACCATGACTTTGAAAGGAGCTGCAAAACATTATGAAATAAATATAAACACTCTACAACGATATCGAAAAAAATACTGATTAGATACTGCGAGAGCGACCTACGAAAATGTAGACGTAATGGAACCTGGTATGAATCAATTTATCTACATTTAAGTAGCCTGATAATATATGAATTTCTTGTCTTATTACAAAACAAATAACTATTAAAAAAGTGTTACATGTTGTAGCCTATATGTCTTAGAAAGTCAAATGGGGAAAGTTAGTAAAATATTGGTTCAGAATTTAGAAAACTCCATTTGATTAAAATAATTCAGTTGGAAAATATAAAGAAATATAAATTATTAAACAATTAAATTAAATTAATAATTTATAAACTATTAGATAATTATTAATTAACTTATCCATGCTACAACCTGTTTTGTTCTTTTTTTTCAAGATACTATGCGTTCTTAGCTCCGGAAGTTGAAATGCAGATTTCAGTTACTGACGACCGGACAGCTATGTATATTTCTCTGATGCAAGAGAGCCTGTCAATTTTGAAGTCTTAAATTTAAGTATTTTATTAATATACTGTAAAGTTACAAATAAAGTTTTGTACATTGAAATATTATCTTGTTTTTGTTAACCTAAATTCTTTAGTATAGTGTACCTACGTGCCCCGGCCTGTGTACCATCTAGCCCCGCATATGGGGCTAGTTAGTACACTTGTATTGATTAGGGATTTTTTTTATTCCCGAGATACTGGTAATAAATAGAAAGTAAACTTTACTTTTTAATGTAGACAAAAAGACCCTTTACACATAGGTATTTTTAGTTTTTTTCTAACATGCATACAAAAAATTTGAAAATTCTTGGGCCAAAAGTGTACCCAACTAGCCCCGGTCTCCCCTACTCTTGAGTTAGCTTTGCCCGTAGTGTCCGGTATTAAATGAGGGAAAGTTTAGAGTAAACAGCTGATAGCGATATCCTAAATATAGCCTCTGCACAGGATGTGACAAAATAACGCCACTTTGTTATTGTTTAGACGTCAATTAGAATGTTTACAAATAGAACAGGATGGCTTAGAATAATAACTCGTATTTATTATAAAGGTCCACGAGCATCTCTCTTTTGTTTACTCAGAGTCTTAATTTGTTTGGTTTTGGTCTGTTTTATTTTTAGCTCATATTGTAGTAGCTCTGATTCTTTATAACCAACTTTCCAGGGCTCGTCCAAAAAATCCAGTTATTGAAGTATAGTTATTTAATTTGTTATAATCATAAATTCGACTGTGAAAAATAAATGAACTCTAATACCAATTTTCTTTTATATCTAGAAGTGATAACCACGCCTACTTGAGCATTGGAGGGTATACAGTTTTAGCAAATCCTGATCTTCATAGCCACCTTGGGTACTTTAAAAAACGTTGTCAATGTTACGATGAAAAGGAGTAAACTACCCGAAGGTAGTCTCACTCTTCCCATATCCCATCCTTGGATCCTTGTTTCGCTTCTCTCCTCCATCGCCAACCTCTCGCCTGCCCCTCATCGACCGACCATGGTCCACCCTCGTCTCCGTCGCCGGTTTGTCACACCTGATGCGAGTTCATTTATCATTCTCATTATCAAAATCGATTTATTCTCGGGCGGCCAAGGTCGAACTCCGGCCGAGGGAGGGGGAGGGGTGGGGCATCCTCCGGATTTGAAAACACGATACATAAATCACTAAGAGTTAATTAAATGAGTTGGACTCCCCCCCCCCCGGTCTCCCGGATTAAAATACTCATTTTCAATTCAGAAATACCATCTCATCTCGCTGCCATATCGTTAATGCAGGATCTTATCTCTATTATTGTGCTGCTGTCGGCCCGCTAATCGCCCAGCCTCTTTTGTCTTTCAGCTACCGTTTTTATTTTTCATCAGCTGCCTCTCACCGGTCTTTCAATATAGGATGGGCTTTCGATAATGTTATTCAGCTATTGGGTCGATAAAAATTTGTTTTATACAACAAATTATTGATTAAAACACATTTATGTGATTGGCAGGACGATTGATTTTGGTTACTAAAACAGTAATAGATTTTATTATAGTAGTCTTTGCGACAAAAGGCCAATTAAAAGATATTTTAATCAATACCTTCTTAGTGATCTATACAATAAAATTTCACCCAGCATGGGATATGCGAACTTTTTTTGCGTGTTAGGATCATGATGTAACAAGCATTAATAATAATTAATAGTCATCTTCCCCCAGCAGAAAACATGCCACCGCATTTCGTTGTTTCAGGCGATTTTTTATATATTTATAATTAAGAAATATGTTTCCTTGTAGATTAAGTTTGGATCTAGAGCACTCACTCATTACATTATGTAAAAATAAATTGTTGTAGTACAAAAAATATTAAAGGCAAGGAAAATGAAGTTACTTTTCGCCGCCACTGAAAGTTATATTTCAAGTTGTCAAACTTTTAAGATATTCGAACTTTATTCGACTAAATGATTAAAAAGTTTCAAGAAAATCTGTTGGAAAAAAGCGGTCGAAACAGGCAAATAAAGTACCATGTTTTGTATGGTTAACGTAACCGTCTATGGTATTAGTCCTAAGGAGAAGATAACACGACCTGATTTAAACTGTAAATGTGTCCCAACCTTCCTAATAGTAAGATGCAAGTAATTAAAAATATCATTCTTATCTTGAGAAATAATAAATATTTAACATTCAATTTAATTCATGTAATTTGCTATAGTATATTTTTCGGCAAGCATGATTCTCTTCCTCCTTGTTTCTTGCCTGTGAGCATTGTAGGAGAAATCCGCGCATGTCGTTGGTAAGGTAGCGTCCTGAAGAAGAGCAGAATCCTATTATAGTTCACATCACCCTCCGGGGCTAAGCTCTACAGGCTTTCAATGTTAATCTCGAAAGAAGGGTAATTGATCGAACATTAGACAGCTCTTGTAATAAAAAATATAGCAAATCAGGAGAATAAATGTTTCAGTTTGAAATATTTTTAAACTTTTTGGATCCAGATAAACTGAGTTTTTGGTCGAATTCCGATCAGTGAGCGATCTCTAGTTATGATAATTACCCAAGCCATCAAAAATGTTTAGCAGACATTAGGGTCAAACTTTTGAGGCACCTCATTTTGTTCGAGGAACATCACTTTATGTGAAGTTGTAGTTGGGTATCGAATACAAATTTTTATCCTAGCAGTTTTTTGACGGGGTGGAAGTTTATTCAATAAACCATGCAGTATCGTACAGCCCAGCATCCTCGGAATGTTCGTACCACCTGACGCCGCCGTAGTCCCCGCCGTACGCCACAGAAAGGTCCCGAATCGCACAGTCATCGCGCCATTTCTGCTCCTGCTGCCACTCCGTTAGACTTCTTGTACTCATTTCCTTTATGGCGTCATCTTTCTTTTCATTTCGGATCCGGTTCTCACCCATCACTACTCTTTCACCGGTGAGTTTAATAAATAGTAATGAACGCCTTTGGATCTTTTTGTACACACCATCATTTAAACCAATCAGTCATTGCCTATTAGACTATTTGAAAATCTTTTGTAAGAACGTACTAAATTCGAATGAAAACAGTGAACAAACACATTCTAAAATTTGAAGGGGAAGTAACGAGTGAACTGATAATGGCTTGAAGTGTTTGACTACAAATCGTGTTTACTTAGAGGGCGGTGGAGTCAATCCAAATTCCGCCTTTCCCCCATAAGAGCAATGTTAAATGGGATGTCAAACAACTCTTTTATTTATAATCAGAAAATAATGGTTTATAGCTCTAAATAAAGCGTTCATCAAGGCGGATTTGGTTTGCGAGAGGAATTCTTTATAAAAATAAGTATTTTTTACTAACTTGAAATAACAAAGCAAATTTTTTACTACTTTTAAAACATTTTCTACAGAATTTTATAAATTATTTACAAAAAGCGATCTCGCAAAAGGAACGGGAAATTTAATTGTGATTCAAACGCTATTTATTCTGAACCAATCGGACAAAAAATAAAGAAATTATATGACAAATGCCGGGGACAAGTTTAGCGTTGCTCTTATGGGAAATAAATCCAACATGGCGGCACTCC
This sequence comes from Neoaliturus tenellus, assembly GCA_030545055.2. Classification (NCBI taxonomy): domain Eukaryota; kingdom Metazoa; phylum Arthropoda; class Insecta; order Hemiptera; family Cicadellidae; genus Neoaliturus; species Neoaliturus tenellus. The sequence continues at coordinate 109,095,063 of CM061537.1, forward strand.
AACGCCCTCTTAAGAACGCCTTCATGCCTCTCACTGGCATTGACTTTGTGAGAAAACAATTTTTTGTTATATTTGAGAGCGAAACGACCACTTATAATGTTCATGTCCAATACAAAGTACATGCCCTCTCCTCTTCATCTCCCCATCTGCAACTTTCAGTCTTGGGTCTAACATCAAAGAAATCTCTAACTCCTATTCATGAACACCATCAAATGGCCAGCAATTACTTTATTTTAGCGCCCAAGACCTGTTGAACCCCGGACTACAAAGTAGCAGGAAAAAAGTTTTGCCACTAAACCGTTTCATTGTAGCTGTATAACGTTTACCCGAGTCTTGTTTCACTTAAATATCAAATTACCCGATCTCACACTCCTTGCCCTTGGCTATTACCACTATTATACAAGGAACGACGGTCAGTCGCAGTAAAGGAGTACTTAGGCTTTTATAATACCCGTAATATATTTAAGGCGGCGTAGGATACTAGCGGCAAGGTGCGAATGGCGGCTGGATACAGGAATTTATTGCCTTCTAGGGAACGGCGCGACATAAAAAAATACCTGGAAACGGAAAGATAGTTGATAAATGTTCCGGAAAGCGGCATCGATGTCGGGTATATAGATAGGGTCGCCCCACATCACCGTGAGAAGTACAAACTATCGGCTGATAATAACTCACGACTCGTAGCAGGTCTGCGCCAGGCTGTGGCAATCCTACTCCATCTGATTCATTTCCAACTGACGGTCGCCGTCGTATAGGAGGCGCAAGTTATTGGGAAAACGAATAATCAATTAGCTGTTTGAAAAACTGTTATTTTTTGCTGAAAGTGAAGTTTTTTTAGGTAAGGGGAGAAAAAGTACCGGAGACTTTAACGGTTGGTTTGAATGAAGCTTGAGCAAAGAACAAAAAATAATCTGGCCTATCAAATGGCTCACAATTGATCAACTAATTAATAGATACAGCAATATGATATCAATGTTTTATCTTGGTTTCGTGAGGAGACTTATAAACAAGTTAAAAATGGCAACGAATGAAAATTTGTAATAAAAAACTGAAACACTCACTTATAGGCAAAATGAGAAAGGAATCACAAAAGTTTTATTAACTTAAAGAAAAAATATATTTTACTATTAAAAGATTTTCCACCAAATACTTTTCAATGTCCTAATTTGTAGTCTTTAGCGGTTTAGCAATAACTCTGATACCAGGGTGGGGAAATGTGACAAAAAGTATCAAAATTCACGAACGAATTGTGTTTTTAAAGGTCATGTTACATTGCTGTAATGAGCGTTGAAGTATTTTTCTGTATCTTTAAGTAAAATAAATTATAAAAAATAACGCTAAGTAATTAAAAACCGTGTCATTAAAAAACCCCTATAAGAGGAAAGGAAATTTAGAATACTATATTAAGAATAAAAAAATAGAAACCATTTGAAGTTATGACAGACATATATTTCAATAAACATGGAATAGAATATTAAATTAGCTATAAACATTTAACGAGCACCAACAACTTTTAACCTTATGTAATAATTTATTAAAATTATATTTACGAGCAAGTAAAACTAACTGCGAATTAAGTTTATATTTAATAAATTAATCGGTTATTTCAATATTGTCTGGTGTATAAAATAAATTACAGTTAAAAGACTTATATTACCCAGCCTGTGAATTTATTGCGTAATGTGTAGCTTTGTTTTATATTTTGTATTAGGATTAAATTTGTATAGTACAACTGCGCCTAGAATTTCATAGAAAGTTCTGCCTGTCTTTTCCACTTCTTTCCGATTGGCTGATCTCTTAGGATCCTCTAAAAGTAGGCTCGGTCTTACACAAAGGGGGTGGAGAGGCTTTGGACAAGTAACAGGGGATTTTGTGGCAAACAAGCCAGAGGGGCAGCGCCCGGAGCCGCCGCCAAGGGACAGGTATTGTGGGGCACGCCGGGCGGCGGTGTAAAGGCCTTTCAATACGGAACAGGTAAAAATATATCTGTTGCAGAAGTTTTGGCGAGCACTGGATATCTTCCACTGGACGAGTTGCACCTGACGAAAACACAGATGGTTACCTCTTGTTCAGTAGCAGATACATTACAATGGGATAGCCAAATCAAGAGTTATTACGAAAGAATATCCGTTTGGTAAAATGTATGTGGGTAACATGTAACATGAAACACAAAGATTGCCAGTAAAAAATCTTTCAAGTGATTTAAGATTTTTTAAACACATTATGATTTTTTTATATAGTAGGCTAACAAACTGATCTCGTTGTTAAAATTGCTGGTAACAAAACGAAAGTAGACGTATTCGCCCAATGTTATAGACAGACTTCTTATTAAACTAACATTTTAAAATAGCTGGTCACCCAAATAAGTATCATTTCAATATGTTACACTACAATGAAGTTTGGAAATACTTGATTTTTCTGAAAAGCGAAAGTAGATGCTTTCCATTGAACTAGTCATTAGTTAGCACGTTTGCTGATTAGCGAACCACAATAATAACTTACTAAACTACTAATAATAACCACAATAATAACTACTGAACTTAATTTCTGAAATGTAGCTACATTCAAAGTAACCGTAACACACATTTTTTTCGGACAGAGTTCGGAAATTGAATAGTATGAAAACAATTGGTGGTAAGATAAAGTTTTATCTTTAGTTTTGACTAGTCACTTCTTAAGTTTTTTTACAGCTATGTACAAACTCAATACACTTCAATCCTTGGGTATAGCCTGTAAATTTTCAAGGTGACTTTTTAGTTTTTTTTTTTTTTTTTTTTTTTTTAACAACCATTTTTCGGTTTCAGATCACATTTCCTAAGTACGTAACACACGTCACTGTATTTATTATTTCGTCTAAAAAGGGTTTCTAAATTAGGAACTGGTTAAGAATAAACCAAATCTTTGACAAATCAGAGGACATAACTAAATCCAGGCGGGCCAAGCATGGTGAACGAGGTGGCAGTTTAGTCGTGCCATCACGATTTGTTTTTGTAGTGCATTGTAAATAAGCTGCATTGTTATCAATTAGATAAGTTTAAGTAAAAAATAATTAATGAGAAAAACTAGATTAAATTCCCTTGAAAACAAGGAATGTAAGATACGTGTAGCTATATTGGTGTTCGTAGGCCTACAGCAAAGCTATGAAATCAGGGCAAGACTTTATGGACACTCGGTATAATTGACGCGATGACAATATAGCATCGGTCATATAATATATTGACGGTATCTAAAACATCACTTTTATCATTCGGCACGAAATTAGCCTGTTTTTTGCCTTCTAAATAGTACCAAAACCGATTCTTTTTTATCCTGGGACTGAAAAATCAGCTGAAGAATTTTATAGGTCCTAGGATTGAAAAGTCAGCTGTTTGCTAAGTATATTATTATAATGTTGATGAGCAGAATTTTGAAATTCAAAAATTATAAACAGCATTGTTTGTAAATAACAGAAATGTAAACACGGCATATTACTTGTAAATATAACATAGAAAACACAACTTTATAGTTAATATTTTTAACAATGAAAAGTCTAATTTCGCATTATGATAAAAATGTTCTCCATCACTCGGAACAAAAGTGGCTTTTTGATGCTTAATCTTATTCAATAAGTCGGCTGAGGCTCATTTTTAAAACACGATTGCGCACCAAAAACACCCTCTTTAGCTCCTAGTGATGAAAACTACCATTAAAATGGCAACAAAGAAAAATATTTTATCTTAACGGATTTAGTTTTTTGTATAACTTGATAAAGCGAACAAAAATAAAATGGATTTTAAATCTAAAAAAAATTATAAAAAACGCCTGATTTTCATATCAGCTGTCGCAAGTGGTGGACAAAAACAAAAACACGACCCGAACGGAAACAAGGAGTCGTTGTCGTACACGTTTCCCAAATTTGACACAATTCCCTTGGCCCGTGGGCGGGACATGAGGACGGCGGTTTTCGGGGATACGAGCGCAAAACATCGGAGCGTTGGCTGTGCTATACGCCGCTATTGTGCACCGGTAATATATAGCCCGATACATTCGCTGTTTTAATCCTTGTCCAGGCCTATTAACAGACACGTTCGAAAACTCGGCCCGGAATAAATCTCGAATTCCCGTCGCCATTTGCATTCTGCGCGGTTGCGCGCCGCTGCGGGTGCGCGAGCGCGCTATTTCACACCGCCTGTGTTAATTCCCGGGATAGTTGTACCAGAAAACTAATTTAGCGATTCGCGCATGATTTATGCTCTGTGCCGTTACGCCATGAGTTCGGATTACACAAAAGACGATGAGATTAACGGCGTCTTGGAGTTATGGGGGCTGATGCGGCGGTGTTGTTTTGAGCCTGGAACTACTGCGGTTTGTGGATGCGGGGTCTCCAAAATGAAACGGAATGCGTGAATGTTCAATAAGGATTGTTATGAGAAGGAAAATAACAATTCGTTATATTTACTTTACTTTTGCATTACGAACAGCAAAATATTCTATCAAAACTTGTGTTTATAGCGATCAAACAATAATTAAATAATTTGATACAACGTAGATGGATTGGTATTTACATAAAAAACTATTTTATGCTTAAATCCAACATATTATTTTGTTTGTAGCCCTATAAATTAGCAGTAATTCCCCACATACCAATCAAAAACTTGTAAACCATTTTCTGCTTAACTTTTTTTTTGCTTTTTTCAGCGTGAAACCTTTTTTTATTTAGTGAATGCTTATATTCGTAAACAGGAATGTTCAAAATGATCATAACACATTTTTAGACATTAGTTGAAATTCACCCTTACCACATAGGGCCTATACACAACTATTGGAAGACCGCTTCAAAACTATGAAACTACAGTGGGGAATTATAAAAACGCGGATAAATCGCATACACATATAAAGACATTGGGACCGAGGAAAAATAAATAATCCAATTGTAGAATGGAATGAAAAATGTATGAGAGGGGAAGTCCTTATACGCGTCTTCGCCGTGTCCTAACATGACGGCCGGCAAAAAATAGACAGCGGAAAGAAATGCGGCGTAATTGTTGTAGGGAACTAGTCCTTAATACGTAAATAGCGGAATGCGTGTAGCTATTACTAGGACTTTGGGACGTCTCCGCGGTTTTTGTCGGGTTTCTTCTGCGAGAGAAACTCATTAGATGGCATTTGCTTCATTAGAAGACATCTAGTGGAAGGATGTTTTTATTTTTGTTTTCCTTCGCGACAACGGGTGATCAAAGTGGGTTTGTGTTTTATTCTTTTTAAATTAAAATTCATTTTTTCAATTCGGTGTTGATTCGATTTGCTCTTATTTATTGCTGCTACAAAACGAAGAAGTATTTTGTTAAACAAAATATAATATTTAGTCAAAGAAATTCCCCTCTTACAAAGTTACAAAATTAAATATTTATGTAAGACCTATATATGTTGATTCATACAATGTGGTTGATTCATACAATGTGGTAATCATAATATATGAAAAGATACCCCCATATTGTCCATAAGCGTTGAATTGGAATTAGGAAGACGTGATAGCTACAAAATTGTGTTAAGGGGAAGTGATTGCTGAAAAGTGATCAAAATACATATACCTGATGCTACCTTGTTGAATAATTGTTATGCCTAATATTTATCCATCCCTCATACAGAACTTCTAATGAAAATACCATCTTTCTAAGTACGTATATGACACTGGTGGATTTCCACCTAGGGATATATTGACATCAAACACGAACGGTGCGTAGCAATTCCACCGTTTGGGGTCCAAAGCAATACTTTACCTATCACAAGTAACTCCCCACAGATTCACAGGCAGGGGGCCACATTCATAGTCGACAATTACTCCCGTACATTCCTCAGCTCATTCCGGTACCGTTACAATGCAACAAAGAAGGACCATTCGGTGTCCCTACCCCGTACGTCTTCCCCCACCCCCGCCCCTAATATCCTTAATGACACATTCATGTAAATATTATTACAGTCCTACACTGCTGGTCCGATCGGTTACGCTATTGTACAGCTGTTTACTTTTGAAGCTCTTGGAAACGTTTGATCACTTGGAGTGTTTTAGTATGGATTGCCATTTTTATGTCTGTCATCGGTGTGGTTTTAGAAAACCAGGAAATTTATTGCTGTCCAATATTGAATTTTTGGTTAAAACTGCTGAAAATGATTACGTTTAACCTCACAAACTGTGATTGAAACCCTAATTTGGGAAACCTTCTAAAAGGTTATCTTTCTCCACCCTAAAACTTAAATCTTACATTTACATTAGGCGAATAGTTTCCATACGGAAACAGTTTCCTGACGGATTATGAATTCTGTAACTGCGTCGGCTAAAAAGGTTGCCTGATAGAAAGAACCCTCCTAAAGTTTTGCCCCAATCTTTTTAACATATAGTCTTACTTTTTTACTAAGGGTATCAGTCCTATTAATTCAAATGGATGCAATTAGGTTTTAGTAAATCTTCACAGAAGTCAATTCAAAAACGAGTTAATGGGGCATAATAAATAGTGACAACGGCTTAACAGTTAAAAGAAGACCCACAGCTAAAATTCTCTCCACATCAACCTTTAATTTCAATCCTGAGTAGACAATAATAACAAATTTTCTGTAGTAAAGTTTATGCGCTAAACACTACACTTTTGGAAGGATAAAGTCACAGAAAAATGTATTGACCATGAAATATCATTAAAAAAAATGTTTTTGAACCCAAAAACAGCTATCCCTTTTTACTAACAAAATGTTCGAAAACACGGTTAGTTAAATATGGAACTCCCCAAAATTACTTTCAATTGCTATAAAAGCCAAAATGTATATGATATAAATGTATAACTTGTATGGCCAACATCACATAGTCACCAAAACAAAATAAATAAATTAATTAATTTTCAATTTTACAAAATTGTTTCGAATTAGAAAAATGCCGCCATTGGAGCAATAGAAAACCAAGACTAAACACTGGGATTTGATGGTATCCGACTGCGGTCTGGACAGCGGGTTTGATTTGTAATGAAGAGCGCCCGCGGCGTGAACCTCCCCTCCCCCGCAGCACCGGCCGACCAGCGTTTCATATTGCGCCGTTTCTGATTTAGGGGGCATTTAGGATATTGTAGAACCTCATCAGAATATAGCGATTGCCGAATGACCGCCGGGCGGCGTACGTTGTCGGCTTATGGACCAGCAACAACTGTGCTGCACTGTACTGTCGGGTTATGTACCAGCAACAACTGTGCTGCATTGTATTGTCGGGTTATGGACCAGCAACAACTGTGCTGCACTGTACTGTCGGGTTATGGACCAGCAACAACTGTGCTGCATTGTATTGTCGGGTTATGTACCAGCAACAACTGTGCTGCATTGTACTGTCAGGTTATGTACCAGCAACAACTGTGCTGCATTGTACTGTCAGGTTATGTACCAGCAACAACTGTGCTGCATTGTACTGTCGGGTTATGTACCAGCAACAACTGTGCTGCATTGTACTGTCGGGTTATGTACCAGCAACAACTGTGCTGCATTGTACTGTCAGGTTATGTACCAGCAACAACTGTGCTGCATTGTACTGTCAGGTTATGTACCAGCAACAACTGTGCTGCATTGTACTGTCAGGTTATGTACCAGCAACAACTGTGCTGCATTGTACTGTCAGGTTATGTACCAGCAACAACTGTGCTGCATTGTACTGTCAGGTTATGTACCAGCAACAACTGTGCTGCATTGTACTGTTGGGTTATGTACCTGCAACAACTGTGATGCACTGTACTGTCAGGTTATGTACCAGCAACAACTGTGCTGCATTGTACTGTTGGGTTATGTACCTGCAACAACTGTGCTGCATTGTACTGTCAGGTTATGTACCAGCAACAACTGTGCTGCATTGTACTGTCAGGTTATGTACCAGCAACAACTGTGCTGCATTGTACTGTCGGGTTATGTACCAGCAACAACTGTGCTGCATTGTACTGTCGGCTTATGGACCAGCAACAACTGTGCTGCATTGTACTGTCAGGTTATGTACCAGCAACAACTGTGCTGCATTGTACTGTCAGGTTATGTACCAGCAACAACTGTGCTGCATTGTACTGTCAGGTTATGTACCAGCAACAACTGTGCTGCATTGTACTGTCAGGTTATGTACCAGCAACAACTGTGCTGCATTGTACTGTTGGGTTATGTACCTGCAACAACTGTGATGCACTGTACTGTCGGGTTATGGACCAGAAACAACTGTGCTGCATTGTACTGTCGGGTTATGGACCAGCAACAACTGTGCTGCATTGTACTGTTGGGTTATGGACCAGCAACAACTGTGCTGCATTGTACTGTTGGGTTATGTACCTGCAACAACTGTGATGCACTGTACTGTCGGGTTATGGACCAGAAACAACTGTGCTGCATTGTACTGTCGGGTTATGGACCAGCAACAACTGTGCTGCATTGTACTGTTGGGTTATGGACCAGAAACAACTGTGCTGCATTGTACTGTCGGGTTATGGACCAGCAACAACTGTGCTGCACTGTACTGTTGGGTTATGGACCAGCAACAACTGTGCTGCATTGTACTGTCGGCTTATGTACCAGCAACAACTGTGCTGCACTGTACTGTCGGCTTATGGACCAGCAACAACTGTGCTGCACTGTACTGTCGGCTTATGACCAGCAACAACTGTGCTGCATTGTACTGTCGGCTTATGTACCAGCAACAACTGTGCTGCACTGTACTGTCGGCTTATGGACCTTCAACAACTGTGCTGCACTGTACTGTCGGCTTATGACCAGTAACAACTGTGCTGCACTGTACTGTAGGCTTATGTGCCAGCAACAACTGTGCTGCATTGTACTGTCGGCTTATGGACCTGCAACAACTGTGCTGCATTGTACTGTCGGCTTATGTACCAGCAACAACTGTGCTGCATTGTACTGTCGGGTTATGTACCAGCAACAACATTGCTGCATTGTACTGTCGGGTTATGGACCAGAAACAACTGTGCTGCATTGTACTGTCGGGTTATGTACCAGCAACAACATTGCTGCATTGTACTGACGGGTTATGTACCAGCAACAACTGTGCTGCATTGTACTGTTGGCTTATGGACCAGCAACAACTGTGCTGCATTGTACTGTTGGCTTATGGACCAGCAACAACTGTGCTGCACTGTACTGTCGGCTTATGGACCAGCAACAACTGTGCTGCATTGTACTGTTGGGTTTATGTACCAGCAACAGCAACAACTGTGCTGCATTGTACTGTTGGGTTTATGTACCAGCAACAGCAACAACTGTGCTGCATTGTACTGTTGGGTTTATGTACCAGCAACAGCAACAACTGTGCTGCATTGTACTGTTGTTTTATGTACCAGCAACAACTGTGCTGCATTGTACTGTTGGGTTATGTACCAGCAACAACTGTGCTGCATTGTACTGTTGGGTTATGTACCAGCAACAACTGTGCTGCATTGTACTGTTGGGTTATGGACCACCAACAACTGTGCTGCATTGTACTGTTGGGTTATGTACCAGCAACAACTGTGCTGCATTGTACTGTTGGGTTATGTACCAGCAACAACTGTGCTGCATTGTACTGTTGGGTTATGTACCAGCAACAACTGTGCTGCATTGTACTGTTGGGTTATGTACCAGCAACAACTGTGCTGCATTGTACTGTTGGGTTATGTACCAGCAACAACTGTGCTGCATTGTACTGTTGGGTTATGTACCAGCAACAACTGTGCTGCATTGTACTGTCGGCTTATGGACCAGCAACAACTGTGCTGCATTGTACTGACAGGTTATGGACCAGCAACAACTGTGCTGCATTGTACTGTTGGGTTATGTACCAGCAACAGCAACAACTGTGCTGCATTTTAGTGTCATGATCTGGACCAGCAACAACTGTGCTGCATTGTACTGTCGGGTTATGTACCAGCAACAGCAACAACTGTGCTGCATTTTGGTGTCGTCATCTGGACCAGCAACAACTGTACTGCATTGTACTGTCGGGTTATGTACCAGCAACAGCAACAACTGTGCTGCATTTTGGTGTCGTGACCTGAACCAGCAACAACTGTACTGCATTGTGCTGTTGGTTTATTTACCAGCAAAAACTGTGCTGCATTGTATTTTCAGTTTATGGACTTGCAGCAGCCGTGCTACTGTACATTGCATTGCTGGCAATTTGGTTTGCCACAAATGATAAATGTTTGTTAAAATTACTTCTTAAAGAAGTTAAGCCATTTGAAAGTCCGTGATTTCATTGATTGTGCAGCACAATATTTTTTAATTAGTTTTATTTCGACAGTAATGACTTTTCATAATTGTTAAATATGCAACAACCATTTAGCAGTAACGGATGCTTATTCTACATTGCTACTATCTACTAAATTATTGCAAGCGCTTAACGACTGTTTACCAAGCTCCTAAGTTAGTATATAAAAGTGCTATATCCCATATAAACCCGTCTGAAGCTTGTGTAACTTTTACATCCGCGCTTGTAGAAATCCATTAAATCTTTCAGAAGCGCAAACGAGTGGTCGAACCCATTTACCTGGTCTTTCGAGTCGTTAAACGTCTTTGCTCCGGGATTCATGATTTGCGATATTTACTGTAACTCGCCTTTTTTGTACCAAGCATGAATATATTTTTGCTTTTACGAGATGAAGAGTTTGCACAAATTATTCAGTTTATTGCTTGTTCAAGGCAAGATTTTATCTTCGTTTTAACGTCCCCGCTAACTTATTAACTTTTATCGGTCTAAAAGCTAAGTTTAATCCACGCTAGCTGCAAGATTGTGTTGAAAACTTTGGCGGCCTGTATTTTACTTGGAGTGAGCTCGATTGTAAATCTTGGCGAATTTTATTACTTCCTCCGTTGCTTTAGTGTAATTCGTTTCTCTAATAAAACTTAGCCTCTAAAAGTTTTAAACTTCATATTTTGTATTAAATGGTTTATTTGTATGTTGACAAAAACGTGGCTTTAAAAAATATATATAAATTGTGCAGAAAAATAGTTTTTCTCAATTTTTCAACTGAGTTTGAGCTGACCAAAATCAAGGGAAGTAAGATAAATTTAACAAATACTTAAATTTTATTTGTTTTGTCCATATAGGCCTACTGTGTACCGACTAAAACTTCTTGATTGCAAAACAAAAAATTATACAATGTTTGCACTCTGAGCTAAATATATTTATCGAGAAATTCAAATACGTACTGGTTAAAGAAAATAAGTATTTTTAAATTAAACGAACTTGTGTATAGCACACGTAATACAGCTTTTCGCAGAATCAGTGTATAGAATTTTGCATCATAATTAATTAAATTTATAAGAATAACATTAGTTTTAATTCCTTACCTTATTGGACTCCATAAGGTACAATGATTACCGATGACATAAACTGCTGAAATTGGCAGTTTGGATGTTTTACACTATATAAATATTAATAGTCTTACTTTTTAAACTCTTAAGGGCTGTATTACCTTTGTACCAAACCAACTTAGAGCTGAATTCCCATTTCATTCCAACAGAACTACCTGATAGGCTGATTTATCGGCAATATCGGGCACGAATTGAAAATAAGAATGCTGTAAATAATGAAGTAATAATCGAGACATGCCGTTTTACTACCATGTCCAATAAAAGGTTATGAGCTTGTCGGTACGCCAAGAGGTATACACCATAACTCGGGTGGATGTGACACAGATATCTAGTCTATCGTGCGACAGTTACGCTATCTGAGGGTCATAGAGTCATAGATCCCTCCCAAGGACGTACATTCACTGGCCAATTAGGGTTGAGCAAACTAAATACGCCATCAGTTAATCAGAGTGCTGGGGGTGATATGGCGCACACAAGGAGGCGCGCTGGGGCTGGTTTTGTTCTGTTTCTTGAAGTTGCTTTGGAAGGGGTACACAAACGTAAACGAGACATTCGTTGAAACCATGAGTTTTTACACAGAATAAACCTTTATGTGAAATAACTTAAAAGGTTATTTTGTTCACTATTCAGTGGAAATAACTCGTATCAGAATTGGCCCTGTATGAAGGTTAAATTTTCTTGAACTGCTCGTCACGATGATGGTCTGACGATTTATTTAATTTAAATGTGATATTTCAATCAGTAATGAATTCCAGCTGCTTTAAACGTATAATTTACATCCTATGTAGTTTTGAAATAAAAGGGTTTTCAAAAGGAAGATACATTAAAACCTGATCCTGCGCGAGAAGTTGTTACACATTGGGTGTTGGGAAGAAGTCGAGTGACGACATGGAAATTTTGTCAAATAGTGAAACTTGTAATCAAAGTTTTAACGAGCTTTAGATAAAACCTTAGTCAATACAAAGCTAAACCCCTGTCTCTTTTTAAATTGTAATTTTTACTAAAAGTTTCATTTACATCGCATGTAGATGTCTCTTTCATGACCAAAAAAATGTAAAGGAAGTAAAAAAACGATTATAATGATTTGTCTTATGAAATCGACAGCAAATTTACAAGGAATGTATCTTTGTGTGAAAATATATTTAAAGCTAAAATAATTTGCATATTTTTAATACTCAGTGAAATACAAACTGGGTATTGTTTTTAAGAAGTCTTACTTTTACTGTAGCAATCTCCTTTAACAGTATCGTACTAAAAATATTACAAGTTCGAAATGTACTTTCAAATAGGCGATGAAATTCATACTGAGTAAAAACGACATAAAATATTAAAGATTTTTAAATGCTAATCCATGACAGAAGAATAACCTAATCATACCTTTAATACCATCCATACCTCAACTGAATTGACCATATGCAGCTTTGCCTTCCATGTAGGCCTACAGCTTCTATTAGTAGCGTTCAAAAGGAACAGAACAAGGTTTATTACCAAACACTAATCGGATAACGGGAATGCAATTGCAATTTCCTCCTTCTACGGCATTAAAACCGTTTATTGCCCATGAAAGTAACAATTCCAATCATTTGTTTGTAAATATATGAATTGTGGTCGGTGGCAGAGCCGCAATACCATTGTCATCTCCTTGAATCACTGCTAACTCGGCGGTGTCTATACTAGAATGATGTTTGATGATTCATAACAACCTCATTGGGTTTTATTGTTATATCCTTTCATTGTCTTCATATTGTTGTCATGCGACCTTTGAACTGCTTTTCAGAGAAATGAATTGGCTAAATTTTATTCATAAGAAGCTCTTAAAGTGCAGGTAAACGATTGTTGGAGTTAATTTGATACTCGTAGAGTATTCAGTTTATGAATACTTTCATCAAATATTTCAGGCGTCACAAAATTTAATAAACAACGGTTCATAACAATTGAAAAATCAAGCTCTGTCGAATAGTAAGTCTTCGCCTAGGCTTACATTATATGCTTAAAAATCTAAACGCATCAAGTTTTTTTTAAATACTATACCGTAAACTTAAATATTCAGTAAAACATATTCCTTAGTGATAGAGTAATCTAAAATAAGCAGTAAATGATAAAACGATCTGTTAAAATAATCCAAATCCTGACAGCGATCACGAAGTTAAACTGAGACAGGAGTGCACGGAACGCGCTGCTAGTAGAGAGCGTCTTTTCCCTTATTGCGGCCATGTGACGGCCATGCGCGCCCCGCCAGAGAGATTTATCATTGGCTCATGCGCCCAGCGGCGGTCTGCCGAATTTGGGAGTAAAATATTGCTGGGAGTCGAACAATGCGGGCTCAAGCTCATCTCGGCCGAATTCCCCCGGATAACGCTGCCTCGCCGCAGCTACCGCCTGGTCACCGAACTGCGTCGTCTGCTGTGGATAACTGCTACCGCCTGGTCACCGAACTGTGTCGTCTGCTGTGGATAACTGCTACCGCCTGGTCACCGAACTGCGTCGTCTGCTGTGGATAACTGCTACCGCCTGGTCACCGAACTGCGTCGTCTGCTGTGGATAACTGCTACCGCCTGGTCACCGAATTGCGTCGCCTGCTGTGGATAACTGCTAAGACCTGGTCACCGAACTGCGTCGTCTGCTGTGGATAACAGCTACCGCCTGGTCACCGAACTGCGTCGTCTGCTGTGGATAACTGCTAAGGCCTGGTCACCGAACTGCGTCGTCTGCTGTGGATAACTGCTACCGCCTGGTCACCGAACTGCGACGTCTGCTGTGGATAACTGCTACTACCTGGTCACCGAAATGCGACGTCTGCTGTGGATAACTGCTACCACCTGGTCACCGAACTGCGTCGTCTGCTGTGGATAACTGCTACAACCTGGTGACCGAACTGCGACGTCTGCTGTGGATAACTGCTACCGCCTGGTCACCGAACTGCGTCGTCTGCTGTGGATAACTGCCATCGCTAAACTAAGTTTTCTCTTTTTAAATATCTAATACCGTATCTTTTGCAAAGAATTCTACTTTTTATTTTTAAGATAAAAACAATCCAGATACCGTATACTGAAAACAATGCTTATAAAGTATACCTCTAACCGACTAAAAACAGGAACCTTTTGGAGATTAAGACTAAAGAACAAAACGATGAGGAGAACCGCAATGAAGAAACATAGACGTCGGTTGGGTCTCTTCTGGTTAAGTGTGTCGCAAACAAGACCTTTTAAAATACCTTGAACATATAACACGATCGTATACCGTACTTATAAAACATAAACTACTTGGACATAACATTTGCTTCACCTCCGACCCGTGATGCGGATAGGCGGGGAAGGTAGGGAGACCTTCGCACAGTCATGTCCACATATATAAAATTACAGTGATATGCAACCCGTGCGGAGAGCGGCTCGGCGGCATATCCTCCACAATGGTTGCAAAACCACGAGCAGGAAGGCCTTAAGCGAATGTTTGACCTATTAGATAAAAATCGCGATCACGTATGCTGTGGGACCCAGTCGTACAACACAACGCACCTGCCTCACATGTTACACCTATGTAACGATTTCACCCGGTTTATCGATGAATCATCTTAATTGCCTCCTTTCCCTTCAATTCTGTTTCTTCATTACGGAAGAGTCCGCCTCTTTGCGCAATGATACGTTCGCCTTATCAGCCGGTATCAGCGGCCTTCGGTGGTCAGCGAGCGGCGTTTTGCGTCTAATGATGTTTTGTAAGAATGCCGCCGGTGGTAAGGATTTGTTTATGCTTGTGATAGGTCATCTGATGGGGAGTTTTGCAGTTTTGCCTGCAGAAATCAGCTACAGAAGTGTAAAACAAACAATGTAAACATTAAGAAATGAATGCGGAGATTAACTTAATCTTTTAAAAGCATGTTGTGTATAATTTTTTTTTTTTAATTCTGAAGTTTCATATACTGAGGCAGGCTGTCCATATAAAATTTGTCATTAATTTCCCTAAATTTCACTGACTTTTTACCATCGATTTCCCTGACTTTGCTGAAAATTATAATATTACACAATAAAAAAGTTGAACTGCTTAGGTAATTCAAATCACAGAGAAATCTAAATGCCAAATTTATGTAATCCAAAATCATTTTTATGGCAAAGTAATACGTGACCAACTGTTAATAAAAACGGTTTAATCACTTATGGTAATAATGTCCAATAACAATAATATAATTTAAAAAATAAAACATGGATGTAGGCCTGATTATTTTACAACGCCAGAAATAAACGTAACTATTACGGGAAAGAATATAATACAGTATGCAAATAAAAAAATAAGTTAATTTTTATTTTAGGAAAAGGTGAAAAATATTTAATGAATTATATATTTTTTATAAATTTAGTTTCGATGCTTTGGATTGGTAAATATGATAGATTTGGCTTCAGGACCATGCTCTTACAAAAATTTACATTTTCGAACAATGAAACTCTTAATTTTCTCGCTTTTTTGTACTTAACAAAACCTAATTGGTTGTTTTTTTTCTTTTAAACCTTGTATTTATAATATTTTAAGCGGTTAACGAGTCAATTGACAGTATCTCTATATTTTACTTATCTCTTAAAAAGGAATTACATATGATAACAAATATATAAACACTTTAAATATATTATATACACACTCTGCAATTACTATTTCATGTTCGAATCTGTATCCCTCCCACGTAAATCAACGATTCCCACCATCTGTCCTATCCGATGTCACGAGAGTAGACACAGTTAAACACAGCGTGTTATCGTAGCACACAGAGTAAGTTGGTGAGTAGTATATAACACAGAGTAAGATTTATCAGTTCCCCTCGCCAGCACTTGACGCCAATGTTTGCCAAGGCACAAAGCCCTACAGGTGTCCTACAAGGGGAGAGGACAGGCGCGAAAACCACACGCCTCTCCTTTGTAAGGGCTACGACTGGATGCATTGCTTTATATATTTCTTCGTCGCTACTGTATGGTAACAGATTTTTCATTGCATTGTCCTTTTTACAGGGTGTCTACTGACACCTAATTTGTAATTCCAATATACAGTAGAACCTCGATAGTTCGACTCTCGATAGTTCGACACTCCTTATAGTTCGACAGGGTCCATGACAACATGACAACTTATCATGTCAATAACAACCGATAGTGTCCATGTTGGAGACTGACAATTGTGAAAATGTAAACAAAGTGGTGAGTAATGTGAATATTTGTCATGTTAAAGTTCAATTAAGTTATGGTTTCTTTAAATTTAGTATTTCCTTAATTAAAATCATGGTTTTTATACTCTCAGTGTTGAAATTTCCCATATACTCCCTATAGTTCAACATTTCAATAGTTCGACACCCTCTAAGTCCACAAAGTGTCGAACTATCGAGGTTCTACTTCCAGTATATCCAGTACATTTTTTCAACAAATTCCAGTATCACTCGCAAACTAT
Organism: Neoaliturus tenellus; assembly: GCA_030545055.2. Classification (NCBI taxonomy): domain Eukaryota; kingdom Metazoa; phylum Arthropoda; class Insecta; order Hemiptera; family Cicadellidae; genus Neoaliturus; species Neoaliturus tenellus. Next base: position 109,111,836 of record CM061537.1, read on the forward strand.
TGATCTGAATATGGAGTAACAATGACGAAATTTTATACTTATAAACAAATTCAACATAGATTTTGTACTAAGAGATTACTGGTCGAAATTCAACCAAAAATTCACCTTATTTTGACTTTCATTTATTTAATAAATTACCCTTCTTCCATATGATTAACATTGAAACTTTGAAAGCCTATAGGGCGAACCCCTGGGGGCTGATGTGAATTATAATATGGAATTTCTCTACAGGATGAAACTTTCTAACAGTATGCGCAGATTTTATACTACCTAAATTAGTATTCTGATTTAGGTTTGCAAACAAACTTGATAACCATGAAATATTTTTACATCGGAATGTTCGGATCAAATGACAATATCTATTTTTTATGCATTTTAAAAACAATTTCCGCTTTTAAATAAATTAAAAGTTAACAGAAGTGCCTGTTATTTCTTTCCAATTCCTATTGAGCGTACAGTACCGAACTTTAAATGTAATAAAAAAATGCCTTTTAAAACAATGGATATCATAAGCATATGAACATACCGTGTTCATAAAATCCTAAAATATTTAGATAGGTTTTCCTAAGTTACAAGGGTAACGCTCGGACACTTAAAATAATCGTTTTAAGTAAAAATTATCCTAATATTTTTGACCTCACAATATTGTGAAAATTTCCTACTGGTCAAACATTGCGTGATACTGTAAATACATAACAATTTCATTTAACCGTAGAATTAAAAGCAACATGTAATTAAACCTATACTGCGTACTTCCAAAAACACTAATTGAAGCCCTAGGAAACAACAATCGTTCTCGTTTGCGTTGGAGATTTTATGTCCAAACTATTACTAAAATAAGGAATTTCAAAGCAAACTAGGGTAGAATTTATGTGTTTGTACCATACCTTCACATTTTCTTTTTTTATTTCTCCAGACCTATTTTTTTTTTCTCTTTCACATATTTCTCCAGACGGAATTATTTTGAAACTAACAAAAAGCGTTTGTCCACAATACAACTCGTATTTTTTATTATTTTATTAGTTTAATTATTTCTGTTAATTTCTTCTCGCAGTACATTAAATTTATACTAAAAATAACACTAGCACCCATGGCATTTCAGAATTTGTGGTTTTTGTCTAGACAACACCAGTCAGCAAGTAATTTTATTGTCTGTATCTCACGATTTTTTCGAAACAATCACAGCAATTTAAAATGCCAATATTAACCAAAAACAATAATTACTGCGGATATAAAATTGTGGTTCGCTAAGGAATAAGCCTACAGGAGGGACCAGTGTGCCTCCAAATTACCCGGCCCTCCCGGTATGATAAAGCGGTATTGCGGCCGGTATAGTTGTACGTTTCGGACCAACTCACGACGACCACGCATTCCTTTGCGTTACGGCGCGGCGGCGGCACGTCACGTGACCCATCGGCGACGCTGCTGCTATCTAGCGTATCTCTCTCAAGGTCTGTAGAGGAAAGAGCATTACTTCTTCCTAGGGTCAGCTGAATAACTATTTTTTGTGTTCCGGATATGAAGCGTCAAAACTTAAACGGAAGTCAAGTTACGTTATAATATTTACCTACACAGCTGATTGAAAAAGCGAATGAAGCAGTCTTGCCACGGGTATAACATTTTATCGTAACGACACCATATTACGCTATTTTACATTTGGATTATTAGTTAATAACAAACCATTATGTAATGACCAAATTAACAATTATCAATCAAGATAAATCTAAAACCATAAATTCTACCCTAGTTTGCTTTGAAATTCGTTATTTTAGTAGAGGAGAGTAGCCAAACTCGGGCCCCGGTCCCTAAGTCGAGCCCCCAGTGTTTTGACTCCGTGAGGTGCTGCAGACTAGCGGACGCACCTAAAACTAATATTTCAGACGTTTTCTGTTGTGTGGCGCTGCATTGCATGTGTCTGCAACCTAACCTTTAGACAGTATGAGACATGTTTGTAAAGTGTGCTCAACAAAGTTTTTTCGGTGCTGCATTTATGTGATTGAAACTCCCAGGGGTTTAACGGCAAGAACATATTGTTATACATCACGTTAATCCTTATTGAATAAGCTATCGTTTAGTATAGTTTATAAGTAGCTACCTTTGTTTTATATAGAGTAATGGCATCTTTTATTTGCAACACGTATGTGCCCTAAGTCGGGCCCCCATAATGGTTCCAAAGATGGGCCCCCTTTTAATTTTATGTTTTTTCCTGAAAAGGGGGATTTAACAAAAGTTAGATTCGTGTTGCTCTGTGTTTCAGATTTTGAAACAACAAAATGGCGAAGACTTAATCCAAAATGAAATCTTGGGATTTTTGAAAATGATATGATGAAGTTAGTAAAACATCAAATAATAGTTAAACATGTTTCCAGTTTGATTTAATTTATCCCCAAACTTAAAGGTATATATTATTTGCACGAACTTTCTATTGTGGTTGGTTTTCAGGGATTTATTATCATTATTTTATCAAATTTTAAAGGGGCCCACTTTTGGAACCTATTTCCTAAAAGTTGAAAAGTGTAAACTTTCACAATTATTTTTTATTTTTATATTTGTTGTAATCTTAAGAAGTTAATACTCTGGAATCTTATTAAGTACTTACTAAGGAATTTCATGAAACACATTTTGCTAATTTAACTCAGTATCTCTTTACTAGAATTGAAAAAAACAAAATGGGGGCCCAAATTTGGGTACTTTCCTCTAATAGTTGGGACAAAAAACCTCCAACGCAAACGAGAACGATTGTTGTTTCCTGCAACGTTGGCAATACTTGCAGGTAACAAAGAGTAAAATGTTAGTTTCTTAACAGTTTTTTAACCAACAAAAACTCTGTGGCGACATCCACGGATGTCGCAGAAACTGACACCATTGCTCTTATGGGATGTAGCTCACCTGGCACTACAGTCATCTTGTATCTCTCTGGCACATGCATTACGTGATCAACATTGTTCAGATGTTGGGATGTTACCTTAGAAAAGAAAGGGATACCTACAGTTGACCATTCTCTGGATGGCAAAACTTTAAAGTGTTCCTAAAAAAATCTCTTCATCCTTTTTTATGAAAGGAAGGGCTTGAAATCAGCTTTAGATGGCATTGTTAATCCCAATTCGGTCAACATTATAGCAATGTCAAATTGAAAACGCAATAATTTTATTTAGACTAAGAAAATTATAGTCTATAGCTCTAAACTCTACACTGAAAAAACTGTTTTGTTGGGGTAACAAAAAAATTGTAGTCCCAACTAAAAAATTTGGTTGAAATACGAACAACTATTTTTTCAGTTCTAACAAAATTATTTTGTTAAACATTTTTGGTTAAAGCAATCAAAAGTTTTTGTAATTGCAACAAAAAGTTATATTGTTAATTCAACAAAATTCTGATAAACTTTGTCACCGTTACCAAACCCATTTTGTTGGCCTGAGTTATTGCAAAGTATTATTTTTTAATAAAAATTCATGAATCAATGCATTTATGGTAACCAACAGATTAAAAAAAAAAAAATGAAAGCAAAAACTATCCATCTGTGTTAGGAATTGAACCTACAACCTCCCAATCAATGACCTTACGCTCTAACCAATTGAGCCATGGGAGCTGTGATAATACAAGTTCTTATTTACTAGTTAGCCTTTTTTTACTCGGCCCCCGTTCAGAACTTCGTTAAAACACAAAATTAAGCCCAAATGTGAAATAACTTACTAATTGACGTTGAACGTTTATTTGATGTGAAATAAATATTCTGTGCTATGTGGGTAAACAAAATATTTGGTTGGGAATACCAAATTTTATAACCAAATCAATTTTGTTGATCCAAACCATTGGTTTTGTTGGTTTAACAAGTTTATTTGGTTCCCTCAACAAAACGAGGGCAGCAAAATAAATTTTCTTGCTACAACAAAACATTCTTTGTCGGGAATACCAAATTTTAAATCCAAATCAATTTTGTTGATCCAAACCATTGGTATGGTTGGTTTAACAAATTTATTTGGTTCCCTCAACAAAACGACGGCAACAAAATAAATTTTGTTGGTACAACAAAACAGTTTTTTCCGTGTAGAATTCATCAAGAAATATGATTTTCAAGGAGTATATTATACAAGAGAAAATCGAATTGTTTACAGACTTTCAAACAAAACCTCTGTAAGGAATTTATCCCGCAAAATGACCTGTAAATTTGAGATACAAACCCATCTCATTCTGAACAAATCAGACAAAAACAAAGAAATTGTATTACAAGCCTTGGGAAAATTCACCATTGTATCTTATGGATGTTATAAATTGTAACATGGCCACTGAATTATTATCTATTTTGGAAGGCTTATGAATCCTTTAAATCACACCACTAACATTGCAATAATGATATTAACAATGATATAAAATGTATGGTTTAAATGTATACCTGGGTTTTTCATACAAGCTAATATGTGTTTCATAATACAGCCTGATTTTATATTAGGCCTAAATAGAAGAATTAATTACTCCTATTTATTTAATCTTAAAGGGAAGCAATAACTTTTCCATTTAAAATAAACAAATAAGCTGTATGATATACTTTCCAATTTCACCCTTTATCCTTAAAAAAAAATATGTTTTAGAGTATTTATAATAATATAAAGCTGTATGATCTCCAATAATTTTATACATTAAACAATAATAATTTCTTTTATTTTTTGTGTCTATTTCTTTAACATAGGTTTGACTATAGGTAAATACTTATTTAGTACAGTTTGAAATGTTCAAATCCATACGACTTCGTTTAAATCGACCGTTGAAGTCTCCAACGTAACTAAATTCACGTGACTATTTAACACATTGAAACACTGTTTTCATTAGGTACCCGTTCTTGAAAGTTAGTTATTTGTTATATTTTTTTTCTAATGAAAAAATTTCTTCTGCTAAATTTTAAATGCCTCTTGAAGCTAAACAGTTTTGACTAAATCTAACTGGAATGTGCAGGTATCAGTTTGCAATAAGTTTATTATGGTTGAGAATAAATGATCTAAAACCTTTTTTTAACGCAGTTTAGTTGAAAACGTAACAAAAAAATTATTTTAGCCTGATACGTAGCTATTATGTGTAATTTTGCATTTTGCCTTAAAATTTGTATTTATACCTAACTTAAATGGTATATTTTAACCCAGAGATAATAATATCCATCATACCATGTACAGAGTTAAATAAAATGGCTTCAAAAAATGGATTGATATTATAAATGATTTACACTTTAAGTTCATCAACTGTTGATGATAATAAGAAAATTGAATAATCACAAATACCTAAGAGTATTTAAGTCAATTTTAATCTGGTTGTTATTTTAGACCAATAACAAATTTTTATCATTAGAATAAAGTTGTAATAAAAGTTTTTTAAACAAAAAAAAAAGCCTATCTATTTATTTAATTTGTTGTTGTCAAAAGCATTATTTACTCTATTATAATAAATTATTGATCGCTTTAACAACCAACTCAGTCCATCTTATTAAAATGAAAAGTATCAGCCATTGTTAGTGGGTCCCTACAGGAATTATAGCCTAATAACATACAATACACATTAATATAGTTTGTGGTGAAAATAGAAAAATATGTCAAGTTCACCTTTAGTAGACACATTTTAGTGTTTATGTTATAGATTTGTCTTATTTAATTTTAATTAACAGGTGCTATTATAAATTCAAAATCTCATAAAGTCAGCGGTAACCTTAGGCCTATCTTATCAACATTTAGGGTATATTCGAGTGCCATCAATTTATGATTTTTGACACCCATATATAAAAACCAAAATTAGCCTACGTGGTATATTTTTACAGCATAGCCATCCAAATGCAAGGTTATCCAGGGGAAGTGTCAAGATGACTTTAATAGTGCCAGGTGAGCTACATCCCATAAGAGCAATGGTGTTAGTTTCTGCGACATCCGTCTATGTTGCCATTACTTTGTTACAGAGTTTTTGTTGGTTAAAAAGTGTTAAAACCAACATTTTACTCTTTGTTACCTGCAATTGTTGCCAATGCTGCAGGAAACAACAATTGTTCTCGTGTGCATTGGAGATTTTTTTGTCTCAACGTAAAAATATAATATAACGGTGTAAAAATATAACGGTTTGTAACCTTAAGAAACCGTTTTTTTTGTTAAGGGGTACTACTAAAATAAGGAATTTCCAAGCAAACTAGGGTAGAATTTATGGTTTTAGATTTACCTTGATTGAAAATTGTTAATTTTTTGTCATTACCTAATGGTTTGTTATTAACTAATAATCCAAATGTAAAATAGAGTAATATGATGTCGTTACGATAAATATCATACCCGTCGTAAGAATGTTTCATTCGCTTTTTCAATCAGCTGTGTATGGTAAATATTATAACGTAACTTGACTTCCGTTTTAGTTTTGACGCTTCATATCCGGAACACAAAAAAATAGCTATTCAGCTAACCTTAGGAAGAAGTTATGATTTTAGCGAATTTCCCATAGGGAACAAGCTATTACCGTAGGTCTCATGGTGAGACCTAAGCCCGGGACCATGTTACTTTTTCGTTTTGAGGTGCCCAGAGACCAAAAATAATAGTCACAAAAATTTATATATATATATATGTGTCCCTAGACACGATAACTCTCGTAAAAATGGTCCGATCGACACCAAATTTGGTAGAGATGTGTAATCCTACGTTTATTCGGATGAGTTCGAAAACCAGACATATCGACCTACCGGAAGGGGTAGTTTTGGGGGGTTTTGTACCCCAAAAATGGGTTTTTTGCATTTTTCATATGTAAATTTTAAATTTTTATTTTTACCATTGGATTTAGCTCAAAAAACACACAATTTAGTATTTTGAAGCTTTGCTCTATCTCCACTGGTTACCGAGATTTTACAAAGTCTAAAGACAGTACATTGTCTTTTGGGGCTCCAATGTTAATCTTATGGAGAATAAGGATGTGTTAATATTTCACTTATTAACCTTGAATATTTTTGGATGAAACTTGGTATTTAGCTTCATTTGGTTGAGATTCATCCATTTAAGGTAAAAAATCTTGGTTTTTGTACTTATCATGGCAGCAAACCTGCATACTTTTTTCCCATGTTAATCATATGGAGAATAGGCAAACTCTTTTATTTATGGACAGATATTGATGAAATTTACTATATGGCTTTATATGGTCGAAATAAATGTTTTCTAAGCTAAAAACCTACTTTTAGTGTCCCCCATGGCAGCATACCTGCATACTCTTTCCCTATATTTATCTTAAGGAGAATAGACATTTATCTCCCTATTTATGAGCACGTGATGAAATTTCGTTTACAAGTTTAGCTGGTCAAAATTAATATTACTAATTTGGAAATTCGCTGAGTACGCAGGTCTGCTGCGACGGGGGGTATTTCCTCTACAGACCTTGCGTTTGCCTTTGGTTTCTCCACTCTCCGCCCTGCACCCTCCGTTCCTCCTTCCCAAAGTCCTCGGTAACATCGTACTCGTGGCAAGACTGCTTCATTCTCTTTTTCAATCAGCTGTGTAATGGTTTATAACGTAACTTGACTTCCGTTTTAGTTTTAACGCTTCATATCCGGAACACAAAAATAATATTCAGCTGACCTTAGGAAGAAGTTATGCTTTTTCCTCTACAGACCTTGGGGAAGTGTAGCCTCTCGCAGGGCGCCCATTAGCCTCTGCACATGCGCACAACTGCACTTCTGCAACTGCGCAGCGCTGCAACTCAGTGCGCAGGCGTACAAATCACGTTGAGCTACTACCGCAACTCCCTGCCACTATTATCTTGATCGAATTCTTCTAATGAACGTCTGCTTTACGGTGTCCCCAGACGGTTACTCATTGCCTCCCCGTCTAACTAATCTAAGCTTCTTTTTACATTCTTGTGTCTCGGGAGAATGGTTTCATGAATAGACAGACAGCGGGATTCGGTTTTTACCGTTTCGTGTTTTATTGCCAATGTTTGAAGTGAATCTGATATCGGCGTCGGAGTAGTGAAGTGAGCAAGACGTAATCTTACTAAGATGAATGCCTACGATCATTTCACAAGCTTTCGTATATGCGATATAGCCTACAGAAGATGATTTTAAGTTTTTCAGATGTACGGCAGCCTAGTCAAATATTATTTGTAAAATACTATTATTATTTATCGCTACAAATGTTATTGATCATGTATGACATGATGCACGGTATATATTTTCTTACTATGGTGAATCATTGCGATGGTATCATCAAACTGAACTACTGTAGGCTATACTGTTATCTGTGGCATGACATTAAATAAATTATAGTTATAATTTTGATAAAAGACTTTGTTAACATAAGCTGCTTCATAAAAAGCAGTTTGTGAGTGAGTTACATACGCTTTTGTCACCCTTTGAATAATCCCAAAAAAGTAAAGAAAGGTTAGTATTATTACAAATCGAGCCAATACTATTACCAAAAATCTTATTATTTAGAAATACAGCTAAAGAATAAAAATCACCTGTCCTAAAGGCATTTGTAATGTTAATTTCAGTCTTTAAACCAAAATTAAGTTTATGGTTGGTTATTTTCTGCCACTAAAATTGTTATTAAATTCTATTCAGTCAATTTTTAGACCCTATACCTTGCTGAAAAGTTTAAAATATAGGCCTAAATACTCCAGCGTGATAAAACAGTAAAGAAAAAATAAAGAAACCTTAGTCTATATAAGAAGTAATTCTATTTTGCATAGTTAATTCTTAAACAAATTTAGCCTGAATATTACATCGCTGTTGAAACATTATCAAAATTTCAGTCCAACTATTACTTCCTAACCTTAAATCAAGGTTTTTATTTCGAAGAACTGCAATTTTGGTAAGTTAAAAAAGAAACCATTTGATTGATTAAATTTTTCATGGCTCTACCCACGTTACTCCATTGATTTTCAGTAGGCTGGGCCTCATACAATAACGATACTGTGCGATTAATGTAAAAAAAAATCAAAACTGTTTCAAAAGGTAGTAAAAATGTGGAATTTCAATTTTAAAATATAAACTAGTACCTTATAATCCAAGTTTACTTCTAGATACTATAGGTACTATAACACTTACAAGCTTTACAATACCTACATTACACACTCTTATAAAAAGGCAGATTTAAAATTATTTGTGGGACTATTTGTTAGCACGTATAAAATGGCACAATAATATTTATATTTACATTTAATATATTTACAATATGAGCGAACACTTTTAAAAAGCTTAGTAGATTTTTAATTCTGTCAATTTAGCGTTTAATAATTGCTAATAAGTTTTTATGTTTACTTTCATAATAGGCCTACTTTAGAATTTATAGTTAATGGTTATTTAGTATAAAGAAGGCATATGAATGTTTCTACGAAGGTGAGTGGGCTGTATTATACTGTATTGTTAATCTTATTAGTCTTTAATACCAACACAATATCTTTTTAGCCAAGCATTCATACCTATTTGCGATTCCTTGTCATTAGTTTTGTCAGTTTATTTATTTATATATTTATTTACTGAGTAATTTAAAACGGATTGGATTTGGTATTGTTTACTGAGATTGAAAGGTTTTGCTACATAGGCTATTCTTTGGTGGCTCAATCAAAATTCAGCATACAGAAGACACACGGCATATCAGGGCAAACTATTGACATCAGGTTAAATTGGTATTAATTGGTATTAACAAAGTAAATTGGAGAATTGATAAAGGCCACTTAACGCACTAATGTTTACAGTTCTCTAAAACACAAAGTGTCTTTCCTTCTGAACTTTTCCCTTACTGTACGGTAGGCTGATTTTTATTTGCTCAGTGTGTCCTAACAACTATGTTTCCCTACCCTCGGGAAAGGTTAAGCTATAAGTGGAATCTGATGTTATTTTTCAGCAGCCTCATTGAAAGTTATGACTGAAATTAAAAAATCACATACTACGAAAATAACAGTAGCCTAGTGCCAAATTAAATGCGTCGTAGTAAATTCAATAGTAAGCCTACAAAATTAAAATTTCCTATTATTCTTTATGACAAACCATTTTGAGTTCTTTCATGGTTGTTGCCTTGTTTACGAAATTAATTACAACTACAGCTATTTTATTTCCCATTCCAAGCAAAACTTAAAGGAAATTCTTGTAAAATCTATTACAAAATACCAAATGCCAATAGGCCTACAAGCTGAAATGCGCTGTACAATATACAAATTATAAATTTCTGAGTCAAACAATTCAGAATTTAAATTATTTTATCTCCGACAGCATGTTTTTAACTCCAAACATCCAATAGATTTTTCCAATGCAAGCATATTAGATTTAAATGATATAAAATTAAATCCTCAGCCACCTACCTAACTCAAATCATTAGACATATCTTTGCAACTTTCCCCAAATCTGCTAGAATTTTGATCCATCTGAAAGTATAGAAAAATTCTAGGCCTACTACGTTTTTCATTGATTTTTTTTTTTCAAAGAAAGAGAGTGGTCAGGTAAGCACTAAAAGTTGTACAGCATTGAAAGCACCAGATTCGATTCTACTATAAGTTTTGTTTGTGTTGGATGTCTGAAAGTGCAATGTAACTTTGTTACGATTACGCTATCCATAACTTGTAATATACTTTGATTGGGATTGTTTAAGCATCGGGCATGAATTTTAGCAGAGAAAGAGGTTTATACGTCAAGTGGGGTAAATATTTAAAAATTTGAGCCAGAATTATTATGGAGCGAATGAAACTGAAATGCAACCACTCCTCCGTGGTGCAGCTAGACAGCTAGACTAAAGAACTGAAAACGAATATAAAATACACGGTTGCCTTTTTTAATAACCATTTATGATTTTAAGAATATCTTATTTTCCAAGAACGATAGGTCCGACAATCCCAAATTTTCAAACGAATCGTGATAAGGGATTGGGGGGCCAAACTATGTGGTAGGATTGAATATCAGCTGTGCCTTCAATATCTACTAATTTAATACGCTAAGGGTTTTTTTTTGTGTGGAGAACTCCTCCTAAAATTTTCAACCGATTTTTAACTTTTTGTGTCGTTGGACAAGGTTTGGTCTGTAGTTGTTTCCGCTAAAAACTGATGAGAATCTGACTGACAATAAAGCGCTATCCCTCATTAAAATCCCAAAATTTGCCAATAAAATAATATTGGGATTGAATATTTAAACATCTGTTAATGTTCAGATGTAAATACATGCAGTTTTTTGTGATTACAGATACTCACAATATTAGATAGGTCGGATTTCATTGATTTAGAACTAAAATTAGCCTTTGTATAGAAAAAATGCTCGATTTCGAGCAACATTTTACTAGTTACGCTAATACGACCAGCCTAAGCCCCCCTTTAGCTATCGCTCATTTTTATCATCGTTCTAAAATGCAGGGAAAAAGTAATCAGGAAAGAACTCTCGACGTAGGCTACCACACCCTGTAACATATTTCCTCTAGTAATGCTCTACAACATAATGGAAAGCGAACCACGAAGATTTCACGGCGATACACACGGTAGTACAGTAGCTGATTCCGGTCTTTATTTAGCCTGGGGCGTTTGAATCTTCCAACCAACGCTACCACCACCAACTCATTCTCCGTGTTATCATTTATTCGGCCATTTCCTCCTCTATTGTTCCACAATATTCAGGGAGAAAGCAATCCGGCAAGCACGAAGGGTACGGTGGGTATTGGTAGTGGCGGATTCGGCCGGACTTTTTGTTGGTGTGGGGTGTCGAGCAGAGGAATGCCAGCCGGCCGACCTGCCTAACCTCTCCTCTCCTCTCGCTCCATCTCTCTCTAACACATCTCTCCGTCTCTCTCGCGCCCGCTCGCTAGCCTCTCGGGCCCGGCTCCTCCCGCCGTCTTATAATTAACAAAACAATTAGAAAGAAACCTCTCTTTCGGGGACAAGGGCGTCGGAGGTTTGAAAGTCTTTGGAAAATGGGTTCGAGTAATTTTGAGTATGGCGTGGTGTGGGGTAATAACTGAACAAGGTTTGAAGTATTGATGCAAACAAAATTCAATTGGTTATATAGATTCGAAAACCTGGATCTACTTGAAAATCCATCGCTGCAAGGGTTTGGATAACAATGCATATAATGGTGTAATATTTTAGCGTAAACCAAACTGAATGTTGCAAAATAGACTAAACCTTGCAAAACAAAACATAATGAAGCCTGCTAGTCTATGTTATTAGTTTGTTATTGTTGAGTTTATAATAATTTATTTAGTCCTAGATTAATTAAAAGACATCGCGAGGCACAAGTTGCAAAACTTAGCCTATAGTTGTAGCCTATGGCTGAAATAAGACTTGGAAAGGGTACATTAATTTTGATTTTTAGCCTATCTATAGTTTTTTGCCTATAGGCCTACCTTACTTATGATTTTCTGTTGGTTTTGTAAGCTTACTGGGTTTAAAACCATCATGAAGAAATAATATTTCTTAAAAGAGACCTTAATCAAAGTATTCTGTTAAATAAAAAACCAAGAAGATCTAGAAAGCACGAAAGCACGTTCTATGTACCGGTATTAAAAAACTTCGACTTAGGCTATATGCACGAATTAAATACTCTATACCGAAAAAATATGGCTACTATACGAGTATATGTATTTGGTTGATTTATATACTGTGTTTATACGCCTCGACTTGTTATAATTCACTACTTATTGCTATAAGAGTAATTTACATATAGGCCCTACTCAGTTTGTAATCCGGCAAAATCACAAGTTAACTACGGTAAGTAGGTAGCCTATGAATGTGTAGTTTGAGTTAGGGAATTGCAATATATAACACCACTCTAATACAATTTTTAAACCCCACACTTCTAAACGAGAAGCTTGGTGAATAAATTAACATAGGCATCAAGTAACCTAACCTAACTTTCCTTAGCAATATCCAAAACTCAGAACGCGTTTTGAGGTTTTCGCGCGATTCGTGTTTCGGAAAACACGTCAAGATAGAAAGAAAGGAAGGTTTTTAGTGCTTAGCGGGCCATGTGTGCGGAATGTCTGCTGTGAGACTGAACACTGGCGAGGCCTGGCCAATGTCAACCCAGCAGGTCAACCGGGCTAAAGTCTTTGTCCGAAAACGTTTCAGTTGTTATTATTAGGAACTGAAAAACGTTTTAAGACTAAAGGAAACTAAAATCAAGGTCTGAAATTGTTGGCCTATACCATGCCTAACATCACTAACGGGACAAGGCCTTCACAAGATCTGTTCAAACTTCAAGTAAAATAAATAAAGGTCTACAAAATATTACGCTATATTAGATAAGGAACACGACTTCTTTTCTACGGCCGTTGAGGTCTCTTTCGACCTATTAACGTCAAAAGCTCAATAAGTGGTATATCTCGTAGGCCACTCTTAAAGTTATTGATCTCAAAAATCGATTTTTATGTACTTAAATACGGTAGTACTAAGTAGACATAGTTGTTGCAGTTTATTGTGAACTAAGATGTCATATCTAACTTTAGGGCGGTAAAGTTCAAAGGAATTCTTCATTTTATAAACATAACCTAGCAAACTGTAATTAAGAGGGTAGGCCTATACTTCTAGTGTATTTTTGTCTAAGCACTATTGGTGGGTGATACTATAGGCTAATAGTTCTCTATATATCATATGCTACATTGAGAATAACTATGTTTATTTGTCAGCTAACCTACCATAGGTACCATAACAAATAAAGAAACAAACCTGCCGAGCATATTTTTCAAAATGTGGGTAAGTTATAGCTCTGATATATTTTTTAAAGACTTTATTTTGCACTACATACAAACTGTTATACTACGTCTTTTCTTTTGTAAACCTTCAATTCATCAGTAAATAGGCCTCTCTTTTGAGGTAATGTTTGGATTCTAAATGAAAGCTAGAAACAGCTCAAAATGGTTATTGTATGAACAATCCAAACTTCTCCATGCAATACAACTTGTTATTTCAAACAGAAAACTATCTTACATACGCTATTTCCACCGAACTGACGATAATCAATTCTGTATTCAAATGGTGGGATCACTAACCCTTGCTGCCACTACTGCGGACGAATCCTGCGCATTCTCACCTTGTATGAGTGTATCCTAGTGCGTATCCATGCTCTGTAATGCACACACAATCACTGCACATCACCCGATTTCACTCCACTCACATATTTGGTTGGTTAGCACCTACGGCGACGGAACGCACGGTCCTAGCTACTAGCAGCACACCACTACACTGGCTCGGCACCGTAGGGTCGCGGCAAGACAGGTTTTGGTCGTTCGCGGCTGGGATGTTGGAACCAGCGCGGCCGCCTCGCCCCCCTCTCCCCCCTCCCACTCGACCACGCCGACGACGATGGATACATTATGCATACCTTACCAGGTTTCCCCCCCTCCCCCTAGCACCGCGGTGCCTCCGCCGGCCGTTCCGTGCCCCCCGGCGGTTTCAGATTATTTCGGGGGTTTTCTTACGTTTTCTGCCGATTGTAGTGGTGGCGTTTTGTGGATGGGTTTGGAAATTTTTATGTCTTGGATGGTGTTTGATATATTCGGGTGGTTTTACATTTTATACACTATTTATCCCTAAAACTAATATTTGAAACAGTATAATACCTTGTAAACAGTTTTGTAGGTCATTCAACAATGGGTTTTCATCGTTACTTACTGTATTTTTTTACAGGGAAAATATTTTTAAACTTGTTACTTAGACAAACAAATTTGCTAAAATAGGTGTCAAAGTTATCTAAAAAAACCTGTGCTGTCCATAAGAACAACATGGGAGCTTTAAAAGTCGTTGGGCCGGTTCCCTGATGCATTTAAAAAACAAAAGTAAGCATATATACTAAATACGAGTCATAATATTTGATATTTTCCCCTGCAAAATTTTAGTGTTTCCACAATTTAGAATTTGCCTATACACATTTAAACATAAACATCCAGACTTTTTATTATAAATATTATTGGGATACAAACAATTACTGTTTTTACTCATGTAAAACCACTTTTGTTTTATGTCACTAAGGTAACTGAATAATTTAACCTTTGTATGCCCAATGTAATCTATACTTATTTAATACGTTAAGGGTTTTTTTGTCTTGAAAACTTCTCCTACAATTTTCAACCGATTTTCAAGTTTTTGGTGTCGTTGGATAGGGCTTGGTCTGTAGTTGTTTCCGCCAAAAATTGATGAGAATCGGACTGAAAATAAAGGCGCTATCCACCATTGAAATCACAAAATTTCCCATTTAAATAACATTGGGACCGAATAAAGCATTTTAAACATCTGTTAATAATCAGCTGTAAAATACGTGTAGTTATTGGCGATTGAAGATATTCACATTATTGGATTGGTCGGTCGGATGTCATTGATTTAGAGCTAAAGTAACATTTGTACTGTATTTAAATAAATTGCTCGACTTGGAGCAACACGCATACTAGTTTAAATCAATTAACCTACACATCCTTGAGTTATACTTAAACTGATTTAAATTTTTATGACTTATTTTTACTGAAAATATTATATATTTTCTGAATTGTTACCAAAATTGATATCTTTAATTTCTAATTACAATCATTTTTGACGATGCCTATTTAAATTACTTGTATTAATTATCAAAAAATAAAGATCTCGAACCACAAATTTTGCTTTATTGTCTTCATAACGAAAACAAAAACTATTAGTAGGCCTAAACAAGCTGGGCTTAGGATATGCAATACTCTTAAGTCTGGTTATATAATTACAAAATACAAAATTACTGAATTAAATCAATTTTTAAAAAAACTCTCGGAGAATATCTTGGTAAACCCTTTTAAATAGGTACTTTTCAAAACAAACATGTCTTTCAAAATAAGGAACATTTATTTTTGTTTGGAAATTACAATAACTTACAGCCCCAGTCTTAAAATTGTGCAACTATATAACAACATAACAACAACTTTAAATTAAAAGTTAATTTAGATTTTAAAGTTAATTCTTTTTATCGTATTTCCACCCCAAAATGAGCGACCATAATGTCTTCTACCCGTTGATTGAAAACTCAAACATACAAGTCAAACAGCACACAAATTCATAATACACAAACTTCTTACCGTAGAAAAAATATTCATTAATCTTAGAGATCCATCGAGTTTTTGTTACAATTTGAAAATAAGTTCATCCCAAAATAAATCTTTCCTACAGATAATTTCAAACCACAAAGTACCCAGTAAATCAACTGAAAAATACCAATAAAAAGTGTTAACTATAATATGTATAAAGTAATAAACAAATAAATAAATGGCTATTTAAAAAGACTGAATGACAATTTAAAAAGATGGTAATCCTCTCAAGTTGTTTTTGCTGCAAATGATTAAAAGTGGGTCCTATTTCATTAAGAAAATAATAATGTTGAAATAGCTGACCTTATGTCTGGTGGGCAGAATAAAAATACGTTACCTAATTGTGTAAGATTACAGGTTATTTGCTAATCATAATAATTGAAATTTAGAAATTTAAAAATAAAATTGTAATTGATTCAATTCAATTTAATTCGAATTAACTTTATTCATGAAATTTGTACAATCATGCTTACAGTGGTAACACAAAATTATACAAATAATATGGAACGGTATCATACTAAAATATACAACCTTAAGGCTAATTACATTTTAAGCAGCTTTTACAGTAAACTCTTCAAATGAGTATAAAGTTTTTTCTACAAAAAAATTTGTTAAAAGTTTTTTTTCATTTAGAGTTGTTTGTCATCAAAAGTAAATCTTTTGGAACGTAACTTATAAATCGTGTACCCGTAGCACTTGGTTTAAAAAAATATAATTTAGTAGAATGTTTTTGAATAGCCAGCTGGTTTTTATTTCTTGTGTTATAGTTATGAGTTGATCCTAATTTAAATAACCTTTCGCCATTATTCTTTACAAACGTAACAGTTTCACAAATGTACAGGCTGTATATTGTTAATATTCCTAGTCTCGAAAAAATTTCTTAAACAGATTCTTTGTTGTTCAAGTTCATAATTATTTTGATTGCTCTTTTTGAAGACGCAAAATAGCTAATAAATTTTGATTACTTGTTGCACTATACAACACAACCCAAAAAGAATATGTGGGAATGTATGTGCGCATAGTAAATTGTTTTAAATGTTTCTATTGAGCAATATTTTGACATAATTTTGAGAGCGTATAGTCCAGAAGAAATGCTATTTTTTGTGATATAATGCGACTATTCCAAGTCACATTTTCATTTAGTAGTAACTCTAAAAAATGTTACTTCTTTCGTTTGAAATATTTTTGAATTATTCAATGTAATATTTAGTATTGGCTTGTTTCTATTTTGTTTTGTATGGAAGAAAATAAGGTTTGTCTTTTCCAGATTTAGTAACAAATTTTGATTGCTGATGTAATTATTAATCAATTTAAGATCGTTGTTAGCTACAATTTCCACTTCATCCACTGTTTTAATTACCAAGTCGTCAGCATAAAGACGTAATTTACTATGCGATCCAGATAGAATTGATGGAAACCCCTTCAAAATGGCAGAGGAAAAGAACTGGCCCCAAAATGGATCCTTGCTGAACTCCATGCCTCATTGTTTGCAAGGCAGACTGTGCATAACCTATTTGATTCTTTTTATTTATATATTTCAATTGAAAAATTGATGCCTATTCGAGATGTATGACCGAGACCAATTTAGCGCGACATCAACAACTATGCTAATGGTTTTTAAAGTACTTATCACAATTTCATGTGATACACTATCAAACGCTTTTGAAAGTGATTGATAATGATAATATTTGAGATTATTTATAAAATAAAAACTTAGACGTATAAAAATACACTGGTTGCATTTAAACTGCAAACAGCATTAATGATGAACAGCCTTCACCTAATGATAAACCTAGTCACCTTTATGACTTTTCCATTTTATACTTGCTTCCATTCTAGGCACAGTGAGAACTCCCATGCTTATGCCCGGTGATGTTTATAAAATAAATCTGGTATTTTACCTACAAAAAATTTTCCCTGCCGCACAAGGCCTCATCGTGGACATTAATTATATGGTTACGATTGAGTTCAAAAAGGGAATTGTCTAAAATTGTTTTTGTTTACGCACTGAACAGCTGATCAAACTACTTTTTAGCGGCACTTTAATTAAATATCACTAGCCACAGGATCAAAAAATTTAAGTTGTCCTGCATGTTAATAAATACCGCCTAATAAAATGTCGCAAGATTTCAAATGTACAGTAAATTCGTTCACTATTTCGTTGGAATGAATTAATAAATCACAAAAAGTGATTTAAGCATGAAGGTAGAAACACGTAATTTCCTGATTATTTAATAAATATTACTTTCAATCAGTATGATATCAAATCAAATTATATCTACCGAGTGTTAAAATAAGTTTGGTTTTTGGACGAAACGTCTATCATCCAAAATCCACGGCCATCGTGGAAGTAAAAAAGTAAACAATGTTACTGTTAAATACAAGTTGGAAGTTGAGGTGAACTGGGATAGAATTTATCTCCAATAAGAGAAATATTTAATTTGCCCCATTTCCCTGTCATTTAGTTTCTTTATATTTAACGATTGGTATATGAATTTGGAGTTTTTATCTGTAGAATTCTTTTAAAGATTTTTGTGAATCTTGTAAAGTGTTTTGAAGAATCTTTAAACCCCGTTAACAATGTTATAAAACCTTAAAAAGATTTTTCTCGCAAAAGAAATTCTTAATCTCCTATAGGAGTTACAGTAGGCCTACATACAACGAGGTCGGTTCACTCTAAACTTTGCCTGTTGAAATAAAGAATTTTCTTTTCATGTTTTTCAACGCCCCCTTATACCAATTCCCCATTGAAATGTGAAACTATATAGTGAGGTAAAAAATATTAAGAAACAAAATAATTCTAATGGCCATTTTTCTTGCTGCTCACTTAAACGGTAATTTAATTAACGTTAACGATTAATTTTCATTAGCACGCGATAATAATAAGTATGGAACAATACATTTGTAGGATTTATCTTGACTTACATTAAGAACCTGGGGTTATGACATTAGATTTTTTTTGTAATAACAGCTGTAAACAGTTAAAATACAATATAGACATAATAACCTAAAAGGGGGTATATAGATAAATTATTAACTTTTATCCAAACTGTATATTTTTAAATGTGGTATGATGAAAAGTACTGTCCGTAAAGTGCTTGAAACACTCGATCTTGCATCGGCAACGATCACTTTTTGGACTAGTGACGAAATATAATATTACCATCTAAGTTGACGACCAAAAGTTTAAAAATCTAGTTAACCAGTGTTGCTTGGAAACACAGCCAACTTAGTGAGTAGATAGATGTTGCGTTTATACAGAGTTATCAAGAAACTTAAAGGTTGTCAACGTCAACTCTTGGCCCGTATTAATACTGAGTACCAGGGGGACCGAGCTTATGCTCGGTAAAATTATTACTTTTGTTTCCAACACATAGCTCGTTCGCTCCGCTCACTCGCCAGGCTAAAGGGGCTGCACTTGTGGTACAACCTAAACCACGTGTTAAAGACGTAACACATTGGTTTATATCAACAGTTATCAACTGATTATTGTTCAATTTAAAAATCTCCATAAGGATAACACGGGAACTTTTAATGGCTCTAGGTCGAAAACCGGATTTTTCCAAGCCATGGGATCAACTCCAATCTATTCCTAGTGGTCAAAACCCCCATGCTCAACCAAAAAATCTAAAATCCTTGGAGAGAGAAAAAATTTTGCCCGTGCAAACATTGCTTGTTTTAGAGTATAAATAGGCTTTGCGTTGTTTAATTTCGAATGAGTATTGACCATTTTTACGAAGCACTAAATTAAAAACACAATTTACGTCATACAACACGCTAAAATCCAAAGAGTGAAATAGGGCGTTCTTTAGGTGGAAGAATTCCAAAAAATTCTTAAAGTGTGAAAGTTTCACTCAAAATGAGCGTAGAAAAAATTTATTTTGAGAAAGATGAAATATACTTTTATTAAAAGAATGAAAATTCGATATAGATCAGAGTGTCTGAATTTTATTTCTAAAAAGAACTGATTTCGTTCATTTTGGATGAATCCTGGAGTCACGTGACGTGCATGAGCGACTAGCCCCTCACAGCACATGAGTAAGATTTTCCCTTCGCCATCTTCGTTATAATTAGTGGTTGGTTAGTGGTTTAAGTGGTAAAGTGGTAAAAAGGAAGATTGAAGATTATACCCAATAAACGCGAACACTAGAGCCTATACCTTTACTTTGCTTTTAATAAGCACCAGTACAGTTCACACGTGTAACCTAGGGTCTTATGGTGTTCACTGATAAACACTCCCATGAGTTGGCCAATGCCAATGTCTGTCTAATCAACTTACATAAATTATAACCCATGTTTATAATCTTACTATGAATTTGTCAATAACTATAGCTTGGTGAGCCATACAAGGGTCTGTAAACCCCATAATTTGGAAAGATTCGTTAGGTTAGGTTTAACGAAAACAATCTTTTTATGAAAGAATATTAGTTCTTCATTGAGTGAAAAGTCACTCTTTTGAATAGTTAATTTCACTCCTTTAAAAATTAAAATCATTCCTTTTTAGGATTGATTTTCACTCAAATTTGGACGAAAACATTCATTATTTTGGTGGGTGATCAAAGTTTCTCTTTTGAGGTAGTGAATTTTCACTCTGAAAGAATGGCTCAGTTTCAACTCTTTAGAAAAGTGGTGAAATGACTCAACAAGAGTGAAAATATCTCCTTTCCCTTTTACAGTGAACATTTTATTTATTAAATTTATATACTGGTAGGCCTAATGTATTTCGGTGATCTATTTGTCACCATCTTCAGACCGACTGAATCGTCTACAGACCAACTCTTCGATCTAAAAATGGTGTCATGGATCACAGAAATATATTTCCAGGATGTAAATTTAACAAATAAAGTGTTGTATGACCTAAATTGTGTTTTTAATTTAGTGCATATTAACAACACGTATGCGAAGATTATCATAAAGTTAATTTTACTAAATATCTTCAAACTGAATTAAATGTTGTACATGTCGTTGTCTCTTTGCGTGTAATGTACACTAGAAAAGTTATTTATTATTTAAGATCAGGTCGTACAGGAGGTTCAGTGGATTTGGTAAAGCTACGTCACAACTATGCAAGGTTAGTATTATATTTCATTAAAAACTCCGATCTTCTTGCCAAAGCCTGAGTTTTCATTATAATTCTATGACTAATTTTATGTTTACAAAAATATAAAGTCTATCAATTTGTTTTAAGTATTCATTATAAAAAAATTGTGACAACAAATTAAAGACAAAAATAACTAATAACCCAAAAGTGAAAATTAATATACTGTATTTCTTTGACAAAAAGATACCAATAACAAGCGTTTGACATGTGTACTTGCCAGTTGTTAAAGCATACAACGACATTTTATCCAAATGCAGTGAATAAACCAACTGATAGTATCATTGGCCAGAATTCGTAAATGAATTTATATAATTAATTCATTTCTATAAACTACACAGTACCTCGCTGTACGAAGAACGGGTGAAGGGCTAGTGAAAAGTTGAGGGCGAAATTCTGTACGAAAGCTCCTTTTTAAGCAACCCGAAATATTTTAAACAGACATAAATGTAATTTTAATAAGCCTTATTAAACTAACTAGCTGTTGCCCGTCACGGCTTCGCCCGTGTTGAATTTTATTTTTAATTTCTTTTAAGACCTACGAAATATTCTCCTTAAGATATACATTAAGATTAATACATTGAAATAGTGAGAGCGGGACACCTATGAGCAAAGAGGAACGATCATGTAAAATATTAACCCCATAGGCAATAGAGTAATTTTTAAGTCCAGTGCGGGGCGGAGCCCTAAAGCCTTTCAAAAGCTATATTTCCATAACCTTTTCTTGGTGACTTCCTATGAGCAAAGAGGAACATCCATGTCAAATATTAACCCCGTATGTCATAGAGTAATTTTAGGTCCAGTGGAGTGGAGCCTGAAAGGACTTCAAAAACTATTTTTCCAAAACAGTTTCTCAGTACCTTTGAGTAAAGAGGAATGTCCACGTCAAATTTCAACCCCGTAGGATCTATGGTAACTTAAAGGTTATGTAGGGTAGAGCCCTAAAGGAAATTTTCAAAATCGTTTCCAAGTGAATGCCCATGAGTCTCCACGAATGTCCATGTCAATTTCCAACCCCGTAGGCCATAGAGTAATTTTTAAGTCTAGTGGGGCGTAGCCCTGAATGAATACATAAACTAGTCTATATTTCCAAAACAATTTTTTAGTGACTACCTATGAGCAAAGAGGAACATCCATGTCAAATTTCAACCCCGTAGGCCCCGTAGGTTTTTAAGTCCTGAGGGGTGGACCCCCTAAGGAGTTAAAAAACTATATAAGCAAATCCGTTTCTTGGTACCTTTGAGTAAAGATAAATGCGCTCGTCATATTTTAACCTGTAGGTTCTATGGTAACCTAAAGGTTCTGTGGGGCGGAGCCCTAGAGGAAAATCGCAAAATCCTTTCTTAGTGAATGCCCATGACCAAAGAGGAACATCAATGTAAAATTTAACTCAGTAGGCCATAGAGTAATTTTCAAGACCAGTGGGGTGGAGCCCTAAAGGACTTAAAAAACTAGTAATACATGTAGCAAATCACAACCCATTAATTTAATAATTTACTTTCAGTATCATATCTTGTAAATATTTGTATTTTAACTAACATGTCATTGTTTATAACATTCTTTACTCTTGTTTTGAATATATTTCCATCTCAGCCCTGAAGGGATTTTTGTGAAAGCGTTTCTTAGTGAGCACCTATGAGCAAAGAGGAACGTCCATGCCAAAATTCAACCATGTAGGCCCCAAAAGTAATTTTAAAGTCCTGTGGGGCGAAGCCCTAAAGATGCTTTACAAAAGCTATTCTTCATTAGTGAGCCCTATGGGCAAAGTGTATCTTCCATTTAAAACTTCAACCTCTTAAGTCATCTGGCTTTTCATGATCGTTGTTCCTAGATTCATATTTAAAATTGGCAAGCATAACATTAGACAAAAATTGAAATCGTGTGTGGCTGAGCCATGATAGAATTTTGAAAAACAGTTTCCTAGTGAGCACGTACATATGAGCAAAGAGGAACGTCCTCGTCAAATTTCATCATCATAGATCCTATAGTTTTTCACATTCATTGTTTCCTAGACTCGAACTAAAAATTAGCTATGAATAATATTAGATAGAAATTTTGAAGTCCTATGTGGCGGAGCCCTGATGGAATTTCGCAAAACCGTTTCATAGTAAGCATCTATGAGCAAAGAAGAACGCCCATGCCAAATTTTAACATCTATATTCGTTGTTGCCTTGATTTGTATAAAATATTGGCCATAAGAATAATATTAAATGGAACTTTTGAAGTCCTGTGGGGTAGAGACCTGAACAAATTATGCAAAACCGTTTCTTAGTGAGCATTGTTTAACACAGAGGAACGTTCATGGCAAATTTCAACCCCTATACCCTATGGTTATAAAGATTCGATGATACCGAGTGAGTGGTATTTGACAAAGTAGATTAACTAAACCTAACCTAAACTCTAAATACATTTTGACACCAGTTAAATTGTTTACAAAGATAAAAATATTGTCATATGGTTATGTCATCCTTTAAATTGTATTATTTCACCAACAGCTGATAGCTTTGAAATCTTCAACAGCTAACTACCTCAAATCTTTGAAGTCGTGTTGGGCGGAGCCCTGAAGGAATTTCGCAAAACCATTTCTTAGTGAGCACCTATAGGCAAAGAGGAACTACCATTCCAAATTTCAACCCTGTAGGTCCTATAGTTTTGGAGATTCGTTGTTTCCTAGATTCGTATTTTAAGTGCTCCATAAGAATAACATTGTAACGGAATTTTGAAGTCGTGTGGGGCGGAGCCCTGCAGGAATTTCGTAAAACCGTTTCTTAGTGAGCATCAATGGGTAGAAAGGAACTTCTATACCAAGTTTCAATCCTGCATGCTCTCTACTTTTGGAGATTCGTTGTTGCTTTGATTTGTATTAAAAATCCCCCATAAGAATAACATTGTAACGATATTTTGAAGTCGTGTGGGGCGGAGCCCTGACGGAATTTTGCAAAACCGTTTCTTAGTGAGCGTTTTTTTAGCAAAGATGAAGGTACATGCCAAGTTTTAACACTCTAGGCCTTATAGTTTTGGAGATACTCTGATACGTGAGTGAGTGGTATTTGACAAATATATAGTAGATTTAGAGTCTATTGCATTGATATGACTTTCTGTTATAGTACCAAAAACTATATTTCACAAAAATATTTCAAATATTAATATCGTTAAAATTATTTCATGATTAACGCCAAGGACACTTTTTGTTGATTTTTTTCTGCAATGTCGATAGGATTCTGCCACAAACAAAAATATAATTTCATATGGTAACCAAATTTCTTATTTTGTCGTGCATGTTTAAAACCAAATCTTAAATCACAACATATTTTAATACCTAAAAACATAAAACATGTTTATGTGAATATATTGCTATTTAAAATGTTGTTTCAAATGAGAAAAGCAGCGTGGATAATCTACTTTGCAATGTCCAGTGAAGGAGCGAATGCCTCCGCATGCAACATTCTTGAAATCGGAACTGAACAAGCGTTTAAAAACAACCATTGTGTTGGTGTACAGCGGTGTTGAAAATTCAAGCGATTCGAGCTTTAAAAATCAATGTGTTAGAAAATTCATTCCCAAGCACGAAATCCGCATCGGCACCGGTCTTGCCACATATTTTACAGTCCGCATACATTGAGTCGTAAGCATGGCGGGTAAAGAGGTTGCCAGCGATGTATAGCACGCCACCAACTGTTATTTATGTGTTTCTATTATTCCACGTAGTAAGTGAAAGCACTCCACGATCACGGACTGGACCTTATGATTTATCCACAGTCAGCAGGGCTGAACAAGCTTCTGTGGCGTCCTGGACACCCAGCACCGCCGTCCTGGACACCCAGCACCGCCGTCCTGTACACCCAGCACCACCGTCCTGGACAACCAGCGCCGCCGTCCTGAACACCCAGCACCACCGTCCTGGACACCCAGCACCACCGACCTGGACACCCAGCACCGCCGTCCTGGACACCCAGCACCGCCGTCCTGGACACCCAGCACCGCCGTCTTGGACACCCAGCACCGCCGTCCTGGACACCCAGGACCCGCCGTCCTGGACACCCAGGACTCGCCGTCCTGGACACCCAGCACCGCCGTGCTGGACACCCGGGACCCGCCGTCATGGACACCCAGCACCTGCCGTCCTGGACACCCAGGACCCGCCGTCCTGGACACCCAGCACCGGCCGTCCTGGACACCCAGCACCCGCCGTCCTGGACACCCAGCACCGCCGTCCTGGACACCCAGGACTCGCTTTCCTGGACACCCAGGACCCGCCGTCCTGGACACCCAGCACCGCCGTCCTGGACCCTACAGAGAAAACTAAAGCTTCGTAACGTTGAAACAAATTACATGGCAGCCTTCTCACATGTCTGCTTTTGCTTTTACTCAGCACATTAATGCGTAAAATCTGTCCAATTCGGCATTTAAATAATAAATGTGGTTAAGAATCTTATCCCGACTAGTCAACCAAAATCAAAATATAAAACTGGCTGGGTAGCTGAGTGTTTATAGTACTCGCCTTTGAATTCTAAGGTTGCCGGTTCGATCTTGATAAAAGTTTGTAGCTTTTTAAAGGTTCGATTCCTGATCCAGTTGCCATTTGACATCGGGATATTAACTAATGATGCTTTCTAACAACTGGTAGATGTTAGATAGCAACAAAACTGGGGTTTGGATCGTTCCCCATCAAAATGTTAAAAACTGCCACTGGCGTAGATACACCCAAAATAAAATAAGATTCCTCATAATCTTTCAATATGACAGATCATTTTATTGAATTCCATTCCATTAGCAATAAGGCTAGGTTGAAGAGCTTATTAGTTGCCAAGTCCCCTCACAAGTAGTCTCTAACGCAAGTCTCATCCCCTTGACTCTGACCGAGAAATCTCTACCGAGGAATCCGCTATAAACAGTGAATTCCACAGTATCATCAACCGTTTCTTCGGGTTAGTAAAGTTTATGGAAGAGGGAGAACAACTGACAGCTGGGCTAGAAGTTCAGTGAGCGTATTATGACGTAAGTCTAACGCCCCCTGTCTGCTGCTGCGTAATTTACGCCCCTTCGTCATCATAACGGCACGACGTCTACTGCCTAACTCTAGCCGGCGAGGTGCTGCCGTTCATTCATGTCGTTTACTGCCTTTACACGCACTAGACACTCACATATTGCTCATTAAACGCGTTCTCTGCCATCAGAAATATGTGCATTTGTGTCCATCTGAACTTTTCCGAAAGTTTGAAAGGGTGGAAAAGTGATCGAAATGTTTTCGAGTATTTGTAGTTCATTTAGAGTGGTATCTTATTGAGTCTCATAGTGAGATTCAATGAAGTTTTTAAGTTTCATTAGAGTCTTAGGAATGAAAATGGGGATTCCCCAAATCAAAGGAAGCAGTTTAGCTTGTTTGGTCTTTTTGACCCTCTTCTAATTATTCTGGCTTACCCAATGTTTACCGTGTGGTCGTGAGACATTGGGAGTAGCCCAATGCGCTCTTTATTGCTGTGAGGCTGTTTTCCAAATTTTTCTTAAAATAAAATTTTTGAAAATCAAATTTCAATATTAATTTTTAATAATAACCAATAATGAGTGACTTGCTAGTACATCCAAGTCTAATGCGCCGATTCACAAAGTTGACGGTTGATAACATAGCCTATAAATTTCTATGTCCTTCTTGAGAGAGTATCAAGCACGATATACCAGTAAGCACTCAAGGTACAGCAATTAAACGTTGGTTCTACAGATATATAAAACATACTAAAGGCAGCCGTGGAACTAGTCGGTAGGGAGCAAGGTTTACGAGCGACTCAGTAATTGATTCTAGGATGTGGGGCAGCGGCAGGGCAGCGGCAGGGAAGCAGCCCAGCACCTCTGCTCTTCCGCATCGCGCCTCTCGGCCAAAATTAAAGAGTAATTATAGTGAGCCCAAAACTATCTCGTTGTTACATGTAGGCGTGATCTTGTCAGCTCCAGCCCCGGCTAACTGTTTTGGTTCGAGGCCGACGGTTTAACTCTTTTTGGGAAACCTTGTTTCCGATTACTATGGTTTGCTGCATTTCAGGCTTTGGTGTTTCGTTTGGATGAAGTTCAGTTTTGTTTGTCAATAGATTTCAGTGAGATGTTAGACGGTATTGTGAGGTGTTTGGCCCTCTACGCTACAGAAGGTTAAAAGTTTTATGCCAAACTGAATCCTGTAAATATTTTCTTCACTGGTGTTTACGTAATCGAAAAATAACCAAGATAAAGAACATATTTTTAAATGTGTGTGTAACTCCTAATTTCAATTAATCCTACACTATAATGCGACGAGTGCATGTGGTGAGGTATTTTCCACCGATCTCAAAATTTAGCGGGTAGATTTGGTTTAAACTCTTCATTTAAGAGTGTTTTGGCCCAAAAATAAGTTTAGAATCAGCCTCGCCACCCGAAAATAGTTTTTTGTCTGAAATTAAGTTCAAAGATTGTAATTTTTTATCATGGTCCTATGAGTTGCGATTGGTAACGAAACAACGAAAGGCGAACAAAAATAAAAGAACACTACTTTTTAAGCATTCTTTATGAAACATCTTAATTGGAAAGAGGTATAGTTAGTTCTTGTGTAATAATAACCAGATTACCATGATACTATAACAAAAACTAAATTAAAACCAACTAGCTAGGCTTGTTAAACTGGTACTTAATCGTTATCAATTAGTTTACTTGAGTTTACGATACAACTATGAGTAGCAACAATTGGTTTATAGCAATGATACTCAAAATGTATACGTATTTACCTCTTTATGCCACAAACTTATCCTCAAATTGTTGTACTTATGACATCATCACACCCAAACACCAAACTAAGATTGCGGTTGGACCTCTATAAAACAATTCTAAATGTGTCTTTACCACTTGTTTCTATAAAAATGTTGACTCAGTTTTCATAAATAAGATTAGCTTTCTAAAGTGTGACATAAAAATAGCAAATACAACTTGGGGGCTTTATTATTTTACATTTCCCACATACCATTCCATGTTTACTGTTTTTCCCATGAACAACTTAAACAATAAAATACCAATTAATGAATAAGTGATATTTTTGGATTTCCTCAAAATAACACATTTACACAATGTTTTTAGACAGTGCTTTTTGATTGTCATTCCAAAAGAAATGTTTCATTGATGTACTTTAAGAAACCTATTGCACCATCGTCTTTTTATTTTAAAAACTTCATCAAATAGCGCTGGCGTCCCGAAGAACCGCCGGAGAGCAGTTCTGCAGTTCTGTAATTCATTATTTCCTGCAACAAGTCCCCTTTCATTTCTTCAGTTTCTCCTGTCCCCTGCCTTATAATAACTCCCATTAAATACCAGCTCTCACCGGATGAATCTTGGAGAGCCAATTCCATTTCTTTCATCATTTACACTGTTCTCAAACCATATATTATTTCATTAGCCAATAAACAATGACATCCTTAGTAAATTTTCTATGTACAGTAGCAACGTATTGAGAAAAATTTAATTTGAATAATTCCCATCACTAAATGATTGTTTTATATTTAGTTTGCTGTTACATTAACAATTTTACTATACATGGTAAGAAAAAATACGGCAACGATTTGAGATTTGGTTGATGTTCGTTATTTATAATTTTTGACTGCATTAGTCTGACTTAGTATATTATAAACGCACACTCATTTTTAAATGTCTCAAAAATAAAAAGGAAACGAATGCACCGATGAATCTATCAGTGATCAAAATTGCCCTAAATTAATAAATTTAACTGCTACCATAACGCCCTTGAATATTCAATGGATAGACAAATAGCTACATTACTAACTACTTAAATTTTCATTTAATATTTAGTATCCATACTGAGGCCATGCCATGAGTTCAGAGGTTAAATAGATTATGAAAAATGTAATTACTTCGTATTTAAAGTTAGGGACTAAAATGCTACTTAGTCATTACCATATAAATCTTTAACTACCACTTCCTAGGTGCTTGTAATATACATTAAATGATCATTAATTTTTTGCATCGTTATATTACCACTACATTACGACACACATGCATGTAGGCTATATTTCCATCAATTTATCATCGATTTTTTACTGCTTGTACCAAAATAAAATAATGAGAATTTACTTTCAAGTTTTTGCGTATAAAAATATTAACTATTAATTAACAGTTAGATGTCATAATATTTATTCCTTTCCATAAATTTGAAGACTTTCACAAAAGAAACACTTTTTCATTATTTAGAAATATATTTATTGTCAGAAATGTTTTTCTTACAATTTTTACAATTTTTGTACTTCCGCATAGTAAAAAAAAAAACATAAAGTAACTATATGACATCTAATATCTATAAAATCAAACTTTCAAAAAGTACTTTTACAAACTCATTAAAAATAAAATGACATAGTACCTCATTAGCCCAAGGTGAGGTACTTTCACTACTGTATAGGAATTTTGATCAATTGCAGAAAAAAGGTCCTCAACAGAATACATTGACATTTATGTAATTATAAGTTTAAAATTAGTTTTTTTACAGTAAAACTTCCTCAATTTGTACAATATTCAAAGGTTGCCCACCATTGTTTTAGCTCTTTTTAAAATTTAGTGGGATTTTTATATAGCACCAGCAATATAAGGGGAATTTTATTAAATGTTTTACAAACAATATATGAATAAAATCTCTTCAATATTTGGTCAAGTGCAACTTGATTTTTTTTAACTTTAGCCTCTGAAAATAAACCATTTGAAATATTTTGGCCACCTCTAAAAAGAAATAACAATAATAATAATAAATTAGACGTACTCCTCAAAACATAGAAATATGTCCATAGGTAATATATAAAACTCTTTATATAAGGAAATGGAAGAGTGTTCAAATTATTAGTTTTCAAAATCTGTCTCACTGTTTACAATTTATAGTACTTTACCATAGTTATCCTATACTATAATACGAGCAGTGTCTGAAGGGATGTGTGTTCCACGATCTCTAAATCTAGCGGATAGATTTTGCGTAAACTTTGCATTTAAGAGTGGTTTGGCCCAAAAATAAGTTTAGAAACAGCCTCAATCCCAGGAAAAATCGAATTTTGTCTAAATTTAAGTTTAAAAATCGTAATTGTTAACATTGGTCTTATGGGTGAATATTTTGGTAATGAAATAACAACGAAAGGTATACAAAAATAAAGGAACATTAACGTTAAGCAGACCTTTTGAAACAGCTGTTGACTGTGAAGAGGTATAGTTGGTTGTTGGTGGAAATTTAATAGCTTTATCACCATGACACTATATCAAAACAGAATTAAAACCAAAGAGCAAGGCTCGGTTAACCTGGACAGTTAACACACATTAGAGCACCGCTTCGTCAATACTAGCAACCTCCAAAGTCGTGTGCCAAGTGCACACCTCTTGTACCTGATACTGACGAGATAACAGTTATTTTGCAACCGCATCCTCGGATGGAGCTATCGCCGGAACAGAGCGTCGTTGTTGATAACAGGTGAGAGCAACCTCCAAAGTCGTGTGCCAAGTGCACACCTCTTGTACCTGATACTGACGAGATAACAGTTATTTTGCAACCGCATCCTCGGATTGAGCTATCGCCGGAACAGAGCGTCGTTGTTGATAACAGGTGAGCGTGTTGCAACTGTTCGTGTCGACCCTGCTCCAACCGGGTCACTACGACCAATTACAACTGGGAATATTTCTGCTTCGGTTCCAGATTAGGAATGGATATCTTGGGAGATATGTCTGGTATCACGATATCACAGAGGTCGAGGTCGCAGGGGCACTTTGGGCAACAACTAGAGCGTGGTGAGCGCCTGAGCGGTCTTGGTGAAAGATGACGGATTTGGGATACACAGATTTAATATAATCTGTTAAGTGATACTCAAGCCATTTTCACCAACAGTTGAACAATTAGTTGCCTCTTTAAAATCACATTGAAATCTCACCATGGTTTGTGGACAACGATATCAGGGGCTTATAAGGTATTTAAGGTCTATTATGTAGATATATTTCAACCACCAAAAGTTTCAAGATTGTTAAAAAGCTTATTAGAAGGTTCCACTTGGGTATTTGAGAGATATCATTAAAAAATTGAAAGAAATCGAAAATATTACACCTTTAAAAGCTTGCACGTTCATTCTTACCACCGTTAAAGTCTTTCTAACATAAGTGTTGTTTTAAGGCTACTTGTCTTAAATAATAAATAAATAAATAAATAAATAAACAAAATAAAAATAAAACAGTCTTCTTTTAAGTTCAATACATTTACTGATTTTAAATAACAGTCCTTATAGGAAGTGTTCGTAACATAGTACATAAAACTTAAGAACTGGGTGGATTTATAAATCGATAGTCTGATAATTATCAGACTATCAGCTTGCAATGTAGACCTACTTTAGAAAATACTTCACCACATAAATGATATTGTTTGTTTGATGATAATACTTATTATTTTATGCTATATAATAAGAAAAGTTATTAGCTTTTTGGTGCTTCGAATCTGGTCCTAGCAGCCTTTGTTCATTGCTCTATTAATTGATGACCCTGGCAAATGAATCAGCCGATCTTTGTTATTAACAAAGCTACACCTCATCTGATTCATCACACTCACTACACTTACCTTCAGTCATATTCACCTTAAAATACTCACCACAGAGTGCGTCAATGTCTTAAGTAATGTATCTAATGTAATATGTCAAATAATAAGTTTCACTCACAAAACTAATGGTTCTTAGGATTTTGATTATTTTGTAAAAAAATTGGGTAAATTTAGTTTTAAAAACATCTAATTGTATTAATGTTTACGAAAATGGGGTTTCAATGTTGAAGAACAAAATTATGAAAATATATGTTTTTAACAATATAAAAAAGCATTTTTTACAAAAAGTAAAGATTTTATTTTTTATTAATATATTTTTTTAACATGTTTAATAAGGTTTTTTTCCATATATGTATTGATCAGAATGAGTTTATAGTTTATTTTATTATACTTTTTTTGTCGAACCACTATAGAATTCAAATTTATGTGAAAGCCTCCCAACAGGCAATGCCCTGGAGGCTTGTTTTTCAAAACAAAAATTTTAATAAAAAAAAGGAAAAAAATGTATATATAACTTAAATTTATGTGTTTGGATGGTTGTCAGCCTGGCTTTTTTACCTTCATTAGATTATTAATGTTTAAATTGTTATTGGAATTGTATGAATGTAAAATTGTAAAAAGAACACTGTATTATTATGTATTGTAAAATCCTATGTATATTTGTTTTGGAAAATAAAGATTATTATTATTATTATTAAAATAGTATTGTTAAAGGATGCATCCATCACAAAGCCTTTGTTGAATATTATGATCATGCTTACATGATAATGATGATGCAAAAACATATGTTTTCATTACAGTCTATGAAGATAAAAATGGATAGGCCTACTTCAGTCGTTCAAGTATTGCATTTAATATGTTACACTAAAATTTATAACGTTTTTAGTTATTTTAAGATTCAAATAATGAAGCTGAAAAATACTAGAGCATCGAAGTTAGTCCAGTCAGATAATGGAATATTTTATTGGACTTCTCTAATGCAGTACATTCTATTAATTGGGTTGTGATAGATTTGTGTAAAATATTTATTATACAGTGTGTTTGCATTAAAAAGTATTATTTTAAAGAATTATTCTTACTATTTTCTCGAATTAGTGAACAATTAAAAAAGTTTAATTAGATAATGTTTTAAGAACAACATGATTTTTACAAATATTAATACTTAAATATATTATTTTACTCTCACAAAAATATATGAAGCCCAGAGTTATATATCAGAGGACAGTTCAAATTAACAAGTAGTAAATACAAGTAATTAAAAAACACTCACGAATTTCCCAATTTTCTTGAAAATAGTTAATTATTCACAAAACAATAAAAATAAAGTAAACCAAAACATTATCACCTAGAAAACTAATCCAACTAATTTCCACTTTTCCTCCAACTGTACACTGTATAGTCTAAAATGCGGACGATTAACATAAAAACAGTTACTTCTAATATCCTTTTATTACCACTAATAGCCAGTTAGAGGATTAATAGATATTAAATCTAAAGTACTCGCATAGCTTAATGGCTACCTTCCAATTTAAACGCAACCACTGCCTCATATCCCACGGTCCACCTGTTTCCTGCCCGGAATGAAGATATTAATTGGCGCCAAATTATCACTGAACAAAATGGGAAGAGGAAAAGAGGAATGGAGGTTCTTTTGCGTTTTATTTCAAAAGGAGCGAGTACTGGTTTCCAATAAATAAACTCGTTGAGTGAATTTTTAATTTGGGTTGCTGTTTGCATACTGGAGGGTTTTGTATTCTGGGCTCCAAGCACAACTAAAAGTTGATAAGTCTGTTTATACTCCAAACTTTGGACTCTAACAACAACACAACGTCAAATCTTTGGACGGCTGTTAGAGTGGTGAGAGAAAAAATGAATAGTTTTGGATATATTGTGGGGAAAAAACTAAGCCTTGTCTCCTTGGAGAAATACATTAAGTTCCACTATTTTTAGGGATAAATTTTATTTATACCTACTCTAGCTGTTAACCCGTCCTTCGTGCGAGTGATGTGTACTTTAAAGTTTTATTTTAATAACAAATTATAGCAACTTATAAATTACCATATTATGAAAACAAAAAATGTGGTTCATGAAAAATTATCATTTAAAATTAATTACTATTAAATTGGAGTTCATTTAGTAGACCTTTCTTTAAAAAGTTGGACATGTATTGTTATTTTTTATGACTTTTAGCGTGTGTCGAATTATTTTCATCATCAAGTAAAGCCGCGTCCGCTCAGGCCGAATATTCGTCGAGAATTTTTTCGGCGAACACTAGAAAACAACAAACATTTTTGACGATAGTTAATTACTGACCATAAGATTTTCATTATTAATAAACACCAACGCAACAAACAAACAAAAGTTCGAGAGGACACTGTTCGGCGAACGCGGCTTAGGTAAAATAGTGTAGTAAAATTAAGCCAAAATATAGCTGGAAAATGAAAAAATTTTTGGACAGCCAATTGTTGCTGAAATGTGTTCTATGTCATCCCTTGACCTCCCTAAGAAAAGTCCCCTGAAATCCCCAGTGGGCAACATGACTAAAAATGATGGGATGGCCCTGGTGGAGTCCGAAATAAGTCTTTCGTCGACCAATAGGTTTATGTATATCAAATTAAAGCTCTTAAGTATTAGAATTTAATGCCGCAAACCCCATATCAAAAGGTTGCTTGAGTCGGAAATGGCAGCCTTTCAAACTTTGAATAAAAATCAAATTTTAATCTAAACGCTTAAAAATGTAATAATATTCGAAAAAACTTGACCTTTTGAGGTCCGGTTTGCGGCAAACGTTTGCTTGTACAATTAACTTCGCAAATAGGGATATCTTGACATATGCCCATCATGTTACACTTGAACCACCCTCTACATGGACGTCCCAATGAGGGAGTTTTGAAAATTTTTTCTTAGTCCATAGCCATGCTATACATCATTTTAAAGGTCTTAATAAGGAGAGTACATAGCCGAAAACCAGACCTCAAAAGGTCAAATATGTCGGAAGTTATTGCATTGCATAGTTTTGATAATATTATTTGATTCTAAATTTTGAACGTATGACATTTCTCTCCCGACCGTTATATTTAGGTCGGGTTTACGGCATTGTACTCTACATTTTAAGACCTTTAATTTGATATACCTTCTGGAATGTATTCAAATTTAGTATGCTTGGTATCCAAATTTATTTTAACTCCTTAGAGGCCAACCCCTCATTTTTGAGCATGATCCCCACATGGGATTTCAGGGGACTTTTCGGAGGAAGGTCAGGGGATGCCATAGACGTGTGCACCCACTTCGTCACCCCCCGTTTCGTCACCTACCATAAAAATCACTGAGCCGTACTAATGAGGGTCGGCCGCCGTCCCGTCCCCCTCGGGGCCTGCTACCTGAACTGATCGGTGTGAAGTATAGGATCCCGTTCCCAATCACAAGAGGGAACGGTGTTCACCGTTCATGACTCGTTCACCTCCGTGCAGAGAAGAGTGTCCAAGCAGATCAATACTATAGTACTGTATAAACATTCCATTATCCATAAATGTTAGTATAGTAATAGTAAGTTAGGTAATTGGAGATCAAGAAAATAATGTAAATAAAATAAATTATAACATAAATGAAAATATTGTAAACACTGCTGTTTTATATTTTATTTTTGTAAATTAACAAAATACTGTCTTGTTAAACCATATAAAAAAACCAATTAATTAAAAAGTAACCAATTAAAAAAAACACAGCATTATTATGCATATATCAAAGAATAAATGACAACTTCATTGTTATAAAATCTCTCTAAGAGCTAAAGAGAAACGGCAAAGTTATTATGTTTTAAGGGGTTTTATAAATTGCGTTACCTAAATATTGAGTTGTTTAACTAAACACGTATACGACGGAATGGAGTAGGCATATCAGAGGTGCATTATAATAATGCTAAAGCGAAAGTAGTAATGCATTATAATAAGTAAAGCGAAATTCCAAATGAGTTCGATAAAGTATTATCATTAGTTAGAGATTACCTTTCACTCACTAGATAAATCAAGGATTGTCAAATAGGTTACTTTATTTAAATTTCCTTAAATTCCTAAATTAAATTAACTAAATTCCTGGAATTAAAGTTTATATTTTGTCTCTAGAAGCCACCTGTGTATATAGAATAATATTTTACGGTGGTTATATTTATAGTGGATATTCATATAGCTATTCTACCCTTTGGCTAGTAGAGTACCTATTAGACCCTTTGGCTAGTAGAGGCTATATTAATCATAGTCATAGGGGAACTTCTTTTAAGTGGATTAAATCCTACCTTGAAGGAAGGAGCCCAACAAGTATTGATAGAAAATAAATTGTCTGGTAGAGAAAATATAGATTATGGTGTTCCTCAAGGCTCAATCCTTAGCCCCGTTTTGTTCTTGCTTTATGTAAACAATTTAGATGAAATAATAAACGTTGAACAAATCACACAATATGCTGATACAACTCTCAGTTTTACAGCTGATTCAACTGAAAATATAGAGAGTCTATCTTTCACACAGGTCAATTGTTGTGTCCAGGGTTTTAGTAGTTTGAACTTAAGAGTAAATTATTTAAAATCAAACTACATAAATTTTAATTTAAGTAATATAGATGAAAGCGAAAACCCAGTAATTATGATGAATGAACACATTTTGGAACAAGGCAAGTGTGTAAAATTCCTGGGTTTAAACATATAACAAAATTTAACTGGGGAACACCTTATTGACTATGTCTGTAGGAAATTTTCCTCGGGGATATTTCTTATGCGTAGACTTTCAAAATATTGTGGAACAAAAGTTT
This sequence comes from Neoaliturus tenellus, assembly GCA_030545055.2. Taxonomy (NCBI): domain Eukaryota; kingdom Metazoa; phylum Arthropoda; class Insecta; order Hemiptera; family Cicadellidae; genus Neoaliturus; species Neoaliturus tenellus. The sequence continues at coordinate 109,148,335 of CM061537.1, forward strand.
TAAAAACAGCTTACTATGGCATAATTCAGCCACATTTATCCTATGGATTACCTCTTTGGGGGGCTTGTGCTGATTGAAAATTTTCAAGGGTATTTATTCTACAAAAAAAATCTGTACGAACCCCAGCAAACATAGGCAGAAGAGAATCGTGCCGACCAGTCTTTCGTATTTTATTTTAACATTAGCAGGTTTATATATTTATCAGACAATTAAGTTTTTTCTAACAAAATGTGACTCAAAATTCGGCACACATTTTCATAACTATAATACTATAAGAAATAAAAATTTATTCAGAACTGATTTCCACAGACTCGAAAATTACCATAAGTTGCCATGTTACGCAGTAGCCTAAACTGTTTAACCATCTCCCTGAAAGCATAAGAAATAATATTAATGATATTAAACTATTTTACAAAAAAAAAAAAAAAAAAAAAAAAACTAAGTGAATATTTAATAAATAATGCTTTTTGTAGTGTAGTAGAGTTTATAAATTATACCCATGCAAACAACTGCAAAGGAATTAAATTAATAGTTTTTATAGCCTAAATAAAGTGCATTTTGCCAAATCATTTGATGGGTTTAATAAACTGGTGGCTCTATCGGTTTAGGGCTGCAAAAGTCAAAACAATATGTAACTATTGTATCTGACTGTTCTAATAAATAAATAAATAGCGATATCGATCAAAACATGGTATTCTATTACCGTGTTTCGAACCCCGTTTTCTTTCAACTTTTCTTTAAACTTGGTAATCGTTTATTTGAATACTTACATTAGGTTTATCATACAAGAAAAGTGTAAAAATGTTAAAATATTACTCTCGGTGACCTCCCAAAGTAACTAATTTTTTTTACTCTTAAGATTTTTCCTACTATTACCATTTATTTTTCCTGGGACCTAGAACTAACCTTAATTTACAAGAAAATTATTGTTTTTATGCAAAAAACACTGATTTTGCACTATGATTAATGCCAATTTGTTATTTTATAAGAGAAAAATCTCAATAACTCCGTTATTTGTTGGCGGATCCTTACAAAATTGGTTTTGTTATTTAGATAATTTAATTTGTCAACTTTTTTGTCTCTTGTAATATATTTATAAAATTTACCGTTTTTTGAGATACGGTATTTGAGTTTAAAAATTTAAAATGGTCGCCATTTTGAAAATATGCATCGGAAAAAAATCATTTTTATTGTGGAAATGGACATTAGTATTACAAAGATCCATGCCAAATATGAAGTTCCTAGATCAATCCTTAACCGAAATAAAAATTATTAAGTGGAAAAAAAATTGCGGATATCTGGGTAAATATGCATTTTAGGACATACCTTCATAGGAACTTTTTTACTTATTTTGACCCAATTAGTCATATTATGAAGTTTGGTGATGGACTTTAAAGACACCCTGTATATCATGAAGTAGTTTTCGGAACGGAAAGTATTTTTGCAGCTTATAAATATATGAAATAATCAAACTTTTAAGCACTTGTAATAATTCTCTTAAGACATATAACCATATATACTGGTAAGATTTGTCAACTGTTGCGTATCAATCAACCTCTTGTGTAAATGGACCTGAAGACTTAAGTTTATAAAACGGTAAATTCAATCATCTATAGCCTATTCGAACTGGACAAGCAAGAAATTCTGTTAATAGGGCTACTAATATTAATAATATTTAATAGATTACTATACTTACTTATATGCATTACTATAATACACTTTTCTTTGTAGTGAGTGACAGATAAACACAACGAAATGTAATAGTGTTGAAAACTGTGCACCCTTTTTCATTTCAGATCATTTATTCGACTATTCAAAACATCTGCAAACATAATGTGTTGTTTTCGTTTGTTATCTGTCAATTATCATAAGTTTTCTGCTTTTGTTTTCACCTGTAGCAGTAAACCAATCGATGAGTTCTAACCTATATTATTCCTAATATCTAGAAGCTATGCAAAATTCATCGTAAACGAAAATGACCATGCTCTGTACAGTAGTTTCCTCTCTAGACAATAATGTGCACTCTTTTATGATATACAGGATAATGGAATGTTTATACAGTACTATAGTATTAATCTGCTTGGACACTTTTCTCTGCACGGAGGTGAACGAGTCATGAACGGTGAACACCGTTCCCTCTTGTGATTGGGAACGGGATCCTATACTTCACACCGATCAGTTCAGGTAGCAGGCCCCGAGGGGGACGGGACGGCGGCCGACCCTCATTAGTACGGCTCAGTGATTTTTATGGTAGGTGACGAAACGGGGGGTGACGAAGTGGGTGGGCACCGCCATAGAACACATTTCAAAAGAAATTAGCTTTCCAAAAATTATTTCATTTTTCCCGACTAATTTTACTACACTAAAAGGAAGTTATTTATTATCCGTGCTGATTTATGTTTAATAGCACCAGGTTAACCGAGCCTTAATATTGCTCGTTGGTTTCATTTCAATTTTGTCATAGTGTCATGGTAATAAACATATTAAATTTCCTCCAACAACGATCTGTACCTCACAGTTAACAGCTGTTTCTAAAAGACTGTTTAACATTAATGTCCCTTTATTTTTGTATACCTTTCGTTGTTATTTCGTTACCAGAATAGCAACCCATAAGACCAATGTTAAAAATTACGATTTTTAAACTAAAATTTAGACCAAATTTGATTTTTACCGGGATTGAGGCTGTTTCTAAAATTATTTTTAGGTCAAAACACTCTTAAATGCAACGTTTAAGCATAATCTAACCGCTAGATTTCGAGATTGTGGAACACACATCCCTTCAGACATTGGTCGTATTATAGTGTAGGACTATATCATGATACTATTATTTTATACTTTCGAAAATTTTATTGGGATTGACGGTCATTTAGTTTCATTGCACAGATGGTTTTTATGATTAAATATTAAAGTTAGGTTCTTATGTTTGAAGCGAAGTGGCCTTTCAATGTTTTGGGAAGGAACAAATCTGTTTAACTGTACGGGAATTCTTGACAATATTCTTGTGATGCTCAACGTTCCAAATCAGGTATGATTCCGATTTTCTTCAAGAAGTGCAAAATAAGTCATTTTTGTTATTGTTGTTTCAGAGATTTCTAGAATTTCTGAACACTGCAGAGGGTTTATGATTTTTGCTAATAATGAGGTTTCTTGTACAAGCTTTATCGATATGTTTTAAGCGTTCGATGATGATACAATGATTTGTTGGCTGCTGTTTTCTCTATTGCTGGTGCTACGCGACGGACTGTAGTTCAGTCAACTATGACTGACACAGTCAAAGAGGTGGGGCCAAACGTTGGCAATGGAAGTGCTTGGGTTCACACGCTTTCAAATAACACGGACCGCCCATCTTCGCGCTTAACCAACAAGCTTTCAGTTGGTTGGTAAACAAAGATGGAGGCGAGGATGTCCGCCATGTCTGTAAGTCGCCAAATTTTCATACAGTACGTGCCTCCCCCCCCTCGGCCATGGTAGGTGGTAGGTAGGACTCATTAGGGAAGTAATTAGTGGGATGGGAGAAACACGTGGGACGAGAACTGTTCGCTACTTTGCTTTTGTGGCTGGTCGTGCTATTTATGGGAAATACAGTTTTTTTTCTAAAAAAAAAACATTGTCAGGGAAAGATGCAGGGTTTTTAATGAAAAGGGGTTATGTAAAATTTAAGGATAATAAATACAAAGTTGTTGATTTGTTGATTACATTGGAAAATATGAATAGTAGTCATTATTTCAACAGAAAGTGATAAATCAAATTTTCATAGTTGCTGGTTATTAATCGATGAAAACTTATTGTAGGCTACTTGTTTGTGAATTAGTATTAATTAGTTTTTTTGTTAATTCGGCTTAACAGCAGTATGCGCGGAAGGACGGTATATCCATTATGAACAATGTAATATTTTAATAAATTACATATAAAACTTTGTTTACCAATTGGCAGTAGAATATATTCCTTTCACAGCGATTTTATTATTCGTACGTTTGCATTTCCATATAAGAATGTGCTTATGCAAGTTATGCCTTTACTGCAAAGCAACTCCTTTTTGAGGACTTTTTATAGAAATTCTCAAATTTGTCAGCTAGTTTTGATTTCATTGAACCTACTTATTTGTCGCTTTCCAATCACCTCTAACTGCCATTATATCATTGTGTTTAAAAAAATTATTATTGAGAATTTTCTACAAAAGTTTTATGAAATCTAAGCATTTAATAAATTGCTCTTAGAGCAGCCTGTGTAGAGGTTTTAATGAGATATTTCAATAATATTACAGATATTATTAATAATATTCTTGAGATATTTCACACTAAACGTGCAAAGGCACGTTTAGTGAAGAATAAAAGGATTAGCAAATAAAAATTACAAATAAATGTGCAATTATTATTATAAATAACCAAATAATTCTTTCCATACTTTTGGGGTATTGAGACGGCTTTTAAATTTTTCCTCGAAATCCCCCTTTACTTGTCCTGTATACCACTATTTCAATGATATTGTGTCTTTATCATGCACGATTTTTTTGTTTTACTTTACGGAAGATGTTTCTAAATAAATAAAGTCTGAATCTGTTCACTCGTCAGCATAAAAAGTATATTTGTAATTTTTCTTTATACTAAAGAACTCGTCAATACATTCTTGTCATAGAAACTGTTGAGCTGGGTCTATTTCATGAGACTTGACTTAAACTGTGCTATTTATGATGAGTCACGCAAGAAATTAAAGCCGTCTTACTTGCAGAAGCGGCAGACAGAATCCAAATTGAATATTCTAATGGTAGGGATGACAAACCTAACCGTCGACGGTGTCAGTATCTTTATGAAATATTCAAGACTATTTTTCAGGATAGATTTGGATGTAAAATGAGAATATAACACTAATTTCGTATTGCTACATCACATAACTAACATTTTGATTTAAAAAGTTACAGAAAAGTCAGAAAAATATAAATGTCTTAAAATTATGATTCAAGAACATTTCACTCAAAAAATTATGATTTATGCATAAATTGACTTCTTTCCAATATAGTGGCCAAAACATTTAATTAAAAATTAATGTTAAATGAACAAAATTACCTTTAAACATAAATTTAAGACATCAATTGTTTCGGAGATATTGGCAGATAAAGTTTGACCCATAAACTTTAATTTCCGCCGTTAAGTTTAGAGAAAAATTTCAAAAAATAATATTAAGTCTTAAAATTACATGCAAATTACAAAAAGGTCATAAAATGTGTTCCATTAGAAATGTTAAGTTGTCCGCCACATTGGAAAATGGCAGTAATTTAAAAAGAAATAAAACTAATATTTTTTTATTGCCTTTATAACAAAATAGGCAATCCTCACCACTTTAAATGTCTCTAAATCTAATAGTTTAGGATATTCCAATGTTGGCAGTTAAGTTGTTCCCCTGTATACCGTATTTTCACTACACTACCCAGACGGTAAATGAAAAAATTGGAAAGACGGAAAATAGCAATCGATTTCAACCGGACACTCCGGTCATCTCGTATGTTTACCGTCTGTATCATATGCAGTGTAAGTGTAAATATATCTTTGTGTTGTCGGCGTTTGTGTTTAATTTCTGATTGCATAAAATACGTACAATATTATGCTAATAAAACAGATATCCGAAAAATACTGTTTCTTTTCTACTGCGCGGTCTTTCTTAGCGGTTTCAGCTTATTATCTTTGAAACTAACAGATTGGGGACATATTATTTATACTGAATATAATCCAGGGCCGAATATCGTAAATCAATTGGCGAGTAATCCCCGGCGTATCCTACTCCCCGTTACTCGGACTCTCCACGCCGCGCGGATTCCTGCGAACATCTCTGAATGGGCCTGAACGTGTTATTTCGTGTTGTTAGTAGTTGCCTCATCAGCCCAACTGGACCTAATCACATTTCTGATTACGTTCCATATCCCCGCCATGGACGGGTCCTAGCTCTCATCCACCGCCGACGTTCACACTACACACTGTCATGGCCGACGTCATTCCGGTGTTGATGCAGGGGTGCCGGAATTCTACCCCCAGGAAAGTACCCAGGGAATACTACTCCCAATGGACTAGACCCGGAATTCTACCCCCGGAAAACTACCCCCGGAATCCTAACCACGGAATACTAGCCCCCACAAAATCACGCCAATGGACTAGAACCGGAATTCTACCCCCAGGAAAAGTACCCACGGAATACCACTCCCAATGGAATAGACCCGGAATTCCACCCCCGGAAAATTACTCCCGGAATCCTAACCACGGAATACTAGCCCCCACAAAACTATACCGCCAATGGACTAGAACCGGAATTCTACCCCCAGGAAAAGTACCCACGAAATACTACTCCCAATGGACTAGACCCGGAATTCTACCACCGGAAAATTACTCCCGGAATCCTAACCACGGAATACTAGCCCCAACAAAACTACACCGCCAATGAACTAGAACCGGAATTCTACCCCTCAGGAAAAGTACCCACGGAATACTACTACCAATGGACTAGACCCGGAATTCTACCCCCGGAAAATTACCCCCGGAATCCTAATCCCGGAATACTACCCCCCACACAACTATACCCCCAATGGACTAGAACCGGAATTCTACCCCCGGAAAATTACCCCCGGAATACTACCCCCTACAAAACTATACCCCCAATGGACTAGACCCGGAATTCTACCCCCAGAAAAGTCCTCCCCCCCACGTATAGAAATTCATCCGAATTTTCTGAGTAGGAGTATACTTTCCTGAATTGGCCTTCTCTCACGCGGTTATAGTTTAACTCCCTTTAAGACCAGAACAAATTGATAGTTTTAAAGGTGTGGAATTGAACCTGGGTTTAATGGACAACCAACATTAAGGAAGAATTATGATATTAAGATGATTTTAGCGAATTTCCCTATAGGGAATACGCTATTACAGTAGTAGCGATGGTAAGACCTAAGCCCAGGACCACTTTACTTTTTCATTTTGAGGTCCCCAGAAGCCAAAAACACCATTCGTTCATTTTCATATATATGTATATATATATATATATCTATCTATATATCTATATATCTATATATCTATCTATATATCTATATATCTATGTGTCCGTGGTACTGATAACTTTTGAAGGGGACCTCCGATTTTGATGAAATTTGGTATGGAGGTGTAAGACCAAGTCTATTTTCATGAGTTCGCGAACCAGCATTGTCGGGTTATGGGAACGGGGTTTTATGGGGTTTCAAAGGGGTCAAAAATGGGTTTTTTGCATTTTTGGACCTTAATTTTTAAAATTCACCAATTTTAACTGAAACCATTTAAAAGAGCTTAAAAAAACAAACAATTTGGTATTTTGAATTTTTATCATAGCATAATTGGTTACGGGGCAAATCCAAAAATGTGTTTTCCATGTTATTCTTATGGGAAATCAAGAAAACCCTACATCTTGCTTATTTATTGACATAACTTAATAAAATTTGGTGTGTACATTATCTATATAAGGTTTAACTTATACTTGCTTACAAAACCCATATGGCGGCAAACCTACATACTCACCCCCATGGGGTTTATGGGGAAAATAAAAAATTGCCAGAGTTTGATACAATTTTGTGTTTACATTCACCAATTATTGATTAACTTAGATTTTCTAACAACAGCCAATGGCAGAAAACCTACATACTCGATCCTATGGTGTTTTTATGGGGAAAGTAAATAATCTGAAATTCCATTGGAAATTCGCTGAGTACGCAGGTCTGCTGCGACGGGGGTATTTTAGTATTGCATATTAGGTTTGTTTTATCACACATAACAAGGGGATGTATAGCCAGATTATATTATTTCATTTGTTTACAATTTCTTCACTGATATAAAATTCGGACTATATTCTCATCAAATCTATACTTATTTAATACGCTAAGGGTTTTTTTGTCTTGAGAACTCCTCCTACAATTATCAACCGATTTTCAAGTTTATGGTGTCGTTGGATAGGGCTTGGTCTGTAGTTGTTTCCACCAAAGACTGATGAGAATCGGACTAAAAATAAAGGAGCTATCCACCATTGAAATCTCAAAATTTCACATTTAAATAAACATTGGGATTGAATAAAGCATTTTAAACATCTGTTAATAATCAGCTGTAAATACGCGTAGTTTTGGTGATTAAAGATATTCACAGTAGTGGATTGGCCGGATGTCGTTGATTTTGAGCTAAAAGTAACATTTGTATTGTTTTAAAGTAAATTGCTCGATTTCGAGCATCACTTATACTAGTAAAAATAAAATGGGCTATGAGATTGCATAGCTCAAATGCTGAGGCCCAGCACAGGTACCATAGTATTTATTAAAATATGTTTATAAATAAGTAATATGTATGGGGTTTTCATATTTACCATGAGAATAACACATAAACTTGAAATTAATTTAAGTTGCATAAAGTTAAGCTAGAAATAATTAATTCAATTAAATTGTTTGATTTTAAAGGTATTTTTTATTTGTTTGTGTTAGAATAATAAAACTTTAATAGTTTGTCTAAGTTTAAAAAATGCCTAAAACAATTTTCGACCCATTTAAACCCCATCAACCCCGAAGTTCATTTTGATTCGCGAACTCATTAAAACAGATAAACCTCAACACCTTTCTACAACACTTCGTCAAAATCAGGGACTTCTTTCAAAAAGTTAAAAGGTACACGGACACATAAACAAATACTAATCATATATACCTTTATAAATTATTTGAACGAACGGTGTTTTTGGCTTCTATAGGGACCTCAAAACTAAGAAAAAACATGTCCTACGCTTAGGTATTAATTAAAGTAACTACTACCATAAAATGGGGAAGTAAAAACATTTTTATAAAGTTAATTTGAAGAATAATAATTATCTAAGACAATAATGTCACATTAATGATTCTGTCTCTGTGGACATGAGTTTTATTTTTAGGGTTAGTATTGCTGGGGGTGAAATTCCGGGGGTAGTTATCTGGGGGTAGTTTTCCCGGTTCAGGCCATCGGCTGTAATTTTGCAGGGGTACTTTTCTGAGGGTAATTTTGCTGGGGGTTGTATTCTGGGAGTATAATTCCAGGGGTAGTTTTTCGGCCCCATTAAACTTCCAAATTATTAAATTGTATATAGGAATAAATTTTAAAATTGCGTAACCATCGATCGAAGTAGAATATAATATATTCTCACCAAAAGTTCGCGTCCGAAATTCAACGACCCCCAAACCTGATGTGACGTTAAAATGACGTAGCGTTTTTCATAGGGGTACTTTTGCTGGGGGTAGAATTCCGCTACCCCTTGAGGGAGATATCGGAGTAAAATAACATCATGATAACCGTTCCAAGACGTTGCCACCCAGTGGGGTTGCTAGTACCAACAAACTTTGTATGATTTAAAATACATAAATATGAATTAAGGTGAAATTTGTCGCAATAAAAAGTTTCAGGTAAATAATTTTGCTATCAAGATACAAAGCAAAATTTCGCTTTTTAATATGACAAAAAAAAAAATGAAACGTAACCATAATTAGTTATTGTTTTTCAAACTACTTTCCAAAAGTCCAAAGGTTAGCTTCCCAAAAAAAAAAAATATAACCTAAATCAAATAAGCCCTAAAATTACAAATAAGAATTTGATATATAATTTTTTTTTGGGGGGGGGGGTGGGGAAGAGCACCCAATTTCCTCATTTGAGTAATGAGTTTTCTGTATTTGTGAACTATTGTAAACCCCATAAACCAACTCGACACCCAATATGTCGCCCAGTGGAAACCCTTTAAAATATGCTCTATACGAAGTTTTATCTGTCTTATGAGGTACCCATAGTTAAAACTTTAAATTGATATGGGAGGTAGTTTAATATTGATCGTTAACAAAATGTTATTTAAGTTTGTTCAATTTTACTTTAAAATAATTATTGTATACCAAGGTAATCTAGTTTTTTGGACCTAAATTATGAAGGCTATAGAAAACCAAAGTGCTGGAATGAACACAGCCTTTAGGACATAATTGAATATCAAACTACTTAGATCTTAGATGTACTTAAAGACCAATATAATATATATTCCGTCTATTGGACCGATCAGTAAACAATCAAATGCATTTCAGTTGTATTAAAATTACATTTTCGGATATTGATACCATTGTTTATGGCCTTGATTCTATATGATGTCCATAGAATAACATGCAGACCTTAAAATACTAGAATTTTAATTTACCTTCAAGAAACTATAATATACTTTAATTATACATTAATACTTTATGTGAGACAATGACGTAATCTAGTGCGTATATAAGTCATCTTCACCTTTGGGCCAGTAGCCCATATTGTTGCGCAGTCGGCAATGTTAACTATACGGCTTTTATGCTAAAACATGGTGTTTTATTCCCCTGTTTCGGACGCCGTTTTTCAACCGATTTTCTTATAACTTGGTAAGTGTTAAGTTGAATAGTTATATTTGGCACCTCATACCTCAAAATTTTGAAAATTAACAAATATTACTGTCTATGAAGTCGCAAAGTAAATCGTTTTCCTAAGTAATATTTGTAAAGACTTACCAAGTTTTAAAAAAATCGGTTGAAAAACGGCGTCCGAAACAGGGGAATAATATACCGAGTTTTGCATTAAAAGCCGTATGGTTAACATTGCCGCCTGCGCAACAATGGGCTCCTGGTACAGGGGTGAAGATGACTCTTAATGTGAGTTCAACAAAACGGTGAGTGTGATGAATGAGACATTAACTCCTTACCAACCCTATTAGATACATCTACTCTATGTACATAATTTTAAAGCAAAATCTTTTGAACAGAATTTTGAGTGTTACACAAATCGCAGGATGATAGAAGAATTATCAAATGTAAAGATCGCGGTTCCAGGGACGAGGGGAAAATATCGGCTTGTTGCATACATTTCTTGAGACACCGACAAACTTTATGTTGCGTATTTTAAGGTGAATTTGACTGGTAGGGTGAGTGTGATGGATCAGATGAGTTGTAGCTTTGTAACTGAGAAATACCATCTGGTTCATTTGTCATGGTTACTAATTAATAGCCCAATGACCAAAGCAGCAGAAACCAATTTCAAACCATCAAAAGTCAGTACTTTTCCTTAGGATCGAACTGGCAACCTTCAGATTCAGAGGCGAGCTCTATAACCACTCGGCTACAGGAAATCTACATATACAATACCAAACCACAATTTTCTGAATCCTATCAAAGGAAATAGCTTCCGAAGTTTAACATTGTTGTGGGAAGTAAATCCACCACGCACGCGTTTCTCAATGTCATCAAATAAGCTACAATCCTATTCCTGCTGTAACAGAACGTCTAGCAGACAACGCGGCCTGCTGTGCACCACTTGTAGCGATCGTTTGCCGAAACCGACGACAAATGTGCAAATTACAGTTGACCAAACAATTCACAGAATTGCGTTATTTCCGCCAGCCGCTGGAGGAATGTCAGAAAATTACAGTTTCGCCTTTGTAAGCGAAGCGCAGGCAACAACTTTTCGCAGAAGAATCACCGATACTTGTAACAAGTTCCCGGTAGATGTCGGCCGACTTCCGGTGGCTGCGTTCATGGTCCGGCCCGGCGGCGCGGGGGTGCAACTCTCAGGGGCTGCCTTGCATTTTAAGCGCTTCATTATCTACCCTCACTGTGGTTATCCTAATGACCCCCGTCTACCGAACATGGCGGCGAAACAGGATCGGCCCACTGGGAAATGCCTCCACATTTTGATTTTTGAAGCTTGATTCTAAGTGAACGGGAAATTTAGATTTTGGACGGATTTTAAATATTTGAAGGTTGTAAGAAACTTTTAAACCAAACTGCACATTTTAATCCAACATAGTTTTATCATAACAACGAAATTCAAGTTTTTCTCGTTTTTTGCCTTCATCACTCCGGTGTAGTATAAAAAACTAGGCCTACTTCAATGTTTATGATGTTTCAACAATTGTCTTCTATAAAGTTGGTTTCCGATTACGTGCTTTTGTGTACGTCACAATGAATTCACATCTCATAATAAGCTAGGCAGCGGCCGTAGCTCAGTGGTAGAGCTCTGGGTTATCACCCAGCGGGCCCGGGTTCAACTCCCGGCTCGGGGACAAAAAGATCGTTCGGCGGCTCCCGTAGTTCGGATACACATGCATAGAAAACAAAAAAGTGCAGGCATTTCAGGCGAGGAGAACTATCAGTTAATTGCTGATCTCCCTCCACTAAGAGCCATACGATAATTAGGCTAATTCACAGCTCACTCTCCACGTGTTCAAAAAACCTCGTAAAGACAAAGTTCCTTTTAACTTTCTAGGACGCGGACTTCACCACTCGATCATCCCTGCACCATGGTAGCGTCACCTAGCGAACAAAAGCCGAGCCGAGAACTCTAGGTGATAAATCCGGGGTCGGATTCCGACTGTCAAACGAAATACAAGTCTGTTAATCAATTTGGGTAATTTACATGGCCGCTTCCGACAGTTCAATATGGTGGCCCGCGTGGCGAATTAGGTTTATGCCGTTGCGAACCAGAGACACCCAATATTCGAGTGGGGCATTTCACGGTGATTGTCCACCTTTCAGAGCCGGATCGACAACCACCTCCTCCTAGTGATCCAAGAATCGATTGGAAAAGAATCGATGATTCGATTCCTAAACTAGGATCTATAGATCGATTCTTTTTCTTATGAATCGATTCTTTAAAATCGTTCAATTATCTATCTGATGCGTCCTTCTAGTGTTTTTCCCCAAATTTATTACAAAACTTAAATTTAGTATTTTCGGACTTATTAAAAATATTATTTAGCATGGTAAATAACCCAATTGCACTTGTTAAAAAAAATTATTACAGCACTGACAATAGCCGAAAGTAAGTCTATAGAGAAACAAGTCCGGTAGGCTGGTTATTAAACTTTAAAAATGCCCCAACCATAGAAAGACACGAAAACAGATACAATCGCCGTAACAAAATTTAAGCTACATGATTCTAACATTTGATGTTTGGAAGATTAAAATTTTATTTGAAATCTTCAACAGTTGGAATTCACATTGCTGACTAAACACTAAAATGTTTAATTTCAATTCTTTAGTAATTAATATATTTCGATTCGGAAGCAAATTTATACCTTTAGTAAAAACATATCAACTGTTTAAAGGAAGATTTCAATCAATTAACAAATACAATTATTTAATCATAAAAAATAACAAAAAACAATGATTTTTTACACTAGATTACTTTAATACACAACTGTAGCAGCTAGCAGGACCTCACATAGTTTGGATAATGAACTCAAGGATCAATCCTCAATCCTCAACCTTTGAAAGTCTCGGGAATACTGAACTCTCTCAACTTAGGATCATATAGCTCGTTTCTTCAAGAATAAACAACCTTCTCAGTGTGCTTGGGTTCATTTTAAAAATACTTTGATCTTTAGGTATATTCAGTATACATATTTGAATTTGGCCCATTTATAAACAAAACCCAAAGGTGTGAGACCACACGTGAATAGTATTCTTATTCTACATGCTTAGATTCATTTAAGGGATTAACTTTAACGAATTCAGTTGGCCTTTTTCAACAATAAACCTCTCTCAAAGTGATATAATATAAGTAATTAAAATACTGTGTTTGGTTTGTGAGCATATTCTGGATTGTCGGTTTCCCCAAAAACTGTACATGAGAAGGTTAGATGATATACTGTCATCATACATAGTTCCAACATTAATTTAAATTCTTAATTTTATGAACGTTGGCTGAAAACTGCTGAAATGATAGTGATATAAAAAAAAACTGTCACCGTTCTATGTTTTAATTTTTGCCAGAAATCATCAAACAGTAATAAGTCCCATAGTAATTTTCTCACTTTCTTGCCGATTTTGAAAACTAGACCAAGACGTTACATAGAGGTCCTATTTTTAAACTGGAATCTAACATCTTCTGCAGGAACACGATTGCATATTTGTACATCAATCAATCCGGTATACTCTTTGAATATATGGACAAATATATTGGTCGAATATTTTATCTTAAACCAATTCGCCGTTTTTTATGTTTGACGACAACTAAAAAACGTAAATCACTGGTTGTGGCATTTTTGCTGCAAAAGGCAATTCAATATAACCTTTTATACGGTTGGTTTAGTATTATACTTACGGTTTCTCTCAAAATACCGCAAAATAGACTGTTTATGGTCATTTTTCCTAGTAAAACTATTCAAACCAGCGGGAAACCAGTTTTAACTAGTTTAGTTAAAACTAAAATGTGCAATAAACCACTTTTACATAAGTAAAAGTTAGGTCGAGTTCAGCATTCTTGACCGCACGGCGCTACATACTACATACTTAGATTTATAGCTGGATGGTTTTAGTGCTTTATTTACACTCAAAGATACTAATTTTCCGACATTCCTTCATTTCATTGCAACAAAATGCATAGGCCTACTTTGATTCATTTTTCGATAATTATAAACTTCTATTTCCCTCAAAAAACCTCACCGTTTACATTAATAAAACAGAATGGTACAACCAGATAATCTAGCATCAGAGTATGAATTATATTTAAATAAGTCATACTTCACGGGATTCTCAAACCATCAAGAATTATCCGATTCTTGCGTGCTATTTGATTGCGTAATGCCTCGATAGCACGATTGATATGCAGTGTTGTAAAAAATTCCAGATTACGTTAAATAATGAAAATTTGTGCATACATATGTACTATCCTTCAGGGGACTTTTCTAAGTGAAATTGAAAGTCTAACAAATTCGGCATTGTGCCAAACAATGCTTTTTGACCCATTTGTGGAACCGAATTGCGCTGACCGCCTGGATATATGCCGTACATACAAAGGGAGGAATATTGAACACCAATGAAAAGTTGTTAAAATAACATTTCAATTTCATCTCGATCAAACTAAATTTGTATTACTTTATTGGTTTCCAGAATATTGAGTGGCCAAATCGGATAATTATTTTTCATCACACTACGTAGGCCATATCACCTGTTTTGACGCTCAATTTTTAAGAACGAAAATCATTCTTTTGACGTCTAGGGCCGAAAATTTTGCACTTGAACTTGAAACACTATCTCGAGGCCGGCTTGGCCGGAAAGCGCCACTTTCGGCTCTTGAAAAAGGTTTACAATTTGATACCCCCCACAATGTAAATATAATCGCTTCTTCAATCCACTAGTGTAAAAACTCCACCCAAAGTGATACAGTAGTTCGGGTGGTTTATTTTGCAAGGAGGTTGCCAAGCCAAGTGTAGTCCTTCTTGCACAGCGCTGACCATGCGACCAGTCGAGGCCCCGGGCCCGGGCCTCAGACTATAAAGAGAGCCCCGCGGTCAGACAACGTTCCTGAGTCAACAGCTCATAAAACTACTGCCGATGACACTGGTGCCGCATTAGCAAGCTTTTAATATCGCATTTCAGAACGGCCGCAGATAAAGAATAATTGAAATGACCCAAATCAGGCCTACAATTCGCTCTTTTATGATCAATCAACATTTTTGCCGTTATTGACTTCTTAAAAAATCCCAAATTGTGGGAAAAATAAAGGGAGATGGGATCGAGACATTTCTTAAGTTGTAAGAGGAATCTTCCATTAGGAAGGGTAAAAAGAAATTTACCCACGATAATAGGTTTCGCCTTAGTATTGCTTTATAGGACTATTTGTTACTTAATTGTCATAAAGATAAGGAAATTGCCCATATTATAATAAAACTGCTTTTGAATTGGGTAAAATTTAGAAATTTCAAACCACTTACGGTAGTTTGAAGACTCTGGCAATTTTTTATGATTGTTGTGCGTTGTTTGAAATGTCAAGAAAAAGTGCATTTGGTTATTTACCTTGATTTTAAACAGAAATTCGTGCAAAAAATTAATTTTACAATTTAAACTTCAAAGAGGCATGTTCCACTAAAAATATGTAAATTTTTGTACTACATTCCTTGATAGGTTCACTCCCGGCGATGATATCATACTACCATCGCGGATATCATGATATCCCGGCGATGATATCCCGGGTATGATATCATACCCGGGATTTTTATAACTCATGAAGTGTGAGTAAAAATTTCTATAGAAATGCCTCATAAGGAAATCCCTTTGATATAAATTAATTAAATAAAAATCAAATGTGTGGACTGATAAATATAAATATAAAAATACTATCTGATATTCAGATAAAGCTTAACTTTCCTGAGTACAGGGCTGGGCTTATACGATCAGTTAAAATCTTGAAGAACGATCCAGGTCGGAAACTATCAAAGAGACTATTTATTCACCACACTTCTATCATTTTACGACCAAGTAAAACCGTGTATTACTAATGAATTTGTGAGTTTCGACCGTTTTCCTCATCGAGCCTACATTTATTTCAATTATGCATATAATTGGAAGCAAAGCAGTGCCAGAGGAGTCGCTATCATTTGGGCCCTAACCCCATCTCTCCACTGATGACCAGTTTTCGTGGGCTAACCACTTAATAAGTGCAATTATTGCCCCCACCAGAACTGATAATGTGAAGATCCTCCAAGCCATTACTGAGCCGGGGTCCACGACGCCGCAGCATTACAGTACCGACATGGGACAATCACGGCCTACTGTGGGTGTGAAGATCCTCAGAGACATTACTGAGCTGGGGTCCACGAGGCCGCAGCATTACAGTACCGACATGGGACAACCACGGCCTACTGTGGGTGTGAAGATCCTCAGAGACATTACTGAGCTGGGGTCCACGACGTCGCAGCATTACAGTACCGACATGGGACAACCACGGCCCACTGTGGGTGTGAAGATCCTCAGAGACATTACTGAGCCGGGGTCCACGACGCCGCAGCATTAAAGTACCGACATGGGACAACCACGGCCTACTTTGGGTGTGAAGATCCTCAGAGACATTACTGAGCCGGGGTCCACGACGCCGCAGCATTAAAGTACCGACATGGGACACCACGGCCTACTGTGGGTGTGAAGATCCTCCAAGCCATTACTGAGCCGGGGTCCACGACGCCGCAGCATTACAGTACCGACATGGGACAACCACGGCCTACTATGGGTGTGAAGATCCTCAGGGACATTACTGAGCCGGGGTCCACGACGCCGCAGCATTACAGTACCGACATGGGACAACCACGGCCTACTATGGGTGTGAAGATCCTCAGGGACATTACTGAGCCTGGGTCCACGACGCCGCAGCATTACAGTACCGACATGGGACAACCACGGCCTACTATGGGTGTGAAGATCCTCAGGGACATTACTGGGCCGGGGCCCACAACGCCGCAGCATTACAGTACCGACATGGGACAACCACGGCCTACTGTGGGTGTGAAGATCCTCCAAGACATTACTGGGCCGGGGTCCACAACGCCGCAGCATTACAGTACCGACATGGGACAACCACGGCCTACTGTGGGTGTAAGATCCTCAGAGACATTACTGAGCCGGGGTCCACAACGCCACAGCTTTACAGTACCGACATGGGACAACCACGGCCTACTGTGGGTGTGAAGATCCCCAGAGACATTACTGAGCCTGGGTCCACAATGCCGCAGCATTACAGTACCGATATGGGACAACCATGGCCTACTGTGGGTGTGAAGATCCTCAGAGACATTACTGAGCCGGGGTCCACAACGCCGCAGTATTACAGTACCGACATGGGACAACCACGGCCTACTGTGGGTGTAAGATCCTCAGAGACATTACTGAGCCGGAGTCCACAACGCCGCAGCATTACAGTACCGACATGGGACAACCACGCACGGCCTACTGTGGGTGTGAAGATCCTCAGAGACATTACTGAGCCGGGGGGTCCACGACGCCGCAGCATTACAGTACCGACATGGGACAACCACGGCCTACTGTGGGTGTGAAGATCCTCAGAGACATTACTGAGCCGGGGTCCATAACGCCGCAGCATTACAGTACCGACATGGGACAGCCACGGCCTACTGTGGGTGTGAAGATCCTCAGAGACATTACTGGGCCGGGGTCCATAACGCCGCAGCATTACAGTACCGACATGGGACAACCATGGCCTTCTGTGGGTGTGAAGATCCTCAGAGACATTACTGAGCCGGGGTCCACGACGCCGCAGCGTTACAGTACCGACATGGGACAACCACGGCCCACTGTGAGTGTGAAAGATACTCAGAGACATTACTGAGCCGGGGTCCACAACGCCGCAGATTACAGTACCGACATGGGACAACCACGGCCTACTGTGGGTGTAAGATCCTCAGAGACATTACTGAGCCGGGGTCCACAACGCCGCAGCATTACAGTACCGACATGGGACAACCACGCACGGCCTACTGTGGGTGTGAAGATCCTCAGAGACATTACTGAGCCGGGGGGTCAACGACGCCGCAGCATTACAGTACCGACATGGGACAACCACGGCCTACTGTGGGTGTGAAGATCCTCAGAGACATTACTGAGCCGGGGTCCATAACGCCGCAGCATTACAGTACCGACATGGGACAACCACGGCCTACTGTGGGTGTGAAGATCCTCAGAGACATTACTGAGCCGGGGTCTATAACGCCGCAGCATTACAGTACCGACATGGGACAACCATGGCCTTCTGTGGGTGTGAAGATCCTCAGAGACATTACTGAGCCGGGGTCCACGACGCCGCAGCATTACAGTACCGACATGGGAAAACCATGGCCTACTGTGGGTGTGAAGATCCTCAGAGACATTACTGAATCTGGGTCCACGACGCCGCAGCATTACAGTACCGACATGGGACAACCGCGGCCTACTATGGGTGTGAAGATCCTCAGAGACATTACTGAGCCGGGGTCCATGACGCCGCAGCATTACAGTACCGACATGGGACAACCACGGCCTACTATGGGTGTGAAGATCCTCAGAGACATTACTGAGCCTGGGTCCACGACGCCGCAGCATTACAGTACCGACATGGGACAACCACGGCCTACTGTGGGTGTGAAGATCTTCAGGGACATTGCTGAGCCTGGGTCCACGACGCCGCAGCATTACAGTACCGACATGGGACAACCACGGCCCACTGTGGGTGTGAAGATCCTCAGGGACATTACTGAGCCGGGGTCCAGGTCGCCGCAGCATTACAGTACCGACAAGGGACAACCACGGCCTACTATGGGTGTGAAGATCTTCAGGGACATTGCTGAGCCGGGGTCCACGACGCCACAGCATTACAGTACCGACATGGGACAACCACGGCCTACTATGGGTGTGAAGATCCTCAGGGACATTACTGAGCCGGGGTCCAGGTCGCCGCAGCATTACAGTACCGACATGGGACAACCACGGCCTACTATGGGTGTGAAGATCCTCAGAGACATTACTGAATCTGGGTCCACGACGCCGCAGCATTACAGTACCGACATGGGACAACCACGGCCTACTATGGGTGTGAAGATCCTCAGAGACATTACTGAGCCTGGGTCCACGACGCCGCAGCATTACAGTACCGACATGGGACAACCACGGCCTACTGTGGGTGTGAAGATCCTCCAAGACATTACTGGGCTTGGGTCCACAACGCCGCAGCATTACAGTACCGACATGGGACAACCACGGCCTACTGTGGGTGTGAAGATCCTCCAAGACATTACTGGGCCGGGGTCCACAACGCCGCAGCATTACAGTACCGACATGGGACAACCACGGCCTACTGTGGGTGTAAGATCCTCAGAGACATTACTGAGCCGGGGTCCACAACGCCGCAGCTTTACAGTACCGACATGGGACAACCACGGCCTACTGTGGGTGTGAAGATCCCCAGAGACATTACTGAGCCTGGGTCCACAACGCCGCAGCATTACAGTACCGATATGGGACAACCATGGCCTACTGTGAGTGTGAAGATCCTCAGAGACATTACTGAGCCGGGGTCCACAACGCCGCAGCATTACAGTACCGACATGGGACAACCACGCACGGCCTACTGTGGGTGTGAAGATCCTCAGAGACATTACTGAGCCGGGGGGTCCACGACGCCGCAGCATTACAGTACCGACATGGGACAACCACGGCCTACTGTGGGTGTGAAGATCCTCAGAGACATTACTGAGCCGGGGTCCATAACGCCGCAGCATTACAGTACCGACATGGGACAGCCACGGCCTACTGTGGGTGTGAAGATCCTCAGAGACATTACTGGGCCGGGGTCCATAACGCCGCAGCATTACAGTACCGACATGGGACAACCATGGCCTTCTGTGGGTGTGAAGATCCTCAGAGACATTACTGAGCCGGGGTCCACGACGCCGCAGCGTTACAGTACCGACATGGGACAACCACGGCCCACTGTGAGTGTGAAAGATACTCAGAGACATTACTGAGCCGGGGTCCACAACGCCGCAGATTACAGTACCGACATGGGACAACCACGGCCTACTGTGGGTGTAAGATCCTCAGAGACATTACTGAGCCGGGGTCCACAACGCCGCAGCATTACAGTACCGACATGGGACAACCACACACGGCCTACTGTGGGTGTGAAGATCCTCAGAGACATTACTGAGCCGGGCGGTCCACGACGCCGCAGCATTACAGTACCGACATGGGACAACCACGGCCTACTGTGGGTGTGAAGATCCTCAGAGACATTACTGAGCCGGGGTCCATAACGCCGCAGCATTACAGTACCGACATGGGACAACCACGGCCTACTGTGGGTGTGAAGATCCTCAGAGACATTACTGAGCCGGGGTCCATAACGCCGCAGCATTACAGTACCGACATGGGACAACCATGGCCTTCTGTGGGTGTGAAGATCCTCAGAGACATTACTGAGCCGGGGTCCACGACGCCGCAGCATTACAGTACCGACATGGGAAAACCACGGCCTACTGTGGGTGTGAAGATCCTCAGAGACATTACTGAATCTGGGTCCACGACGCCGCAGCATTACAGTACCGACATGGGACAACCACGGCCTACTGTGGGTGTGAAGATCCTCAGAGTCATTACTGAGCCGGGGTCCACGACGCCGCAGCATTACAGTACCGACATGGGACAACCACGGCCTACTGTGGGTGTGAAGATCCTCAGAGACATTACTGAGCCGGGGTCCACGACGCCGCAGCATTACAGTACCGACATGGGACAACCACGGCCTACTGTGGGTGTGAAGATCCTCAAAGACATTACTGAGCCTGGGTCCACGACGCCGCAGCATTACAGTACCGACATGGGACAACCATGGCCTACTATGGGTGTGAAGATCCTCAGAGACATTACTGAGCCGGGGTCCACGACGCCGCAGCATTACAGTACCGACATGGGACAACCACGGCCTACTATGGGTGTGAAGATCCTCAGAGACATTACTGAGCCTGGGTCCACGACGCCGCAGCATTACAGTACCGACATGGGACAACCACGGCCTACTGTGGGTGTGAAGATCTTCAGGGACATTGCTGAGCCTGGGTCCATGACGCCGCAGCATTACAGTACCGACATGGGACAACCACGGCCCACTGTGGGTGTGAAGATCCTCAGGGACATTGCTGAGCCTGGGTCCACGACGCCGCAGCATTGCAGTACCGACATGGGACAACAACGGCCTACTATGGGTGTGAAGATCCTCAGGGACATTGCTGAGCCTGGGTTCACGACGCCGCAGCATTACAGTACCGACATGGGACAACCACGGCCCACTGTGGGTGTGAAGATCCTCAGGGACATTGCTGAGCCTGGGTCCACGACGCCGCAGCATTACAGTACCGACATGGGACAACCACGGCTTACTATGTGTGTGAAGATCCTCAGGGACATTACTGAGCCTGGGTCCACGACGCCGCAGCATTACAGTACCGACATGGGACAACCACGGCCCACTGTGGGTGTGAAGATCCTCAGGGACATTGCTGAGCCTGGGTCCACGACGCCGCAGCATTACAGTACCGACATGGGACAACCACTGCCCACTGTGGGTGTGAAGATCCTCCAAGCCATTACTGAGCCGGTGTCCACGACGCTACAGCATTACAGTACCGACATGGGACAACCACGGCCCACTGTGGGTGTGAAGATCCTCCAAGCCATTACTGAGCCGGTGTCCACGACGCCACAGCATTACAGTACCTACATGGGACAACCACGGCCTACTGTGGGTGTGAAGATCTTCCAAGCCCATGCTGAGCGTCCACGACGCCGCAACATTAGAGTACCGACATGGGACAACCACGGCCCACTGTGGGTGTGAAAATCCTCCAAGCCATTGCTGAGACGGGGTCCACGACGCTGCAGCATTACAGTACCGGCATGGGACAACCACGGCCTACTATGGGTGTGAAGTCCCCAGGGACATTACTGAGCCTGGGTCCACGACGCCGCAGCATTACAGTACCGACATGGGACAACCACGGCCTACTATGGGTGTGAAGATCCTCAGAGACATTACTGAGCCTGGGTCCACGACGCCGCAGCATTACAGTACCGACATGGGACAACCACGGCCCACTGTGGGTGTGAATATCCTCCAAGCCATTACTGAGCCGGGGTCCACGACGCCGCAGCATTACAGTACCGACATGGGACAACTACGGCCTACTGTATGTGTGAAGATGCTCAGTGACATTACTGAGCCGGGGTCCACGACGCCGCAGCATTACAGTACCGACATGGGACAACCACGGCCTACTATGGGTGTGAAGATCCTCAGGGACATTACTGAGCCTGGGTCCACGACGCCGCAGCATTACAGTACCGACATGGGACAACCACGGCCCACTGTGGGTGTGAAGATGCTCAGTGACATTACTGAGCCGGGGTCCACGACGCCGCAGCATTACAGTACCGACATGGGACAACCACGGCCTACTGTATGTGTGAAGATCCTCAGGGACATTACTGAATCTGGGTTCACGACGCCGCAGCATTACAGTACCGGCATGGGACAACCACGGCCTACTGTGGGTGTGAAGATCCTCCAAGCCATTGCTGAGCCGGGGTCCACGACGCCGCAGCATTACAGTACCGACATGGGACAACCACGGCCTACTGTGGGTGTGAAGATCCTCCAAGCCATTACTGAGCCGGGGTCCACGACGCCGCAGCATTACAGTACCGACATGGGACAACCACGGCCTACTATGGGTGTGAAGATCCTCAAGGACATTACTGAGCCTGGGTCCACGACGCCACAGCATTACAGTACCGACATGGGACAACCACGGCCCACTGTGGGTGTGAATATCCTCCAAGCCATTACTGAGCCGGGGTCCACGACGCCGCAGCATTACAGTAGCGACATGGGACAACCACGGCCTACTGTATGTGTGAAGATGCTCAGTGACATTACTGAGCCGGGGTCCACGACGCCGCAGCATTACAGTACCGACATGGGACAACCACGGCCTACTATGGGTGTGAAGATGCTCAGTGACATTACTGAGCCGGGGTCCACGACGCCGCAGCATTACAGTACCGACATGGGACAACCACGGCCTACTATGGGTGTGAAGATGCTAAGAGACATTACTGAGCCGGGGTCCACGACGCCGCAGCATTACAGTACCGACATGGGACAACCACGGCCTACTGTGGGTGTGAAGATGCTCAGTGACATTGCTGAGCCGGGGTCCACGACGCCGCAGCATTACAGTACCGACATGGGACAACCACGGCCTACTATGGGTGTGAAGATGCTCAGTGACATTACTGAGCCGGGGTCCACGACGCCGCAGCATTACAGTACCGACATGGGACAACCACGGCCTACTGTGGGTGTGAAGATGCTCAGTGACATTACTGAGCCGGGGTCCACGGTGCCGCAGCATTACAGTACCGACATGGGACAACCACGGCCCACTGTGGGTGTGAAGATGCTCAGTGACATTACTGAGCCGGGGTCCACGACGCCGCAGCATTACAGTACCGACATGGGACAACCACGGCCTACTGTGGGTGTGAAGATCCTCAGAGACATTACTGAGCCGGGGTCCACGACGCCGCAGCATTACAGTACCGACATGGGACAACCACGGCCTACTGTGGGTGTGAAGATCCTCAGAGACATTACTGAGCCGGGGTCCACGACGCCGCAGCATTACAGTACCGACATGGGACAACCACGGCCCACTATGGGTGTGAAGATGCTCAGTGACATTACTGAGCCGGGGTCCACGACGCCACAGCATTACAGTACGACATGGGACAACCACGGCCTACTATGGGTGTGAAGATCCTCAGGGACATTACTGAGCCTGGGTCCACGACGCCGCAGCATTACAGTACCGACATGGGACAACCACGGCCCACTGTGGGTGTGAAGATCCTCCAAGCCATTACTGAGCCGGGGTCCACGACGCCGCAGCATTACAGTACCGACATGGGACAACCACGGCCTATTATGGGTGTGAAGATCCTCAGGGACATTACTGAGCCTGGGTCCACGACGCCGCAGCATTACAGTACCGACATGGGACAACCACGGCCCACTGTGGGTGTGAAGATCCTCCAAGCCATTACTGAGCCGGGGTCCTCGACGCCGCAGCATTACAGTACCGACATGGGACAACCACGGCCTACTATGGGTGTGAAGATGCTCAGAGACATTACTGAGCCGGGGTCCACGACGCCGCAGCATTACAGTACCGACATGGGACAACCACGGCCTACTGTGGGTGTGAAGATGCTCAGTGACATTGCTGAGCCGGGGTCCACGACGCCGCAGAATTACAGTACCGACATGGGACAACCACGGCCTACTATGGGTGTGAAGATGCTCAGTGACATTACTGAGCCGGGGTCCACGACGCCGCAGCATTACAGTACCGACATGGGACAACCACGGCCTACTGTGGGTGTGAAGATGCTCAGTGACATTACTGAGCTGGGGTCCACGACGCCGCAGCATTACAGTACCGACATGGGACAACCACGGCCCACTGTGGGTGTGAAGATGCTCAGTGGCATTAATGAGCCGGGGTCCACGACGCCGCAGCATTACAGTACCGACATGGGACAACCACGGCCTACTGTGGGTGTGAAGATCCTCACAGACATTACTGAGCCGGGGTCCACGACGCCGCAGCATTACAGTACCGACATGGGACAACCACGGCCTACTGTGGGTGTGAAGATCCTCAGAAACATTACTGAGCCGGGGTCCACGACGCCGCAGCATTACAGTACCGACATGGGACAACCACGGCCTACTGTGGGTGTGAAGATGCTCAGTGACATTACTGAGCCGGGGTCCACGACGCCGCAGCATTACAGTACCGACATGGGACAACCACGGCCTACTGTGGGTGTGAAGATCCTCAGAGACATTACTGAGTCGGGGTCCACGACGCCGCAGCATTACAGTACCGACATGGGACAACCACGGCCTACTATGGGTGTGAAGATCCTCAGGGACATTACTGAGCCTGGGTCCACGACGCCGCAGCATTACATTACCGACATGGGACAACCACGGCCTACTGTGGGTGTGAAGATCCTCAGAGACATTACTGAGCCGGGGTCCACGACGCCGCAGCATTACAGTACCGACATGGGACAACCACGGCCTACTGTGGGTGTGAAGATCCTCAGAGACATTACTGAGCCGGGGTCCACGACGCCGCAGCATTACAGTACCGACATGGGACAACCACGGCCTACTGTGGGTGTGAAGATCCTCAGAGACATTACTGAGCCGGGGTCCACGACGCCGCAGCATTACAGTACCGACATGGGACAACCACGGCCTACTGTGGGTGTGAAGATGCTCAGTGACATTACTGAGCCGGGGTCCACGACGCCGCAGCATTACAGTACCGACATGGGACAACCACGGCCCACTATGGGTGTGAAGATGCTCAGTGACATTACTGAGCCGGGGTCCACGACGCCACAGCATTACAGTACCGACATGGGACAACCACGGCCTACTATGGGTGTGAAGATCCTCAGGGACATTACTGAGCCTGGGTCCACGACGCCGCAGCATTACAGTACCGACATGGGACAACCACGGCCCACTGTGGGTGTGAAGATCCTCCAAGCCATTACTGAGCCGGGGTCCACGACGCCGCAGCATTACAGTACCGACATGGGACAACCACGGCCTACTATGGGTGTGAAGATCCTCAGGGACATTACTGAGCCTGGGTCCACGACGCCGCAGCATTACAGTACCGACATGGGACAACCACGGCCTACTGTGGGTGTGAAGATCCTCAGAGACATTACTGAGCCGGGGTCCACGACGCCGCAGCATTACAGTACCGACATGGGACAACCACGGCCTACTATGGGTGTGAAGATCCTCTGAGACATTACTGAGCCTGGGTCCACGACGCCGCAGCATTACAGTACCGACATGGGACAACCACGGCCCACTGTGGGTGTGAAGATCCTCCAAGCCATTACTGAGCCGGGGTCCACGACGCCGCAGCATTACAGTACCGACATGGGACAACCACGGCCCACTGTGGGTGTGAAGATGCTCAGTGGCATTACTGAGCCGGGGTCCACGACGCCGCAGCATTACAGTACCGACATGGGACAACCACGGCCTACTGTGGGTGTGAAGATCCTCAGAGACATTACTGAGCCGGGGTCCACGACGCCGCAGCATTACAGTACCGACATGGGACAACCACGGCCTACTGTGGGTGTGAAGATCCTCAGAGACATTACTGAGCCGGGGTCCACGACGCCGCAGCATTACAGTACCGACATGGGACAACCACGGCCTACTGTGGGTGTGAAGATGCTCAGTGACATTACTGAGCCGGGGTCCACGACGCCGCAGCATTACAGTACCGACATGGGACAACCACGGCCCACTATGGGTGTGAAGATGCTCAGTGACATTACTGAGCCGGGGTCCACGACGCCGCAGCATTACAGTACCGACATGGGACAACCACGGCCTACTGTGGGTGTGAAGATGCTCAGTGACATTACTGAGCCGGGGTCCACGACGCCGCAGCATTACAGTACCGACATGGGACAACCACGGCCTACTGTGGGTGTGAAGATGCTCAGTGACTTTACTGAGCCGGGGTCCACGACGCCGCAGCATTACAGTACCGACATGGGACAACCACGGCCTACTGTGGGTGTGAAGATCCTCAGAGACATTACTGAGCCGGGGTCCACGACGCCGCAGCATTACAGTACCGACATGGGACAACCACGGCCTACTGTGGGTGTGAAGATCCTCAGAGACATTACTGAGCCGGGGTCCACGACGCCGCAGCATTACAGTACCGACATGGGACAACCACGGCCTACTAAGGTCGTGAAGATCTTCCAAGCCTTTGCTGAGCCGCGTTCCACGACGCCGCAGCATTACAGTACAGACATGGGACAACCACGGCCCACTGTGGGTGTGAAGATCCTCAGAGACATTACTGAGCCGGGGTCCACGACGCCGCAGCATTACAGTACCGACATGGGACAACCACGGCCTACTAAGGGTGTGAAGATCTTCCAAGCCTTTGCTGAGCCGCGTTCCACGACGCCGCAGCATTACAGTACAGACATGGGACAACCACGGCCCACTGTGGGTGTGAAGATCCTCAGAGACATTACTGAGCCGGGGTCCACGACGCCGCAGCATTACAGTACCGACATGGGACAACAACGGCCTACTAAGTGTGTGAAGATCTTCCAAGCCTTTGCTGAGCCGCGTTCCACGACGCCGCAGCATTACAGTACAGACATGGGACAACCACGGCCCACTGTGGGTGTGAAGATCCTCAGAGACATTACTGAGCCGGGGTCCACGACGCTGCAGCATTACAGTACCGACATGGGACAACCACGGCCTACTGTGGGTGTGAAGATCCTCAGAGACATTACTGAGCCGGGGTCCACGACGCTGCAGCATTACAGTACCGACATGGGACAACCACGGCCTACTGTGGGTGTGAAGATCCTCAGAGACATTACTGAGCCGGGGTCCACGACGCCGCAGCATTACAGTACCGACATGGGACAACCACGGCCTACTGTGGGTGTGAAGATCCTCAGAGACATTACTGAGCCGGGGTCCACGACGCCGCAGCATTACAGTACCGACATGGGACAACCACGGCCTACTGTGGGTGTGAAAATCCTCCAAGCCATTGCTGAGCCGGGGTCCACGACGCCGCAGCATTACAGTACCGACATGGGACAACCACGGCCTACTGTGGGTGTGAAGATCCTCAGAGACATTACTGAGCCGGGGTCCACGACGCCGCAGCATTACAGTACCGACATGGGACAACCACGGCCTACTGTGGGTGTGAAAATCCTCCAAGCCATTGCTGAGCCGGGGTCCACGACGCCGCAGCATTACAGTACCGACATGGGACAACCACGGCCTACTAAGGGTGTGAAGATCTTCCAAGCCTTTGCTGAGCCGCGTTCCACGACACCGCAGCATTACAGTACAGACATGGGACAACCACGGCCCACTGTGGGTGTGAAGATCCTCAGAGACATGACTGAGCCGGGGTCCACGACGCCGCAGCATTACAGTACAGACATGGGACAACCACGGCCCACTGTGGGTGTGAAAATCCTCAGAGACATTACTGAGCCGGGGTCCACGACGCCGCAGCATTACATTACCGACATGGGACAACCACGGCCTACTGTGGGTGTGAAAATCCTCAGGGGCATTGCTGAGCCAGGGTCCACGACGCCGCAGCATTACAGTACCGACATGGGACAACCACGGCCTACTGTGGGTGTGAAGATCCTCAGGGACATTACTGAGCCGGGGTCCACGACGCCGCAGCATTACAGTACCGACATGGGACAACCACGGCCTACTGTGGGTGTGAAGATCCTCAGAGACATTACTGAGCCGGGGTCCACGACGCCGCAGCATTACAGTACCGACATGGGACAACCACGGCCTACTGTGGGTGTGAAAATCCTCCAAGCCATTGCTGAGCCGGGGTCCACGACGCCGCAGCATTACAGTACCGACATGGGACAACCACGGCCTACTAAGGGTGTGAAGATCTTCCAAGCCTTTGCTGAGCCGCGTTCCACGACACCGCAGCATTACAGTACAGACATGGGACAACCACGGCCCACTGTGGGTGTGAAGATCCTCAGAGACATTACTGAGCCGGGGTCCACGACGCCGCAGCATTACAGTACAGACATGGGACAACCACGGCCCACTGTGGGTGTGAAAATCCTCAGAGACATTACTGAGCCGGGGTCCACGACGCCGCAGCATTACAGTACTGACATGGGACAACCACGGCCTACTGTGGGTGTGAAAATCCTCAGGGGCATTGCTGAGCCGGGGTCCACGACGCCGCAGCATTACAGTACCGACATGGGACAACCACGGCCTACTGTGGGTGTGTAGATGCTCAGTGACATTACTGAGCCGGGGTCCACGACGCCGCAGCATTACAGTACCGACATAGGACAACCACGGCCCACTATGGGTGTGAAGATGCTCAGTGACATTACTGAGCCGGGGTCCACGACGCCACAGCATTACAGTACCGACATGGGACAACCACGGCCTACTATGGGTGTGAAGATCCTCAGGGACATTACTGAGCCTGGGTCCACGACGCCGCAGCATTACAGTACCGACATGGGACAACCACGGCCCACTGTGGGTGTGAAGATCCTCCAAGCCATTACTGAGCCGGGGTCCACGACGCCGCAGCATTACAGTACCGACATGGGACAACCACGGCCTACTATGGGTGTGAAGATCCTCAGGGACATTACTGAGCCGGGGTCCACGACGCCGCAGCATTACAGTACCGACATGGGACAACCACGGCCTACTGTGGGTGTGAAGATTCTCAGAGACATTACTGAGCCGGGGTCCACGACGCCGCAGCATTACAGTACCGACATGGGACAACCACGGCCTACTATGGGTGTGAAGATCCTCAGAGACATTACTGAGCCTGGGTCCACGACGCCGCAGCATTACAGTACCGACATGGGACAACCACGGCCCACTGTGGGTGTGAAGATCCTCAGAGACATTACTGAGCCTGGGTCCACGACGCCGCAGCATTACAGTACCGACATGGGACAACCACGGCCCACTGTGGGTGTGAAGATCCTCCAAGCCATTACTGAGCCGGGGTCCACGACGCCGCAGCATTACAGTACCGACATGGGACAACCACGGCCTACTGTATGTGTGAAGATGCTCAGTGACATTACTGAGTCGGGGTCCACGACGCCGCAGCATTACAGTACCGACATGGGACAACCACGGCCTACTGTGGGTGTGAAGATGCTCAGTGACATTACTGAGCCGGGGTCCACGACTCCGCAGCATTACAGTACCGACATGGGACAACCACGGCCTACTATGGGTGTGAAGATGCTCAGTGACATTACTGAGCCGGGACCCACGACGCCGCAGCATTACAGTACCGACATGGGACAACCACGGCCTACTATGGGTGTGAAGATGCTCAGAGACATTACTGAGCCGGGGTCCACGACGCCGCAGCATTACAGTACCGACATGGGACAACCACGGCCTGTTATGGGTGTGAAGATGCTCAGTGACATTACTGAGCCGGGGTCCACGACGCCGCAGCATTACAGTACCGACATGGGACAACCACGGCCTACTGTGGGTGTGAAGATGCTCAGTGACATTACTGAGCCGGGGTCCACGACGCCGCAGCATTACAGTACCGACATGGGACAACCACGGCCCACTGTGGGTGTGAAGATGCTCAGTGGCATTACTGAGCCGGGGTCCACGACGCCGCAGCATTACAGTACCGACATGGGACAACCACGGCCTACTGTGGGTGTGAAGATCCTCAGAGACATTACTGAGCCGGGGTCCACGACGCCGCAGCATTACAGTACCGACATGGGACAACCACGGCCTACTGTGGGTGTGAAGATCCTCAGAGACATTACTGAGCCGGGGTCCACGACGCCGCAGCATTACAGTACCGACATGGGACAACCACGGCCTACTGTGGGTGTGAAGATGCTCAGTGACATTACTGAGCCGGGGTCCACGACGCCGCAGCATTACAGTACCGACATGGGACAACCACGGCCCATTATGGGTGTGAAGATGCTCAGTGACATTACTGAGCCGGGGTCCACGACGCCGCAGCATTACAGTACCGACATGGGACAACCACGGCCTACTGTGGGTGTGAAGATGCTCAGTGACATTACTGAGCCGGGGTCCACGACGCCGCAGCATTACAGTACCGACATGGGACAACCACGGCCTACTGTGGGTGTGAAGATGCTCAGTGACATTACTGAGCCGGGGTCCACGACGCCGCAGCATTACAGTACCGACATGGGACAACCACGGCCTACTGTGGATGTGAAGATCCTCAGAGACATTACTGAGCCGGGGTCCACGACGCCGCAGCATTACAGTACCGACATGGGACAACCACGGCCTACTGTGGGTGTGAAGATCCTCAGAGACATTACTAAGCCGGGGTCCACGACGCCGCAGCATTACAGTACCGACATGGGACAACCACGGCCTACTGTGGTTGTGAAAATCCTCCAAGCCATTGCTGAGCCGGGGTCCACGACGCCGCAGCATTACAGTACCGACATGGGACAACCACGGCCTACTAAGGTCGTGAAGATCTTCCAAGCCTTTGCTGAGCCGCGTTCCACGACGCCGCAGCATTACAGTACACACATGGGACAACCACGGCCCACTGTGGGTGTGAAGATCCTCAGAGACATTACTGAGCCGGGGTCCACGACGCCGCAGCATTACAGTACCGACATGGGACAACCACGGCCTACTAAGGGTGTGAAGATCTTCCAAGCCTTTGCTGAGCCGCGTTCCACGACGCCGCAGCATTACAGTACAGACATGGGACAACCACGGCCCACTGTGGGTGTGAAGATCCTCCAAGCCATTGCTGAGCCGGGGTCCACGACGCCGCAGCATTACAGTACCGACATGGGACAACCACGGCCTACTAAGGGTGTGAAGATCTTCCAAGCCTTTGCTGAGCCGCGTTCCACGACACCGCAGCATTACAGTACAGACATGGGACAACCACGGCCCACTGTGGGTGTGAAGATCCTCAGAGACATTACTGAGCCGGGGTCCACGACGCCGCAGCATTACAGTACAGACATGGGACAACCACGGCCCACTGTGGGTGTGAAAATCCTCAGAGACATTACTGAGCCGGGGTCCACGACGCCGCAGCATTACAGTACCGACATGGGACAACCACGGCCTACTGTGGGTGTGAAAATCCTCAGGGGCATTGCTGAGCCGGGGTCCACGACGCCGCAGCATTACAGTACCGACATGGGACAACCACGGCCTACTGTGGGTGTGAAGATCCTCAGGGACATTACTGAGCCGGGGTCCACGACGCCGCAGCATTACAGTACCGACATGGGACAACCACGGCCTACTGTGGGTGTGAAGATCCTCAGAGACATTACTGAGCCGGGGTCCACGACGCCGCAGCATTACAGTACCGACATGGGACAACCACGGCCTACTGTGGGCGTGAAGATCCTCAGAGACATTACTGAGCCAACGACAATTATTGTAACCTAATCAATCTAGTATACTGGTGGTTACCTGTTATAAAAACACATCTTATACCACAGTTAAACGTAAAAAATTGTAACTACAAATCGTTTTTCACCATATATTTGCTATTTTTTAGTTAGTAAATGCCAATCATGTTATATGTTAATATCATGTTATTACTGACACAGTATCCTATATAGATAGCAAAATCTTTATTTATTTTCAAACATTTTGAAAGAGAATTCTCTTATTTTAAACAATTTGTCACACAGACATGTAAAACCGATTATGCCCAATAGTAAAAACCCTCACACAATCAACAATAAACATTTTCACTTAAATAGAAATATTTAAACATTCTCCTTCTATATTTCTCAACCATCACCATATCTCTCCGCATTTAACGATGCCAAACATCCAGTTCATTTCCTGTAAACTGCGCATTGATTATGAAACGAATCATCTCACATTTTATTGGCCACTTGTTTGCCTATTATATTGCCTATAAAGATTACTGGAACATACACCGTGTGCGTAACAATGGAGAAACGTCTGTTTTGCTATATAATCGGCTATTATTTACGTGATCGGTCATAGGTGTGGGATCTACTGAATAAGTTCACCCAGCCCCCCACATTGCTGCGGAGGGTGTGTTATGTGCAGAATGCAAAATGGAGCTTTCCTATGCATATAAAACCTTGTAAACATGTAAAATGAGCAATGTTTTATTAAAACTTCATGCGAGGAAAGTTCACGAAGTTTTGTTTATGAATGGAAATTTTGTGGTATCGAGCTTATGACAGCACCACCGGTTTTGGTTTTATGGATGTAGGTGTGTACATTTTAAACATATGTTAATAATCAGCTGTAAGTACGTGAAGATTTTGATGATTAAAGATATTCACAATATTGGATTGGTCGGATGTCATTGATTTAGAGCTAAAAGTAACTTTTGTATTGTATTAAAATAAATTGCTCGATTTCGAGCAACACGTATACTAGTCTATATTAATTCACTTAAAATCAGCTGGAGGTGTAAGTTTAAACTTTGGATGCGTAGGCCCCATATCTGACATTAGGGTTAATGAAACTAAAATGGTGCAAATCGACCTAAATGTACATAATGTCTCCTGAGATTTTTTCCAAATTTTTAAAATTAAAATGAAAAAACCAAAAATTAATAATCTGTAAAATATTTTCTCAAAGGAGTTTCTTATAATTAGGAAACTAGAGATCGCCCACTGGTCGGCGTTTAGACCGAAATGTTAGTTTTTCTGGACTTAATTAGTGAAATTTGGTCGAGATGTGTAATACTACCTTTATTCGAATGGGTTCGTAAACAAGATAAAAATATCGACCTACCGGAAGGGGTAGTCTTATGGGTGGTTTTGGAGCACAAAAATGGGGGTTTCGCATTTTTCATACATAATTTTTTTAAATTTTAATTTTGATTTTCACCATTGTATTTAGCTAAAAAACACACAATTTAGTATTTAGAAGGTTTGCTCTATCTCCATTGGTTACCGACACAGTATCTAGAATATATATGAAACTTAGTATATGGCTTCATATGGTCAAAATACATTTATTTATGCTAAATATACCTTCTTTCAGTGTTCCCCATGGCAACATACCTGCATACTCTTTTCCTATATTTATCATAAGAGACATTTATGAGCACGTGATGAAATTTTGTTTACAGGTTCATCTAAAAAATTAATATTACTGATTTGGAAGTTTGCTGAGTATTCAGGTCTACTGCGAGGGTATTTTTTAAAGTTACAAATATGCCCTGTACAATTAAATGTGCATAAAAGGAAAATGAATATTCGTGTTGAACATCCTCAATCATAAAAAAAAAAACTCCTTTGGAATAACAGCTCTTTGTTTGTATGTAATATGCCTTTACAGTGTCTGTAAAAAAAATAGAAAGCTCAACTGAAAAACTAAAAAATATTGTTGATGAACTAATGTAAATTACTTTGAACCTTAACCTTACTTTGAACCTTTGAACTCTTGAACCTTACTTTCCACTTAATTTCTTCCTTTAATGAGTAGTAATTAATGAGTAATAATTCCAAATTATTAAGTTACAGTCTATACAGTCGAGAGTCGAAAATCAATAGCTCGAAATATTCGATAACTCGAATTATATTAAATTCCCTTGGGAAAACTTCGTCTAAGTCCAAAAATTAACCAAATATAACATAAATGCATGTTATGTTTTGCCGTTATAAGCCGAAAATAGTCATAGATTACCTCTATAATAGTCTAGTAAAATTAGCTCCAAAAAATGCTAAACCCGGAAGTAATTGCAAACTTAATGATTTTGATCGATTCCTATGTAAAATTACCCGAGAAAAACGATGATGAAAAGTCTACCACTCTCCGAGGCTGCGTTCACCTCCTATGGCCGATTTTTCAAAATGGCGGCTGTTCTTTTGTAATTTTTTGTTAAATATCTCTCAAACCAATAAAAATAGCTTAAACGTGTAAATTAGTAAAATGTAGAGGATAAAATTGTGCACATTTTGGTATATAATATGTATTGGTAATTGCATGCAACTCTCGTTAATTAGTTCTTTAAAGATATTTTTCATTTTTAAATTGTAACAAAATTTTCCAATATAAAATAAGCCATTACGGTACTTGTAATGGTAAATCTAACCCCAACGGCATGATCACTTTTTACTTTAAGGTCTTTAGAACTAGAAAATATGTTTTTAATAAATGTATGCATGTAGCCTATGTATATATATTTATATACATAAAATATTTTTTAATCTAAGAACTTTTTCCCAAAATATCCGATTTTGATCAAATTTGGTAGAGATGGGTAAAACAAGGTATATTTGTAGGATTTGGCAAACCAGGACGGTCGGACTGTGGGAACTGGGTTTTATGGGGGTTTTATGGGTAAAAAAGCAGTTTTTCATTTTTTTTTTCAAATAAATTTAATTAAAATTTACTATTTTGGTTGATACTATCCAAAGGAGCATAAAAAACAAACAATTTAGTATTTTGAATCATTACTGTAGCTTTACCGGCTGCTGAGAAAGTTAAAAATAAAGATTTTCATACATTCGCCCATGTTATTCTTATGGGAACTCAACAAAACGTCGTATTTGCATTACTATCAACATATTGTGATACAACCTTCAACCAATTCATAATAATTATTTTTTGAGTTTCCCAAAGGGGAAAAATTGTTTTCTATCAATGCAAATATACATACATAGATGTATGTATATACAAAATATATATTTTATAAGGGTGGAAAAAAGTCTGGAAACGGTCTAATATCTTTAAAAGTATTTAGGTAATAAAACTCAAATTCTGCAAATTGATTATGAGTGAAACAGTCTACTTCCTAAAGTACTTTTTGTCCTAAAGAGTACAAGGAGTCAGAAGAAAATCTTAAATCTAAGCATAGGTCAATATGGACATCAAATTAAAGGTCTCTAAAAATAAAGAACAATGCTGCAAACCCGACCTCAAAAGGATGACCAAGTCAAAAATGGCAGGTGATCAAACTTTGCATTAAAATCATAATGCTGAAAACAAAAAATACAATAACTCCCGTTACACTTGACCTTTTGAGGTCGGGTTTGCGGCAAATTGCTTAGAATGCAAATCCCTTTAAAATGATATATCATATGACATAGGCCAATGAAGTTTTTCCCAAGACTTCCTTAGGGACATACCTCTATGTATGTATATTTGCATTGATAGAAAACAATTTTTCCCCTTTGGGAACCTCAAAAAAATAATTATTATGAATTGGTTGAAAGTTGTATCACAATATGTTGATTAGAATGAAAA
Organism: Neoaliturus tenellus; assembly: GCA_030545055.2. Lineage (NCBI taxonomy): Eukaryota > Metazoa > Arthropoda > Insecta > Hemiptera > Cicadellidae > Neoaliturus > Neoaliturus tenellus. The sequence continues at coordinate 109,184,607 of CM061537.1, forward strand.
TATGACGTTTTGTTGAGTTCCCATAAGAATAACATGGGCGAATGTATGAAAATCTTTATTTTTAATTTTCTCAGCAGCCGGTAAAGCTACGGTAATGATTCAAAATACTAAATTGTTTGTTTTTTATGCTCTTTTGGATAGTATCAACCAAAGTAGTAAATTTTAATTAAATTTATTTGAAAAAAGTGAAAAACTGTTTTTTACCCATAAAACCCAGTTCCCACAGTCCGACCGTCCTGATGGTTTGCCAAATCCTACAAATATACATTTTTTTACACATCTCTACCAAATTTGATCAAAATCGGATATTTTGGGAAAAAGTTCTTAGATTTAAAAAGATTTTATGTATATAAATATATATACATACATAATTACATGCATACATTTATTAAAAACATATTTTCTAGTTCTAAAGACCTTAAAGTAAAAAGTGATCATGCCGTTGGGATTAGATTTACCATTACAAGTACCGTAATGGCTCATTTTATATTGAAAAATTTTGTTACAATTTGAAAAATGAAAAAATATCTTTAAATAACTAATTAACGAGAGTTGCATGCAATTACCAATACATATTATACACCAAAATGTGCACAATTTTATCCTCTACATTTTACTAATTTACACGTTTAAGCTATTTTTATTGGTTTGAGAGATATTTAACAAAAACTTACAAAAGAACAGCCGCCATTTTGAAAGAATCGGCCATAGCAGGTGAACGCAGTCTCGGAGAGTGGTAGACTTTTCACCATCGTTTTTCTCGGGTAATTTTATATAAGAATCGATCAAAATCATTAAGTTTGCAATTACTTTCGGGTTGGTCAACATTTTTACTAGACTATAAGGCGAAAGAAAGAACAGTGGGATAAGGCAAATACCGTATGAATTTGTAATTTACCTTCACAAGTCAAACTTTACCTCCATATTTCGAAGTTTTCCCTATACGAACCTCTAAACGTCCAAAGGTGTAGAAGCTGCTCTAATGATCGTTAAAAAAAATTAATGCTAAATAAAAAACATTTTTTCAGTATGAAGACATTAATTAATTAATGGTTAAAGTTATTAGAAAACACTGGCAAACCCTATATAGAAAGCTATTATAGCAAGCTAACAAACAAAATTTTGTAGGTAGGCCTAGATAAAGCCAATTCGTCATTAGCTAGGTATAGGCCTACAGTTTTACAAGAAAAGACACGTGTTTATATGTAAGTCAATTTTCTTTATTAAACCAATAGACCATTATGTCTTTGAGATAATTGTCAATCATCTATTTAAACTGTGTTAATAAATACCAAAATATACGTAATTTATTTAAATAAATGATTTTGACTACATAATAAATTTTCATCAGATTTGATTATAGCATGACTATAACGCAAAAAAAGCATTTTGTTTTCAGGTAAAATGTATTTCACCTGTTTGTTTCTACCGTACTGATCCCTGACAGCGATTACCTTAACGCCTTCAAACAAGATAACGCTGCTCTTATACATAACTTCGTTAAGCTTGCAAGCATAATTTGAAGGCACTGGCGTTATAATAGACACTTTCAAACAGGAGGAAATTACTATACACTATGGAGTTTTGGCTAACGGTCTAAGGGAAACGTAGCGTTCACAAAAATCAGCTTCAGTTATCCTATTGTTGATCAGAGATTCTATATAATTATTTAAGGTTTATTCCAATTAAATTGTTGAAAAAAACATTATGGTTGACTCGTTGACTGTTTTCCAAGGAGAGGATCAAATATTCTGATTATAACTTGATGGGGATTTATCTTCATATGATCAAAAATTAAATAACTTTAAAAGAAGTTACCGCGTACACAGGTACATGTGTGAACCAGGATATACCGGTGGATACGGAAACAAAAAGATATTCATGGCATGGTTTACATGTTGTTTACAGGAAAATCTAATTTTCCAAATTGAAGCATATCTATAAATAGTATTTTAGGTCGAACATTGAAAACATTGATCAAACGTAGTGTCAATTTAACGAACAGCTTAAATTTATGTCCAGTGATTCTGGAGTATTGATCTAGAGGACTAACACTGTTTCGGTCTTGGTCAATAGTGGAATCTGTTGTGACAGACGAGAGACACTTCAAACAGACACTTCAGAGTAAAACATTACTTTGCTACAATCATTGAGAAATTTCCAATAGCAACATCCTATCAAAGGTTCTGTATACAAATATAGCCTATAGCTGTGCCAAATGTATCCTCAAAAAGTATCTTTAAAGACTAACTAGTATACGTGTTGCTCGAAATCGAGCAATGTATTTAAATACAGTACAAATGTTACTTTAGCTCTAAATCAATGACATCCGACCAATCCAATAATGTTAATACTGTATTATCTTATTTAATCGCCAATAACTACCCGTATTTACAGCTGATTATTAACAGATGTTTCAAATGCTTTATTCAGTCCTCAATGTTATTTAAATGGGAAATTTTGATATTTCTATGTTGGATAGCGCCTTTATTTTTAGTCCGATTCTCATAATTTTTTGGCGGAAACAACTGCAGATCAAGCCCTATCCAACGACACCAAAAACTTGAAAATCGGTTGAACATTGTAGGATGAGTTCTCAAGACAAAAAAAAAACCCCTTAGCGTATTAAATAAGTATAGATGAATAGATGATTAGCTTTTTGTACTTTAGTTTAAGTGGTGATGGGTTCAATTCCCGGGACGGCCACATAAACGTTCCCGAATAAACGTTTAGTGTGAGAATCTACTTAGACAAAACTCTTGACAAAAATGCCTCTTGTGTAGAAGTGACTAAAACATTTTTTTTATATATCAAAGTAGGACACAGAGAAAATAAAGAATGATCCATTTAAATTAAATTCATGATGGAAAGCTGCCGAGGTGTTAAAGGAATTGAAGATGGAGGTGATAATGTGAGAATGCTCTTTAGAAACTGGCTTAATATTCTTTGTTTTTATTCTCACATTGCACGAAATATTTATTTGATGTAAAATAAATATCAAATTGATATTCGCATACTTAAAAATTTAGGTAAAAACTGATATTAGCCTAAGAAAGTCGTTTAAAAATTGCAAATGACTTTTTGTCATAAATATTTATAAATGAATGCATTTCTGCTAAGCCAACGGGTTGAAAAAAATACATTAAATAGATCTGAGCAAAAGATTCCTCGCATGTCAGAATTTGAACCCCCTACCCCTACCCTCAATCTCTATCCTCCGCACTGTAAAATGGAAAGGAGATATTTTCACTCTTGTTGAGTCATTTCACCACTTTTCTAAAGAGTTGAAATTGAGCCACTCTTTCAGAGTGAAAATTCACTACCTCAAAAGAAAAACTTTGATCACCCACCAAAAGAGTGAATTTTTTCGTCCAAATTTGAGTGAAAATCAATCCTAAAAGGAATGATTTTAATTTTTAAAGGAGTGAAATTAACTACTCAAAAGAGTGACTTTTCACTAAATGAAGAACTAATATTTTTTCATAAAAAGACTTTTTTCGTTAAACCTAACCTAACGAATCTTTCCAAATTAGGTGGTTTACAGACCCTTGTATAATTCTTAGCTTGGCTCATCAAGCTAGTTATTGACAATTGATAGTAAGATTATAAACATGGGTTATAATTTATGTAAGTTAATTAGACAGACATTGGCATAGGCCAACTCATGAGTGAACACCATAAGGCCCTATTCTACACGTGTGAACTGTACTGGTGCTTATTAAAAGCAAAGTAAAGGTATAGGCTCTAGTGTTCGCGTTTATTGGATATAATCTTCAATTTTCCTTTTTACCACTTTACCACTTGAACCACTAACCAACCACTATAATCATAACGAAGAAGGCGAATCGAAAATCTTACTCCTGTGCTGTGAGAGGCTAGTCACTCATACACGTCACGTGACTCCAGGATTCATCCGAAATAGAATGAAACCCGTTCTTTTAGGAAGTAAAATTCAGACACTCTGAACTATATCGAATTTTCATTCTTTTAATAAAAGTATATTTCATCCTTTTCAAAATACATTTTTTCTACGCTCATTTTGAGTGAAATTTCCACTCTTTAAGAATTTTTTTGAATTCTTCCACCTAAAGAACGACCTATTTCACTCTTTGGATTTTAGCGTGCGGGTCTTAACATCTTGAGCCAGCAGAAGTCAACACATCATGTGTCATCACTCTGAATCATCACTACATTTACAACTGAGCCTTCAAAATTTCATAAAAATTTCAAGTTTTACATTGTCAAAAATTTTATGTAATTTGAATTTATTTTTTAATATCATCACAAGAATATGAAATATATCCGTCAGTAGTCCGGGAATGGTTAAAATGTCTTAATACATTCCTAAATATTGATCAAATTGTCATATTATGCACCCTTCTGACTTCCATCACAATCTCATTAAATACAATAAAAAATAATAAAGAAAAACAGTCTTCTTTTGTATAATTTTGTGATTTTTGTATACAGAAACCTTCCCCTAAGATATGGTGAAACTATAGGCTGTAACTAAAAAAAAAATATAATGTAACTTATATTACTTACACTTTACTTCAATGTATTATATTACTTCTTACACTTTACTACAAGATCCCGCCACAATCATCCTACACTCATCTCTCATTCATATTCAGGTTAAAATACTCACTATGTGAGGTCCCTGTCTCAAAATAGTGATATAAGTTTAGTGATGTCCATCATCCCATCATCTTCGATGTCCAGAAAGTCTATTTATTGACATCTTGGCGACATCTGATGAGGAAGGGCCATGTAGATGAATTATACTATTGTCTACATAGTAATTATCAATTTAGATTGAGTGTTGGATGAGTTGGGGCAGCACTTAGTAGTTAGGCTTACTACAGTAAAAAGCGATCAAATACAACTATTCATTCACTACAATTTAGTATGGTTTTGTTTGAACAATGAATCAAAATGCAATTTCAATTAACTAATAATTACTAACTTATCACTATTTAAAACTTAAGTTATTAAAGGAAATAATAGTACCCATAATTTCTATGGACTAATAAAGAAAAAAAAAGTACCGTAGCAGAAATATGTAGCTAGTAAAATAAACATTTACGGGATCTCTTTATAAAGCTAAATCTAGGGTGCTAAGCCATTGCAGCCCAGCTTCACTTGCACAATGCAGATCGATCAACTCTTCGGGGAAAGCACTCAATAGGCACTCAGCGACTATGTGAGTCGTAATCTGCAGCCGCAAGAAAAATTTCGCAAGAAGAAAGAATCTCTGCTCCACAGCCGCATGTCTGGTCTTATGTTAATCCAAAATTTGTATTTCTAATAATTAATCTTCCTACTCTTATGGGTAACTGAATGAGTACACAGTCCACTGGTTCCTAGGAAGATCCATACAATCTACTGCTAACAATCTATCTATACAATCTAGGTTGGGTTAGCAATAAAAAAGTTATTCCGACCTTGAACAAATTCCCAGGAGGAAGTCCACTAGTCCAGTCGGTTCGGTATGGATGGCAAAGTTTGTGTCCGTCAACTGGGATGCTGTTCGCAGCGAATGGTGGTTTTCGGGACCTCATTCGGACCATCTCCTGGGATAGATAATCATGGCTGGGCATAGATATATACTAATACACCTGGATAGGTAACTCCGTGTTGCGAAAACGAGCCGTTACCCCCACCACTAGCCAGTATTCGTAGTCAGTGTTGCCAACCCTGTGCGAGTAATTATGTACTGTAATTTTAATAAATTAATTAATTAATTAAATGAACTAAAGTAATACTGTATTTTTTTAGTCTTTCTTACCTATGAAATGATAAATTCCAGCCTTTGGAATGTGCACTAATACATTCAAAAGCTGCACAGTACAGAACCATCTTTCATCATCATAATCATAATTGAAAATTTAAAAGAATGTAAAACAAACAAGACTGCAGCTGACGCACCGACAACAATCATGTCAGCTGATATTCAGCGCGGCGCGGCGGCGGCGCAGCGGCGGCAATACTGGCTAGTGGTGGGGGAAGCCGGCTCGTTTTTACCTCTATTCCGCCATTTCAGTTATCGATCCAGGTGTATTAGTATATATCTATGTGGCTGGGTAGCTGTGGTGGAGAAGATAAGATCTTAATACAATCCCTAATAAGTGTATCTCTTTGTCTTATTTCAGTTGGAGCAATCCAACTAAGATCAAGGTCTTGCTTGTGATCAAGGGTTGATTACAAGATAATCACTTTGTAATGAATGAATTCTTGGATTCGACTGTTTTAATCTAGATTTTAGATTGTGCTCATTTAAACTTAGCCATTATTACTGTCGCTTTTATTTTGTTATTTTATATACATGCCGTTATATGACTATGCCTATTTCAATGTATCTCAATTGATCAATGGCAATAAAGATTCTGATTCTGATTCTGATTCTGATTCTGATCTACTTTAAGATCCTTAAAGTATATTTATGTACACAATAATTTATAGAATATATTCAATTTTACACTTTTTATAGTATTTACGTTTGATTATAACAGGAACTAATAATATTTGTTGATAGAAGGCAGACCCTGTGAAATCAGCTGATACCAGAAAAGTGAAAAAACAAAAGTGTCAAATGAAATAACCACCTAACCTCAACTTGTAAGATTTCTTTCTGGATGGAAGAGGCCTTGACTTGAACAATGAATCACATAAGAGAGAATAGTATGACTGGATGTGAAGAATCTTAGTGACTTGTTACGTAATAACTTATCAGTTTGTAGAATATTTTTCAAAGTGATAATGAATCGCTGGAACATTAGTCACCACAGTTATCTGTCATGCGATGAGGTGTGAAGTTCAAATCCCCTATTTCAGTGCTTGCTTTACTTAAGTTATTTGATTTTTTGACGTTTGGAAAATAAGAAATAGGGATTAGGTACCAAGTTGCGCCGTTCTCAAGTGAAAATAGTTCTAGTAAAGCTACAAAAAGTGAAAATGTCTCCAAAGGAACCTGTGTTAACAACATACTTAATAACTAGTACAGAATTTTACATTGGTCTAGGTTTGGCTTTGAGTTCCAGCTTATTTATTGGTAAGTAGTCGTATAAAAGCCATCCTAGTTAAAATATTCAGTAAAACTCCAATACGTTTCGTGTTTTTGCAATTTTATTGGTTACGTTTTGTATGCTAGGCCTAAGCCCAGCCCAGTTATGAATTTCAGTCTGTTTATCATACAATGATGATGGGTGTAGTTCCTTATGTGTACTATAATATTTTTACTTACCATAATGAAAAATCACAACAATATTACTTTACGGATGCAGTTTCATAACTGGGCTACAATACTGTCGAATGAAAATACCTATCGATCCGATCGATATATCTATAATATTAACTATTGATTCAATCTAGACCTAGGCCTATATAAGTTAACAAAGACAATCAATGTAACTATTTAGGCTACCCCTATTTTGTTTAGCTTTTTATTTTCATAGGCTATTTACATTTAAAAACAAGTAAACCTAACATAGGCTCGAATTTATACTAACAAAATCAAAACACTAATAATCGATGACAACTTAGTGCCGAATTTCAAGTAAATAACTTAGGCCTATGGGCGATTCACTATGTGATGCAAGGGACATTCACACTTTTTAAAAAATGTTTTAAATATTACACATTGATGAGTTATATATTTTTCTTCATGCAGATGAAGAGTATTTTATCCTGCATTCTCTGTTTATATGAATATGAATTAATTGTAGTGTAATGTGTATTAGTTAAGTTACCGGTAGGCCTATCACTAAAAATATGGGACTTTCAGTTAAAGCACTGAGTTCCCTAAGTTAAATAAGGTGAAAAATATTTTTCTGTGATTTATGTACTAGTAAATCTACTTTTTGAATAACTAACTTACCGTAACTATTATAAATGTTTTCCATAAAAAATATCTTTAAATAATATTAAAATTATCATTTTCTACTGCATTGTGATGCTTGGGATAAGAGTTTCTGAATGCTTCAAATTAGTTTTTCCAAATGCTTCCGTAATCAGAAAATGCAAAAATCGTAGGGAAAAACGAAAAGAGTCAAAAACTGTCGGGGAAAAATTCGTTCCTATGTCAATCCCTTATGTGACGTTATTATCGGAAAAAATCAGAAGAGTGGTTGGGAAATTTAAAATTAGAACCGTGTTTAGGACACAGAACACACTTAGGCAAAGTCTTGGAAAAACAAAACAAAAAATGGCACTCGGGACTCTAGAATAAACTGCAACAGTTGTGCTAGGCCCTATTACGGCGAGACAAAACGACCTCTAAACACTAGAATCAAAGAACTCAAAGACAATACGAAAAAGGGTTTAGTAGGGAAAAAATTGCCCAACATTACTGGTCTGAAAATCACATATGAATTTTGAAGAAGCCAAAATAGTACACCGCGAACCTCATTTTTTCAAAAGAAAGTTAATTGAAGCTTCGTATACCGTATTAAATTAGCAAACCATTCAATCAGTCAATCTTCAGTTGAAATAAGGCCCTTATGGCTGCCTATTTGTTAAAAAAAGAGTTGAAGGATAGGGAATGTAAAACTAATTAAAAAAAACAGCTAATGAGTCTAGATTCCTAATTCACATAATATCTTAACCCGTAGCAAGGCTCTGAGAGGACTACAAGAAACACAAGCAGTAACTTACATCTCGCTAGGTTAGTTGAGGTTATGTTTTGTTTGTTATGAACAAAAAAAGTATTTTTCACTTGTTTAGAATTTATTAAATTTTGTAGTAGGATGAAAAATATCGTTCGTAACTCGGCCAAATATGTATTGCCTCCTCTCGATCATTTCAAGTTCTCGACTTTTTCTCCGAATTTGAAACACGATCTCGAGGCCGGCAAAACCCCATTTTTGGACCTTGTAAGGAAATATACTATATTACCTTTTCATATTTTTCTTTGAATCATACCCATTAGCAGATCGTTAACTATGTTGTCCAATATATTAAAAATCCAACTATTTTAACCCTTAAGTATGCGCGCCCCTATTTGTAACGTAAGTGGGTGCGCGGGGTCATCTAGGCCCCCAACATAAAAAACATTGTAAATAGCCCACTATTACTTTGAAAATGTTTATGGTTCGTATTGTTATTGTTAAATAGATGTTTAATAACAACAATCTACCCTCAGGGGCAGTGGGCTTTCCACTGTACGGGTGTTTCTTGGCGACCCCGAGGTACCTGAGCCAAGCTGTGAGACCCTCCTCACAGTTCTTCCCGAGCTAAGGCCTTTCTTCTCATCTTTCAGGTCTTAGCTCACCGTCTTTATTCTTTCCTGAGCTAACCTTGCTCACCTTCTTGTTTTCGACCCCGAATCAAGGGTGTCTTTCCACCTTCTTTCGACCGGCGCATGCTGGGGGGTCCTGGGAGTGTCCCTGTTGTGTTGCAGGGACTGATGTGTGCCTCGCACTGCCGATGGTCTCCTCCAGTGTGTCGTCAGAAGCCAGCCGCTTCGGACCTTAGTCAGGGAGTGCGGCATGGATGCAGGGATCGGACTCTGCATTGCCAAGGTGCGACCCCCAGCACGTCCGGCACATTTTGTGTATCGGTGCTGGGCAAACGGAGGTTCGGGCCCCGGAGTTCCGGGGTAGGGGTGTCTTATCTCCTACGGGGGGTAGACCTCCGAGGGTGTACCCGCTCCCGGCCGATGAAGGGCCGCCTCTTGCCGCACGATGCGCTGGTTACAAAACAGTATGGATTGTCAACTGCAAAACACGAATCTTGGAAAGGAGAACGCACAGGCTGCTTTTAGGCGCAGCTCACTTGTGCAGAGGTCTCCGACCTCAAAGACTGGGACGCCGACGGTTGGAATTAAAACCTCCCCTCCGCCGGCCCCGTTCAAGGCTGCTGGTGTCGCTGGATCATCGGCCGTAACAGGAAAGGAGAAAGATGAGGTTGATCTGGGTATGGGTGTGACCGAGCCGGTAACACCTCTAGCCAGGATGCAAGGAATCCCTCCCAGGAAGAGCCCTCTTCGTGCGGCATTCGAGCTGCAAATGCTTCGGCAGCAGCAGGACGACGCCCACGAGGAGGAAGACTCATGTCTGAAGAAGATGAAAGTTCTTTTGAAGGAGATGGCCAAGGTCCTCCTAATTCAAAAGAACATAAACAAGGCGATAAAAGAGGGGATCCCGAAACTCGAAGATGCTCTAGAAGAAATCGAGGAATGCCGGAAAATCAGGCTAAAGGCAGTGAAGCAGGAGCGCGATGTCACGAACCGAGTCATCTCTGCTTCACCTCAAGCTCATCTGGCTGAGTCCCAGACTCAAGCCAGAAAGCGAAAGAAGAGGCAGAGCGGTTCTTCGCCGGGAAGCCCTGAGCTTATTGAGGTGGACTCAGTGCCGAGACCGGTTTTTGTCACTGCGGCATCGCAGACATCTCCTGTCCAGGCTACTGAATCCGCCCCGGGCGCTGCCGTGATTCCAGCGGCTACTCCTGCAGAGGTTCCTGCTCCGGCGGCTAATCCTGCCTTGGCAGCAAACTCTGCCTCAACACCTTTGGGGGGCTGGAAGACGCGCCTGTCTAAGAAAGAAAGGAGGAGGCAGAAGCAAGCGGAGGCAGCTTCGAAAAGTGCGTCGAGGGTGGAGCGGACGCAAGTCTCAAACCCGGTTGGGGAGGCCTCTGGCAAGTCTGTCAGAAAGCCTAAACAACCCAGGCCTAAGAAGCCCAGGACGGAGGCAATCTTGATCAAGCCCTTAGGGGGGCGATCTTTTGCCGATGTTCTGGGTCAGATTAGATCGCAGGCCAAACCGGAAGAGACCGACACCGTTATCAAGTCTATTCGGCGAACCCAGAACGGGGATGTCCTCCTCGAACTGGGGAAGTCGAGTGACAAGATCGGTTTTGCCGCTTCCCTCAAGACTGCACTTGGGGACAAAGGCTCCATCAAGGCCCTAGAACCGAAGTGTTCGGTCGAGATTCGGGACCTTGATGTCCTCTCCACCGAAGATGAGGTGACCCGTGCGATCCAGGTGGCACTCCCGGAGATACCGGCCGATGGAGTGAGGGTATGGCTGACAAAGCCTAACCGAAGTCAACTCCGGATGGCTGTTGCTGAGATGAGCGAAAAGCACGCCAATAAGCTGCTTAGCCTTCAGCACCTCAGAGTTGGTTGGGTTAGTTGCAGGCTCAAACGGAGGGTGGTAGTTTCGAGATGCTTCCGCTGTCTCGGTTTCGGCCACTCCTCCCGAAACTGTAAAGGGCCCGACAGGAGTGCCAACTGCTTCCAGTGTGGAAGCCAAGGCCACAAACGTAAGGAATGTTCCTCGAGCCCCTCCTGCTTCCTCTGCAAGGATTCAGGCTCCAGTGCCCTCGGTCACTTACCCGGGTCTGGTCAGTGCGGTGCCTTCAGAGCCGCACTTGAACAGGCAAAAGACAGCGGCCGGTAATTCGCATCCTCCAGGCCAACCTTCATAGATCCTGGGGAGCTGATAACCTTCTAGATCAGCTCGCCCGAGAACTTGGTGCTGACGCGCTCCTTATTAGTGAACAGTATCGGGACAGAGACCCAAACATTTGGATCTCGGACAGCCTCGGTACTGCTGCATTTTGGGCACGTAATACACGAGATGTTTTGGTGCGGAGTCACGGGCGCGGCCGAGGATTCGTCTGGGTTCGGTGTAGGGACGTGACTATCTTCAGTTGCTACCTCACACCCAACGAGGCCGTCCAGGACTTCCGCGACAAGATAGATAGCCTAGAGGAGTGCGTTCTTGGCACCACCGGGCATGTCGTCGTTGGTGGCGATTTCAACGCCAGGGCCGTCGAGTGGGGAATGCCCTCTACCAGCTCCCGGGGGAAATACATCCTGGATTTCATCGCCAGGGCCGGTCTTGTCGTCCTCAACCAGGGCGACACACCTACTTTTCGGCGCCCCGGGCAGAGAGGCACGATCCCCGACGTCACCTTTGCGTCTGAGTCGCTCCTTCCGAGGATCTCAGGCTGGAGGGTTGTGGAGGACTACACGGGTAGCGACCACCAATACATCGTTTTTGACCTGCATGATCAGGCAAATCGTCGAGTTTCCGCATTTCGGGAAGGGCCACGCCGGTGGAACACCAACAATCTGGACGTGGTCAAGTTCACCGAAGTCATCTCTCGGGGAGCACAGGGGAATCCTGGTGAGGCTGGGGCCGAGGCACTAGTAACATCCACGATGGAACTGATCGTCTCGGCCTGCGACCAGTCTATGCCGCGAAGGAAACCCCGACGCGACAAACAACCCGTTTACTGGTGGACTGAAGAGATTGCGGAACTCAGAAGAACATGTTTAAGAACTAGACGAGCCGCCACAAGAGCGAGAATTCCCGCAGACAGAGTTCGTAAGTCGGAGGCCTATAAAGCTGCGAGAAAATCTCTCCGCCAGGCGATAAACAGGAGCAAGGCGAATAGCTGGAGGAGACTTCGTGACGACGTTGACTCCGACCCGTGGGGCCTGGGTTACAAACTTGTAACACAGAAACTCGGCGCCCGCTCTCCACCTTCCATCATGGAGGGCGCCACCATGGGGAGGATCGTCGCTGCGTTGTTTCCTGAACATCCACAGCGACCGCTGGTTGACTTCGGACGGGTAGAGGACGTTCCACTCTTCACTTTCGAGGAGCTGGAAACCTCCGTTCTCTCCCTGAAGAGCAACAAGGCTCCTGGCCCGGACGGGATTCCCAGTGAGGCTTTAAAGAAAGTATTTTCAATTAACGCTGACTTGTTGTTGAGAATGTACAATGCCTGTTTGGTAGAAGGGGTGTTTCCGGCTCCCTGGAAAACAGCCAGGCTTGTACTGATCAGCAAGGGCAAAGGTGATCCCGAACTGCCGTCGTCCCACAGGCCTCTCTGCATGTTGGACACGGCTGGGAAGCTGTTCGAGAAGCTGATCCGTTCCCGCCTGACTTCTGCCGTGGAAGCTGCCGGGGACTTATGCCCCCGTCAGTACGGCTTCAGAAAGGGACGGTCAACGATCGACGCTGTCACCGAAGTTCAGAGAGCTGTGGAGAGAGCCGAGAGCCACAACCATTTCTCCCGCCGAGTAGTGCTTCTTGTTACGCTTGATGTCAAGAATGCCTTCAACTCGGCGAGGTGGGTCGATATGTTGGATGCGCTTCGCAACACCTTTCGTATTCCTGCATATCTGTTGCGGCTCATCGAGGATTATCTACGCTCTCGAAGCCTGATCTATGACACAAGGGACGGAACGCGGACGATGGAAGTCACTTCTGGTGCCGCACAAGGTTCAATACTCGGCCCGGATCTCTGGAACGTTGCCTATGACAGCCTCCTGAGGTCCGAGATGCCTGAGGAAACCACTTTGGTTGGGTACGCCGATGACGTCGCAGCTCTCATTGCTGCACGCAACGTTGAGCTGGCCCAACTAAAGTTGAACCGAGTTATGCGGGTTGTCAACAACTGGATGTCCGATCACGGTCTCTCGCTTGCTCTTAGTAAGACGGAGATCGTGATTCTCACGAAGAAGAGGATCGACACCGTCGTCCCGTTTAGAGTGGGAAGGGAGGTGGTCACATCAACTCGTGCCGCCAAATACCTTGGGGTTATGGTGGACACCAAGTTAAGCTGGAGGGATCAGATCTTCCGTACGGCGGACAAGGCCGCTAAGGTAGTTACTCACCTTAGTAGGCTGATGGCCAATGTCGGGGGTCCCCGATCCAGCAGAAGACGTCTGTTGATGTCCGCGGTCCAGTCCGTGCTCCTTTACGGGGCAGAGGTGTGGGCAGGCGCTCTAGATAAGGAGTGCTACAGGCTGCGACTCGCCCGGGTTCAGCGTCAAGCCGCGCTCAGGGTGTGTTCCGCCTACCGGACAGTGTCCGAGCCTGCCGTCCTGGTGGTCGCCGGAGTCATCCCTGTCAAGCTCTTGGCAGGGGAGAGGAAAGCGATTTATCAGAGACAAGGCGAGATCGGCAAGGACACGGCAAGAACAGAAGAGCGCTCCCGAACCTTCCAGCAGTGGCAACACAGCTGGGAGCACGACACCCGAGGACGATGGACTGCGCGACTTATCAAGCAGGTCCAACCATGGGTGGAACGGCGGCATGGGGAGGTGGACTACTACCTGACCCAATTTTTGACAGGTCACGGCTATTTTCGGTCGTACCTGAACCGGATGGGAAAGACCGGTTCACCGGACTGCATTTATTGCCCGGGTGTTCCCGACGATGCGGAACACACATTCTTCCGATGTCCCCGTTGGGAAGGGCCCCGCCTGGAGGCCACACAAATATTTGGTGCATTTTCGGTGGACTCGGTCTGCCAAAAGATTTTGGAGGATGAGGGCAACTGGGATTGTTTATCACAGTTCGTCCGGGGCATCCTCCTGGAAAAGAAAACCGATCTGGACCGCGAAGTGGCCCAGATCCCTTGATAGAGCGGCTGGATAAGGAGCGAGCCCGACGGGCGTAAGCCAAATTTAGGCCTAGCCTGACGTAATGTGATAAACAATTCCAGGTTAGATTCTTAAAGAGTAGAGGAGGTTTTTTAGTGGGTAAACCCGTTTTTTAGGGGAGCCCCACACTACAGGCTGGCCACCTGTGTGCGTAATGCATTTTTCCGCCTCTCCCTCAAAAAAAAAAAAAAAAAAAAAAAAAAAAAATAACAACAATCTGCCATTTTTATCACTATTCATATTTTATAATAATATTTAAATAATTTTTGTTTTATAAAATCTTATTGAAACTAAAACTTTATTTTTATTTTAAGTACTAAAATGCAATTGTGTCATAATTTTTCACTTTACAATATAATATATGTATATATATCATTTAAATTCTGAAGTAATTTATATAAGACACTCTACGTAGTCGTAAACTAAATCTTACCTACATCCTTGATTGATAAAGGCAAACAACACTCACAAAATTCTTTTTATTCTTTTTATTCACACAGTAACTGGTAATGTATTGCTAAAAAATATAAGTAAACAATGTAGAGACAGTTTTAAATTGCCAAATATATCATCGTCTTCTTCGGCTTCAAGTAAAAACCGTCTAATTCGAGCAGTTTGTGGGTCTTCTGAACTCATCACGCACTATACTTGAACTGCCATATTTCAGTATGATTTTACCCGTCTACTTTAATTTTGTAATAAACTCAAAATAAAATAAAGCTCAATAAAGCACACATAAAACAGAAGTGGGCGTGTGGGGGTATAGATGACCCGACCATGCAAAGTCAGTAGGTAGCGGGAGTGCGCGCGCGGGGGTAAGAATGACCCGGGAGTGACGAGTTTTATTTGAACGGACTGTACACGACATTGTCGAATGTCAGCGCCGAACTGATCGTTGCGATCGATAAATCATAGACGTGCCGGAAGGTACCTACGCGCTCTGCAGTGTTGTCAACCTGAAAAAAATTTACAGGCATTTAAATTCGTGTGGGGTCATTTAGGCACCCGGGCGCGCACTTAAGGGTTAATGCTGAGACTGGGTTAATAGTCAATCATACAATAAAGATGATTTGTGAACAACCAAAAACGATTCCCCATTAATTTAAGTAAACTAGATAATTAGTTATAGAGATTATTTAGATTATTAAGTTTCAAAATTGAAGGAATGTAAATGTAACAATAGGCCTACAAGTAATTTTACCATTTTATTTCAGAATAAAATAATAGAAAAAATATCGTTTTAAAAATGTATTCATTGAATATCAAGTTATAAGTGTATTAAGTCGTGTAAGTTAGATTTTATGGGGATTTAGGTAAAAAAGGTTAGGGCCAATAAAAGTCATCGAGCTTCCCAATGGAGATTTTGTTGCAGAAAACACTATCTCCGTATGTTTCGCAACCTTTGTCAAAGTTCTTCCCCTATTTTTCAACTAACCCCAATGACTCTTTTACTATATTAAAAGTCAAACTTCGACGAATTATTTGAGGGACGTACTTTGATCAAAATCAGTTTTACTGGCAAACATCTTAATTATCCTGTTTTGATCAGGTTTAGTTAGTTTATCTGTTCTGAATTCGACAAAACATTGATTTATGGGAAACTGGTTGTTATTGGTTAGGTTATAGTTAGTTTTTTAGTAGTTGAAGAAGAAAGAGAAAAACCTTTAGGCTGAGCGAATCCAAGGGAGTAACTGGCAAGAGCGGAGAGAGCGGGTTTGTCCCATGCAGGGCTCAGTTTCTGTGGTTGGTCAAATGCCCTGGACTCGCTCATTCCTTGGAAAAAGTGAATCTTTCTTGCTGCAGGCACTTTATGATATGTCAGACTAGTCTACAGAGTCGTGCTGAAAAAGAATTCCTACATCTAAAATAGTTCCGTTATACTGATACATGACAGTTTTTATCCTACAATAAGGATTAGGATTGTCGCTGCTTTTATTTTGAAATGGAACTATGACTTGCTCAACGAATCCATTTGACTAGACACTACTGATTTGTGAGGTTAAGACAGATCATATTTCTTGTAGCAAATCTTTATTTGGAATATTTTTTAACAAGGTTGAATTTATGATATATCTTGTTTATTGATTATGAGATTAATGTTTTCAATGAAGATGTATTTGCCTTTTAAATGTCTTCCTAAAGAACGCATTGTTTGAGAGTTTACTAAAATATCAATTTGAAGCAAAGGCTATATGATTTTTTTTATTTTAATACGAATAATAGGATTTATTATATCAAAACAAGGTAATAAAATTGTGCATTATGGTAGAGACAAATAACTATCTCACAATCAACTCCAGAAGTAAGTTGGAGATTCATTTAGTTGTAAATGATCACTCAATAGCTGTCCACCCGTGGAATATTGCCACAGCAAATTAAACGATATTGTTTCCTTTTTCTGTGCTAATGCTCAGCGCAGACCAATGTTACACTCCTAACTGCAGCTCGTTGCCAAATAAACATCAAAACGAATCCTCAACAATTCTTGGCTGAATCGCTCTGTTTGTAGCCACTCTATTGTGTTTTCAAACCCCATTTATTAGCAACTTAACTTTTTTTTAATTAATTTATTTTGTTAACCAGTTTCTTAAGAACACTTTGCAAAAATTTTAGGCAACCTTTCCCCACTCTTAAACTGTTGAGGATCAAACTTATTACCTTCAGCTACCTTCATCTTTAATTACTTTATTTTAAAGAAATAAATTACTCAGGATGTCTCTTATTTTACAATTTCTGAACTTTACTTGGAAACAAATATTATACATAACAACATAACTTACAGGATTTAAAAACAAATTATCAGATAGTAATTAAAAACTAGATCCTCTTGAAATTTAAGAAGTGTCACAAGTTTGTAAGATTTTCATGCTCCTTTGTAAAGTACTGCAAATTTTCTCCAAAACAATCATGAAGGTTGAACACACACTTAGAGAAATTTTCACACGGAGTCCAAAAAGGTCGAGTATTCCATTCTGGTTGTTAATCCGGGGTTGCGACACAGTTTGGGTATGTTCGTCTTGTCCGGTTAGTATTGTTATTATGGTTTAGTCATCTCCTCAGGTCGTCTTGTCTTGCAATATCTTCGAGTTTCTGGTTGACGGTAAATTTAATGCTCTCTTCCAGCCGAATCTAAATCTTGAGCCATAAACACTTGAAATTTTGCATAAATAATTGAGTGGAAGCTTCACCTTTAATTTTGCTAGGTTCACAGATTTACGGGATCCAATATTAAACACTGACCAATAATTTTCCTTGTTAGTAATTTTGCATGAAAGGTTTCAAGAGTAATTTAGAGTGTGGCCAGTTATTACTGAAAATTTTGACTAATAATTTTGGTTATTGTTACCAGGGTAATAAACAACAATGCTTTCTAAAATGAAATCCTTAAATTTATTTTGCTTAAGATTTGTGTAAGATTATTTGTGTAGACGTCATGAGATTCAAACCTTTCTAAAACATAACACAGATATTAAATTATTTGAAACTTAATCATTCCGAAAACCAGACAGGATTTTTAACTGTTTCACATCATGTTTACATACTCATCCGTAGGACCTACATTATAAATTTTACAACATTTTGGGGGGTAATCCTCACAAAAAAATATCTCTAAATTATACAAAACATGCAAATTAATGGAATGGGAAAATTAGACTACAAAGTAAAAAGAGGTACAAAAATGTACCAAAAATAAAACTTCTATAAAAGGGTCTTAAATACCTCTGTCGCAGTAGCATACTCAGCAATTTCCATTGGCTGAATTGTTAATTAACTGAGTTAAATGGTGATATAAATGAGTACAGTAAAACATAATAATAATAATAATAATAAATTTTATTCCGCTGACAAATTTACATTGTATGGGAATTTACAAAAAGTCTTTCTATCTGATTCACAATTTAAAACTCACAATTCCGGATTTTTCAACAAGATAATTCATTGTTAATTCATTTAATACTCTAAACTTTTTCAAGTCTTTTAATTAATTTCAATTGCTTTTTTCTTTCTTCCTTCTTCTTTCTTCTTTCTTCCTTCTTCTTTCTTCATCTCTACATTTATTCACATTGGTTTGTTTGCCTATCCCTTAATTTCGTTAACATGGGATTTACGTTTTAAAATCTAATCATTAGGTAATGTACTAATAATTTATACAAGAAAATATAAAATATTTTATTTACATATAGTATAAGATTAATTATTGACATTTAAATTTATATTAATTTAACCCATGAAAAAAGTGCATAGCTAGAGCACATACAAAGAGAATGATCTTTTTATTAATCTCAAAATATCTATATATTAATAGGCAAGCATGTTTCTTTTCCTCCTTTTTTTATCAGCTTCTCTGCATCGTTGGAGGAATCCGCGCATACCATTAGATAGGTCCTGTGTCAGAAGGTGTCCAGGAGAGGTGTCCCGTAGATGAGCAGAATCGCATTATAATTATTATTGAGGTCCACAGAAGCCAAAAACACAGTTTATTCAAATTGATACATATTATGTGATACATATTATGTGTCCCGCGTGAACACGATAACTTTTGAACAGAACCTCCGAATTTAATGAAATTTGGAGTAGAGGTGTAAACCAGCATTTATTTTAACGAGTTCGCGAACCAGAATGATCGGATCATGTAAACGGGGTTTCAAAAGGGCCAAAAATGAGTTTTGGCATTGTGACCATACTTTTTAAAATCCAAAAATTTTAACATACTGTAAGCCATTTAAAAGAGCTCCAAAAACAAACAAGCCGTGTTTTGAATTTTTAACTTAGCTTAAATGGTTACGGAGAAAATCCAAACTATGTTTTACATTTTATTCTTATGGGAAACAAACAAAACCTTCTATCTTTCTTATTTATTAACCTATCTTGATAAAATTTGGTATGTACATTATAGAAAGGGTTTAACTTAGATTTGCTTACAAAGCCCAAATGGCGACAAACAACATACTCACCCCATGAGATTTATTTGAAAAATGAAAAGGATACCATAGCATGATAAAATTACCCCTCTCCGACGCTGCGTTTGCCTGATATGGCCGATTTTTCAAAATGGCGGATGTAGATTTATAAGTTTTTGCTGAATATTTTTTGAACCGTTAAAGACAGCTAAATTTTGTCAATTTGTAATAATTTAGGTTCCATAATTATCAAATTATTAATTTTAAATTAGGTAAAAAAATTAACCGTAACAACCTGAACTGAACAATTTACTGCATTTAAAAACACAATAATTCCTCTGCAAAATAAATCATTTCGCCTATTCATTAAAACTTATTATTAAGTTTAAGATCTTAGAAAGTTGAGTGAAAATAATAGATCTAGTTGGTAACTTTTTCCAATGTTGCTCTAAATATGTAAAAGGGATTATATTAAATTAGGTACAGTAGTACTCCAAAAGAAGTACCATTGAGGAAAGGGATAGCTTGCCAAACTTAACTTGTGCGTTGTTGTGAGGGGGGTAACACTTTTTTTTGGGGGGGGGATTCGCACTATGGCCTTTACTGGGGGGATGTTCACCCTTGCTCTCAGGTTAGGGATAAATGTTATTATAAATAGGATCACTTGTGACATCCTTTCGCTGGTCTAGATGGAATTTCAATAAAGCTAATTTGGAAGCCTTTTGCGTAAGGCTTTAAGTTACATCAGGTTCATTTCTCCAACAATATTACAAAGTAGCCTACAGTTGGTTCCAAATCTTATCCTGTCTTCTACTGAATTGTGCAGCACTTGATGTTTGCAGAAAAATGTATACCAGAATCACGCCTTGAGAGGAAAAATCTTTACGGGAAGTTTTCAGACATAACCAGCAGAAATTAAGCGTAGAGCCCCCACCCCCTAACTTTCCTGACAACTTCAGAAGAGAAAAATTAGTGAGCATTGTTCAGAACGTGGACTTCATGAAAGTAGTATAAAAGCTTGGTCTCTGATTAGTATACTTCTTCTACCATTTTCAACAAATCATACTCTAAACAGGGACTTGAGAAATCAACAAATGAAACAATAGATGTCTTGAAGACTAAATAACACCCACATCGGCCTGCAAGTTATTGCCCATTTTAGTTCTTTAGAAGAGTTTGCCACAATCTGTTTCAGAGCTGATTGGCAGTTTAACAGAATCTTCATTGTTCTAGTTATGCCAGTCAGCATTTCTATGGAACAAGCTGGAGTTATGTCCTGGTTACACATGTTGTAGCCTGGTCCTTGCCCCATCTCTTTTATTTCCAGGATGGGTTCAAACGGGTACTGAAGACCTCCGTTTCGTGTCCTTAGATCTGGCTGCAGCATGTGTGATTACAGCCCTAAACATAAAAATTTGTATAATTTCGATTAATATCAGCCCCTCTATTTTGTAGTAGATGGAACACGTATAACATGTATAGGCTGTATAGTAAGTTATAGGCTCATTTGTGCTCATTGTATAATATAGGCTGTATAGTATAGGCTAGTTATTTGTATTCATTGATATCGGTAAACCTGTTTAGTATTCATTTGTTTCATTTTTGTTTCAGGTTCAAGTTTCATCATCAAGAAATTAGCCCTTATTCGGCTTAGTCGAAATGGCTTACTGAGAGCAGGAGCTGGTGGATTCGGCTACCTTAGAGAATGGGTTTGGTGGGCAGGATTGATCACAAGTTAGTAGGCTTATTTTCCTTCATGTATCATTGAGATCCGTAAGCTCTATACCATACTAGAGGTGTGTGGATATCCAGAGAATCGGATTGAATTTCGATATCGTCCAATCCCAATGTACAACATGCATCAGATATAATCTGATACATATAAGACTTTTCCGGATAGATAGTATATACAGTAGACTCCTTCTTAACCGGCCACCCCGGGACCAGGCCGCAGCCGGATATGAATTGGCCGGTTAAACCGATTTACACTTTTAAAAACGCCAACCTACAATATAATATTTCCTAAATACAATTATGACTTAAAAACAACTCTAAATTTATTACTAACATCCGACACCCATGAATTTGTTTCTTAATAATTGTGGTCTAGTGGATAGAAGGTCCAATCGCATTCACTTCCGGTGCCATTCACTTCCGTTCAGGACAGTACATTTTAATTGGTTTAAGAACGCTAATATAACATAATGTTGAATTGAATGATACAGTAGATAAAAAACCAATGTTTACAGTGCATCACGGCCGGTTAAAGCGATGTTGAGATAAAACATTTGAAAAAATGTTGTTTTTGTGTCAGGATAGGCCGGTTAAAGCGGAGACCGGTTGAAAGGTGGCCTGATGTTAAGAGGGAGTCTACTGTATGAGCATAAAAACCTTAAACCCCCCCCCCCCCTAAAAAAAACGTTTGGAATTGATACCGACAATTCAAATCAACTTGATTCATAAAATTTATACAATGTTGCTTGGACATGTTACACAAAATCATACAAATATGATATGGCATCATACTTAATTTAATATACAATTTAATACGTTGAGTGCGGAGTACGTTAATTAACGTAGTGCCCACAGTGGCGCGGGCGGCTGCCTACGTTAATTTACGTAGCGCTAGGCCCGAAACATAATGGTTCAGTGTGGGCTTAGCCATTGCCGGGGGAGGTTGATTCCCTCACCGCCTGTTGTGCCAGTTCATGTGCTCAATTCGGCGTAGTTCGTTTCCCGGTTCGTCATTTTTTAAGGGGTGGGGAGGGCAGCGGCACTTGCAGCGGCCTGCGTAATATTACGTAGCACTCTCGAATTGTGTAACATTGGTTCATTTGTTTAGTTTGGGCTTTAGCCACTACCGGGAGAGGTAATAAGTGCTCGCCATTTATTGGTGCAGTCCATTTTCTCGGTTCGCAGACGATCGTTTGCCGGTTCCCCCGGGGGCGCGTCGTGAACGAAGTGATAGGGCTTGACAGTGTTTTTCTATTGTTATTTTTGGTGTTATTTGCGCAGTTTAGCAGGTAATTAAGAATAATCAATGGAGAACGTGTATTCTGATGATAAAAACCGCTTCGATGAGAGTTTTAAGTGACTATCCCCGGCACCACCGGCGGACTACGTTAATTTATGTACCGGAAATGACGTCATGATATTTGACAGAAAATGGACGCCTAGACAACTTCTGACGACTTTTTGGCAAAATACAAGGGAATACCTAGTAATTAAACAAAAAACCTATTTCCGCAATTTTTGTACGCAGGTAATTAACGTACTCCGCACTCAACGTGTTAAAGAACACAACAAACTTACACACCAAACACAATAAAATGATTGATGTGTCATATAAAAAGATCAATATAAGCCTACATCTCTTTAAATATTAACCAAACTTAAAATTATTTATTTTCATGCATTCCTAAGAATAAAGTGCCAAGGTAGAGGACCACTGTTGGTTGATTTGTATTTTAATTATGAGTAATACACAAATTTGCTCTGTGCGTGCGAGTATCGGAATCCGAAAAATATCTGATCTGAACCCCTTACTGTACTATCTGGTCCGAAATATAACTATCCGATCAAAGTAATGTTTCACCATCTGTAACCTCTACATATAGGCCTACCAATCAATTGTCCAAACATATTTCAATTTATTAATTGTGTATTGGAGTTCAACCGAGCTCAGGACAGCACCCTATGCAGACTGTATTCTGTTTTTTAATTAATTTAACTTTTTTATGTTAAATGTTTACCTACACTTATTCATTAACATTTAAATATATTTTGTCATTTTCCCCCTTTAAATAAATGAGGAATTATAATATTTTTCAACAAATGCATTTAAGATAGACGAAGATAGGGTAATAGTGGAATTGTTCGTTTTTTAATGTCAGATTAGACAGGCTTTTCCTATAAATAATTATGTTATGATATGTTGCCATATAGCAGTATGAATTTTAAATGTCAATCCTAATATTTTGTAACTACTTTTCTTGGAAGTGTAGCCTGGACTTATAATGCTAATTTAAATTAAAAGTATTAACTTATTTGTATTTATTTCAGTGGGCATAGGAGAGGCGGCCAACTTTGCCGCTTATGCGTTTGCTCCTGCGTCGCTTGTCACCCCTCTAGGAGCACTCAGTGTCCTGGTAGCGTCTGTACTGGCTTCAAAGTTCCTCAACGAAAAACTCAACCTCCTTGGGAAGGTGAGAACTTTAAAATTATTTTCAAGCCAATTATTACTTTTACTATTAGTGAAAAATTTTGTTTTCAGATTTAGGCTAGTAGGCCCTATGATTTATATTTGTTCTGATTAACAGCATGAGATTATAATTATTAAGTATGTTCTATAAACCAAGTTTATAGTCTAAGTTAGGTCAGGTTAGTGTATCCTGTTACCTTTGACTTTGTTATCGGTCGTTTGACAACGATATATCTGGTTTACGAGTTCATGGCCATTCATGGTAAGGAAAATTCTGTAGAAAATGTTTTATAAGTAGTAAAAAACTTGCTTTGTTGTTTTGAGTCAGTAAAAACACTATTTTTCATCAAAAATGCCTCTCGCAAACCAAGTCCGCCTTGATGAACCCTTTATTTAGAGCTATAAACCATTATTTTCTGATTAAAAATAAAAGAGTTATTTGGTTTCCCGTTTAACATTGCTCTTATGGGGGAAAGACGGAATCTGGATTGACTCCAACGCCCTCTTAAAACGTTTATTTCGTTTCATGTTAACCTATAACTGGGTGGCACCTATAACTGCCAAATAATGCAAATTTTTATTTATCCAAGTAAAAAATATTATAAAAAACATGTTTTAAAAAATTATTTTACCTATAGAGTGAACTTTTAAGAAATATTCTTTCCGTTTAGAATTAAATTTAATACAATTGAATAAAATTACAGTAAGTTACAGTATTTAATTCTTTAAACATAAGTGACAAATTTACATATTAGTGATATCTCAGTTAGTCGCATCAGACACTCACCCAACTCAGTTATTGTTGTAAAATACACTCAATAGGATTTTAATACATTTTACAGTTTCTTCAAATATTTTATAGAACAAATAGTCAGTGAGCAATGTATCATCAGAGTTGTACGTACGGTATGTTATTAGTTAAAAAGCTCACAACTGAAGAGTTTGATTAAGTACGAAAAACTTTCTTTTATAAATTTGGCTCCATATGGTTTGGTTATTGTCATGTTTACCCTGCGAGATAAGCAAGGAATGTCTGATAGTCTGTTGCTATCAGTTTAGCAAATGTAACATGAATGTTCCGACATGACTGTTGATAAAAGTGTTAGCCTCTTATCTTTGTCAAATTACTTATTGCCTCATACATATTTATAAACGTTTTTACCATATCATGCATTCAACTGAGTCTATTTGAATACAGTACACTTTCGTTCATCTAGATCGGCAATATCCAAAATCCACTTCATTTGAATTAATGATCTCGATTTTTAAAATTTTCGTTAACTTCTACATCTTTTTTTTTTCTTCAAAAAAACATACATCTTAACTTACATAACTTACATTAACTTACATAATCTTTGTTAACTTACATCTTCTTTTTGAATTTTTCGAAATTTTCTACATCTGGCCTCGCGGGTCCGCCAGAGACTTCTGATGAACAAGAGTGTACTGTAACAAATGACAGTTTACTGTTGTGACAGAAGTTAAAATTATGCTGAGAAATTTTATATACAAGCCTTAGCTGTTATTTTTCACTCGTATATAATTGTAAATAATCGGCACACTTCTCTAAATGCTTTGATGTCTCTGAAAACAGTAGAAGCTCTCTTGGATCAACCGCCCGTCGGATTAACCGAAAATTTTCCAGGAATTTGTCAACTTCCGCCATGCAAGCCAATGTCGTTCTAAAAATAACTTTTATGTTACAAGAAGTCGATCATGTGTTACCGTAGCAAATCAAATTCAGTAAAGTGCTTTTTAATATTTTGTAGTAGCAGTGTTTACTGTGTTTGCTAATTTTTGTCATTTAACATTTTTCATACCATTACTGTCAGTTTACTTAATTTACTGATTGATGTGTTAAGAACAAGTGATTGTGTTGCAACAATTTTTAAACATTTTCACTTGTTTTATTGATATTATCTACAACTGTTGCAACAATTAGACCCCTACCAATAATGATATTACAAACAACACCATAAAGAAATAACTTATTAAACCAAATTTAGATACATTGCTTAGTGAGGTCTTTAACGTACAGGTTTCAAATTAAAATCCACATTCTAGATCAATGAGAGCTCAGCATTTAACAAAATTAGTAGGCTAACTTAGTGTTTAAAAAAATACACATACATACAAAATACACAATTCGCACATAAGCTGCTGTAATTGTGTCATTACGATTCAGTTTTGGTTGCTTTATGTATCTAACCTCAAAATAGTGTGATCGTGATAATATGTAAGTGAGAACGACGATTTGGTCAAGCGACATCCGTGTGGCTACGTTTTGGATGGATGACCTTCCATAACCTACAAATTTTTTACATTTTTACCACGGTAATTTAGTCGCATATAAAGTAGTCAACGATTGTATTTTGCCTTTATGCCACTCGTGAGATATTTAAAACACTCGTGGCTTAAAGTCCTTCATAAAGGAATCATTGCATGAACTAACTATTAACACATATTTCCGGTATTATTTGATTTAATCCGCCTTTTTAATTATCTGATCATAGTCCAGTCTCGTAGAGATCGTTTAAGAGAATTTCTAGTGTATAGAGAAGACAGAATGGTAAATTTTCACTTTCTTCTATGAAAACAATATAACAATGTAAACTGTAATAAAATATGCAACTAACCTGAATATGTCGTTTAATAGCTTGGGTGTTTCCTCTGTGTATTGGGCTCCACTGTGATAGTTATTCACTCTCCAAAAGAAGAGGAGATTGAAAGTATGGAGACGCTTCTGCAAAAGCTTCAAGAGCCTGGTAAGGGTTTTTAAAATTGTTTTTATTCAGTTCTTCAATCTCTACCTTGTATACTGCAACCCTACAGTAATCAATTTCTTTAAGGACGCCCTACGTGGCACCCTTTTTTCCGGTTTACTAAAAGCCAGTAAAGTTAAGGTAAAGTATGAAAAAAAGTAAGGAAAATTTAAAACTCAAAATTTTATTCAAATAATATATTTGTTAACATAAAAAAAAATCATAAAACACTGTCAGTAGTGACTGAACGCTTTTTATGACTGATTTATACAACTAGTAATTTCTTCATGCAGTTTGGGGTTTTGAATTTGACTCCTACAGTTGGGGAAGGAGCCACCAAAATAATAAATAGTACCAGGGGGGCCAAGCTTAAGCTCAATAAAATTATTACTTTCGTTCTCACACAAAGCTTGTTCGCTCCGCTCACTCGCCCTCTTCCATTTTAAAGACGAGCTTGTCGCCAAGCCGACGGGTGCTGCACTTTGGTATAATTTTCCTTAAAGATGTAACATGTAACATGTGTTAAAGATGTAACACATTGGTTTATATCTACAGTTATCAGCTGATTTTTGTTCAATTAAAAAATCTCCATAAGGATAACATGCAAACTTTGAAGTGCTCTAGCGCAAAAACCGGATTTTTCCCAGCTTTGGGACCAGCTCCAATCGATTTCTGGTGGCCAAAACCCCCATATTCAATAAAAAATCAAAAATCCTTGGAGCGAAAAAAAACTTTGCCCGGACAAACGGAGCTTGTTTTAGAGTATAAGATAAGATTAATTACTGACTAAGTGGTAAGGAAATAGTCCAAAACCATTCTACAGTGGAACCTTGATGTATCGAACCGTAAGTAAGGAGTAAGGACGCTCTGATAAGCCGCTCTACACCGCCTGTCTAGTCGTGTGCGCGCCCGGCCTATCCTGTCTTTTTCCTAAGTTTGAGCAATTATTATTTTATTTAGTACTTGTTTTAAAAACTGTTTAATATAAGTGAGTTTATTCCTGTTCTCAATTGTGTAACTCGTGGTGTTCTACTGGACGTTTTTTGTTTCCTCGGACTGAATCTGCACTGTGTAACACGTGTAGCCATGAAGTGTTCTAATTGCAAACAAGACATTCCCGGTGGCAAAGACGCTATAAAATGCTCCGAGTGCGACCTCTGTTTTCATCCCGCCTGTTGTCGAATTGGATCCTCTTCAAATTTTAAGAAGATGTCAGTGAGTACCGTCGCCACGTGGAAGTGCGATAAATGTAACAGTAGTGGAGCTCATGGTGGACATTCAGACAATGATGACGACCCTTTGGTCGTTGAGCTGCTGAAAAGTTTGAAGAAGGACATGGAAGAAACCCGTAAGTTTAATTCCGAAAAATTTGAAAATATTGAAAAAGGCATTAATACTCTATCCCTCTCTTTAGGGGAGTTAAAAGATAAAATTTCAGCCGTTGAATTAGAAAATAGTAATTTGAAAACAGAGTGTCAATCTTTAAGAGACCAAAATGAACAATTATCTCACCGTGTATGTGATCTTGAAACAGAACTGCTCGACTTGCAGCAGTATTCTAGAATGAATAACCTTGAGATACGTGGCATCCCACTGACAACGGGGGAGGATATCAATAGCGTCCTGGAAACAGCCGCGAGGGCCATGGGAGTTACTTACCATCGTCAAGACATATCTGTTGCCCATCGTCTACCAGCACCCAAAGACAGACGTTTCCACCCCTCCATCGTGGTTCAATTCATTTCTAGGTCAGCACGGAGACAGTGGCTTCTCGCTGCCAAGGATAAAAAATTAAAGGCGTCTGATCTGTCACCTTCACTCCCCTCGTCACCGGTGTACGTCTCTGATCACCTCACCGTACACAACAAAGCCGTCCTGAGGCACGCCAGGTCACTCGTCCACCAGGGGAAGCTGGCCTACGCCTGGTCGAGGGACTGCAAGATCTTCGTCCGCAAGACAGCGACGTCCCCGGTGGCCAGGGTGCGGACCGTCGTGGAGGTGGATGCGGCGGCGGCGGGGACGACCGAGGGGGCGGCAACGGCACCGGAGTCATCATAACAAGGTCACCGTTTGTTTCCTTTTGTACGATGTTTGGGATTTCCCATTTAATATTCGTAACGCATTTTGATTATGTATATGTCTTTTCCTCAATATCGAATCAGTACTTTTTGTAAACTACGGTAACGAATAAAAAAATTTCTTTCTTTAAAGGGAAATTAGAATAATTCTTTTTTAAGTATGTGGTAACGAATTAAAAATTATTTCCTTTCTTGAAGAAAAATTAGAATAATTTATTTTTTTAAGTATGTAAATATCTCTTTTGTAACATATAAAAAATCTGATTCCTCTGGAAATAAGAATATTAATTTATAACTTGATTTGTATCTTCTTTTATTAAGAAACAACCAAATTCTTAAGGTTTAGGGGAATTTACATTTTAAATTTTAAGTTAAATAAATGATATTTTTTTTTAGCAATTAGAATTACAAGTAATATTTGTTTATTCTCAAGGAATAGTAGCCATGCCAGCAAAATCAGTAGATTGTAAAGACTTGATTAATTCTCCATTATCTCAGTGTAAGATAAAGGAAACATTTGAGTTCGTTATAATTAGTTAAAGAGAACACAATTCATTTCTTCAATAATTTCTTGTTTTGTTTTAAATAATGTGTTTTGTAAGTATAAGCGTATATTTTGTTTTCGACAAATATTTAGGTTTAGGCCTAAAAAAAAAGAAAAAAAAAACTACATCAGTGAATTTTTTTTTATTGGACATGCAAATTATGCTTTCATTTTAAACAAGTGTTTGTTTTTTCTGAGACTATTGTAAGA
The DNA here is from genome assembly GCA_030545055.2 of Neoaliturus tenellus. Classification (NCBI taxonomy): domain Eukaryota; kingdom Metazoa; phylum Arthropoda; class Insecta; order Hemiptera; family Cicadellidae; genus Neoaliturus; species Neoaliturus tenellus. Next base: position 109,213,701 of record CM061537.1, read on the forward strand.
TAAACTGAGTATTAATTATTATTTTTTAATGGCCACAATAAAGTATATAACATTTCTTTTAGTATAGACGTGTGTATCATTAATGAGATGAGTTTTTATTTTATGTATTAAACTTACACGATAAACAATAATTCATTATAGTAATAAAATAACATGATTTCTCTTTTTTCAAAAAATATATTTTTACTTTCCATGAAAGTATATATTACCTTTGTGACGGGGTGGGTCGGGGTGTATTTAGTACTGATGGGTGAGTTGTTAGACAACCGGGTTTTGGATGAAATTTCCCTTTTTAGGGATGTGAATGCATGCACATGCAGTAATTTTTCAGATTTTAAATTTTTTAATGAATTCAATATAGATCTAAATTGTAATATAACTATTCTAAATCTAAATATACGCAGTTTTAATAAACATTTTGATGAATTAATGGTAATTTTAAATAGTTTAGAAAATAGTTTTGATATTATTGTGCTGACTGAGACCTGGATGGATGAATGTAGTGCGAATGTAAGTATGGATGGGTACGATGTTTTTATTAACAAAGTGAGTAAGAATCAGAATGATGGCGTGATTGTGTTCGTAAAAAAGTGTTTCGTTGTGTGTTCAGAGGAGGTGAGTATGTTTGGGGCCACATGTGTGAAGATCGATGTGGAGTTTGGCGGGGAGCGGCTGTCGGTGCTATCTGTGTACCGGAGTCCGTCAAGTGACCTGTCTTTATTTATCGACGATCTGGAGTCTTATCTTGAGAACAGATGTAGAGATAGGGTGCACTGGCTGGTTGGCGATTTGAATTGCTGCATTCTTCCGGAAACTAAGGACGGATTATCACAGAGATATCTTGATGTTATGTATGGGGCGGGCTTTGTTAGCTGTATTAACATTCCAACCAGAGTTACAGCATTTTCTAAAAGTTGTATAGATCATTTTTTTACAGATGCAAATAACACTAAACTTGTAAGATCCGCCGTTATAAAATCCGCAATAACCGATCACTATTTTACTGTAGCACAACTTCAGTGTAGTTCAAAGAAAAATAGTTGTTTTGAATTACGTAGTGAAGTAATTGTGGATTTTGAAGTCGCTAACCGTCTCATCTCTGACTTGGATTGGTCTCAATTTAATGATGAAGATGTTAACGTTAGCTGTAAAAAATTTGTAGAGCAATTGCAATATATTATAAGGTCCGCATCTAAAGAAAAGAGAACACCTTCTAAGTTCCGCAAACTCAAGCCATGGATCACATCAGGGATTGTCAGATCGATCCGAGTTAGGGATGAGATGAGCAGACGACTAAAAACCCAACCTTTCAATACAGCTTTGAAAACCCGTTTTAAAAATTACAGAAATATTTTAAGCAACACAATAAAATCTGCAAAAACTCTTTTTTACCGCAACAAAATTATTGAAAATAAAGATAACAAAGCTAAACTGTGGAGGAATATCGCAGAGATAATGGGGTTGAAAAAATCTAAAGACACGTTCCCGATCGAACACTTTTTGAATGGAAAAGTAAATATCGAACCGGACGATATAAAACAAGCTGCAAACACATTAAATGAATATTATGTAGGGGTGGGGGCCAATCTAGCCAGTGCTATCCCTCAGGCATCTAGGGTCGTCGTGGAAGATAGTGACTTCATGACGGACTCCAACTTCCGGCTGAAACCAATGACGGAGGTTGAGTTGGAGAGGATTGTCAATGATTTAAAGGGGGGGTCAGCACCGGGGGATGACCAAATTCCGGCGAAATTGATTAAAAATAATTTCACTTATCTTAAATCTGCTCTGATCCATATTATAAACACAAGTTTTTCCACAGGCGTTTTTCCAAAAATTTTTAAAATGGGTAAAGTTATTCCTATTTACAAAGGGGGCGATAAGAACAAAAGTGTTAGTTTTAGACCGATTACATTGGCAAGTGTAGTATCTAAAATATTGGAAAAAAGTGTAAGGTTCCAGCTAGAAAATTTTTTATTGAATCAAAATATTTTGTATGAGAATCAATTCGGTTTTAGAAGGGACAAAAACCTCAACGATGATTTGTTTTTGCTTACAAAAAATATTCACTTGGCAATCGGACGTAATAAAAAGCCTCTGCTAGTTTTCATCGATCTTGCCAAAGCGTTTGATACTGTCGACCGCGAAATCTTGTTGAAAAAATTAAATTATATAGGAATTCGGGGAATGGCTTGGAATTGGTTCAATAGCTATTTAAGTGATCGGTATCAAATTGTCTCTATACTTGGCCAATCCAGCGAACCATTAAGAATCGATTATGGAGTTTTGCAGGGCTCAACTTTGGGACCTTTACTCTTTTTAATTTACATTAACAACCTTGGTAAAGTTACTTTGGACAAAGGACAAATTTTTCTCTATGCTGACGACTCGGCTCTGCTTTTCGAGGGTGACAGCTGGGAGGAAACGTACCTCCTGGCCGAGCGCGGCTTGCTCTCCGTCAAGCAATGGTTCGATCAAAATCGGCTCTCTGTTAACATATCAAAAACAAAGCACATGCCAGTGTCCGTGAGAGCCGATCACGATCCTACAGACCTGCCGCTTCGTCTACACACATGTGGTGATGTGAATGGGTGCGTGTCGTGTGAATATGTGGAAAGGGTGACAGAATACAAGTACCTTGGGGTCATTTTCGACAACCGTTTAAAGTGGACCAGCCATATTGATTATATAAGAAATAAACTTCGTAAATTTATTTTTATTTTTCGTAATTTAAATAATGTCTTAACTGATGATCTAATTAAAACAGTGTATTACGCATACGTACAGTCTGTTCTGCAGTATGGTATTTTAGCGTGGGGAGGGGGCTTTCAAAGTATTATATCGCAATTAGAAACACTTCAAAAATCCATAATTAAATCCGCATTGAATAAAAACCGTCGATATCCCACTGAATTACTTTTTGAAGAGTTCAAAGTTTTTAATGTTTTACAATTATATGCACGGACATTAATTTTGTATATATTGAAAAATCGGAATAGCCTCTTTCAGCAAATCACTCACAATTACCCAACCAGATCGGCAACAAACTTGGGAATTGTTGTCCCGAGATTGACCAAAACAATTACCACGACCGCATCATTTTATATTGCAAACGTCCTGTTTTCTCAACTTCCGACACATTTAAAAAATCCTCAGCCTTGTAGTTTAGATTGTTTAAAAAACGAAATAAATAAATGGTTGGTACTTGTAGGGCGGGATGGAATTAGACAGTTTTTAAGTTCTCCATACCTGTAAAAGCCAAGATTCATTGTTGGAAGGTATGTATGTAATGTGTGCGGCTGTTTTCGAATAAATTGGTTGTGTGTAGTGTGCGTGCGCGCGTGCGCGCGCGCGTGTGTGTGTGTGTGTGTGTGTGTGTGTGTGTGTGTGTGAGTGTGTGGATGTATGTGTAAAAGAGAGATAGAGAGCTGGCGATTGAAAAAGAGCGTGAGTGGGAGGGAGTATTGTGTGTGTGTGTGTGTGTGTGTGACGTGTGACGTGACCAGGTCTCAGACAGCGCAAAGCAGATGACTAAACTTTTTACGTATGTGCATGTATCGTTATTTCATCCGTTTCAAAACGATAGCATTATCTTCTTTAAAAATAAATATCTTTCTTTCGCTCTTTTAGTTATAAATTAAAAAATATAATAATAATTTTATATGTATTATATAACAAGTAAGTATAGTTTATGATTTTTCAACTAAGACTAAGGACTGACAGTTGGACTCTTCCCCCACCCACAGGCTTTTGCCCATGTGGGGGAATATTTTCAGTGTATATATGTTTATGTTATGTATTGTTAAAATCTTGTTTTTACTGAATAAAGTATTTCATTTCATTTCATTTCATTTCATTTCAACCTCAATAAATTTAACTCCTTGATGTAACAAAGTTTTTCTATTCCCCTTGAACCAGCCTATCAATTTAATATTTTTGACATCATAAAGATGTTGGTATTGCCCCGGAACTGGAAATGACAAACAAATGGTGTAAATACCTCAGTCCTAGAAGAGGTCTAGTGTGACCTAGGTTTCAATGCTTATTTGCATCATTATCAGGCAGGCATTGAAAACGTGTTATCCTTCTATCCAATGGATGTCGTCAAGAGATTGAAAGTATCACAGTCACAAAACATAAAATCACACGGACACATTACAGTTAAAATAAGTAAACACGAACAGAACCGCACAGTTTAACATTTATTGACACGGATTAAAAAACGATCATCGACCGTGGCAAATGGCATCCAGCCCACAACTCAATTGAGTTGTGCCACATATAAAGTTTTGCTACTATAGGCTCCAGCCTTTACAGCCTATTTAGAAATCCTGTCCTGAAGCAAGAGGATTTTAAATTTCCCATGTTATTGTTAAGGACAAATGTGTAATTAGCCGGATGATTTTTGTTTGTAATTGGCACAGTTCAATAAGTGTACATCAGAATGCTTCACTCATGGATGAGCGAGTGGAGTGAATAAGCTTGCATTGATTAAAAATCAAAATACCTTCATGCTCAGACTTCCATGGTAAAGATGAGGGTGCAGCTTGTTCACAAATAACTGTTTTTAGATCTGGAATTAGTCCTTGTCTTCAAACCAATTCAATCCCCTGCTGACCCTCTATTTGTCCGCAGGTTTCATCGTGTATGCTATGCTTGTGGTGGTGGTGTCAACGATCATCGTCGTACACATCGGGCCCCGTTACGGGCACAGGAACGTCTGTGTGTATGTTGCACTTTGCTCCGCCATCGGGTCCCTCACAGTCATGGCGTGCAAAGGCCTCGGCCTCAGCATCAAGGAGACTATTTCTGGTTGGTTCAGTGATGTTTTAGCCATAATTCTTAAAGACATTATTTTAGTTCTCTCAAGTAGTGCCATATTTCCTCCTTGATTGAATTTTTTTGATTAATAAAACTAATAACTGTATAAAGACATGTTCAACTATACAAACAATATGGTCTATTTGGGGTTATAATAAAATAAATAATCAAATAAATTTGGAAACTGTTTAAAACACTAATCAGATATGTTGGTTAAGTAGTAGGAATGCCTTACCTGAATATGTGTATTCAAATTTTCTACGTAGTATCTTATTTGATTTTAGTTTCAGAAGTTTTAATTAAATATGCATACAAAAATTGAGAAACAGAACTGTGAAGATTCCAACAATAATGTTAATGATTGTTATAATTGAATCAAATATTTAACAATTATGGAAACAATATTTTCATCATACTGCACGCAGAACAGCCGTTTCTGGACTGTAACTAGTCCACAAAGTTGATCTTTTCTGTAGCCTTTAAAAAGTGCACCGAAAAACATTTGTTAATTTTTCCGTATGCTAACCTTAAAATTTGTTTTTTTTTTCTTGCCCAAAAATCATACTAGTCCAAAACAAATAAGGCCAATGTAAACAAAAAACGAATTGTAGACAACATTTTTAATGCAAGATTTTAACATTTTTTTAATTCATCGTGTATATTAAACGTAAACAGATAATGAAATTTTAATTAATTTACTTTTAAATGAGTTATCTATATTGTATTTTTGCAGTATGATGAAAAACTTTGTTCATCACTAGGATGGGAAGTGTTTTTTCTGTCCTTAATCGCTATTTCCGCAATAAAAAAAACCGCTACTGCGCACAGAAAAAAGCCACTTTCCGTCCTAGTGATGAAAACTACTATTTTAAATAAATTTTTGAAACTTATCCAGTATTCCCAATAAAAATATAAAAGTAGTATTTTTTCAGCAAGTATTTTTCCAGTAAGTATTATATATTATTCCCTACCGAAGAATTTATTTAAAGAATGTTAAATACACTGTCTGTCAGTGGGTATCATGTGAAGAACAACTTGATAAAACTGATATAGCATATGAGAATGAACAAAAATTTTTTATACAAATTCTTTGAGGTCATTCCAATTCAATTTACTATCTACAGTACATAAACTCCAAGGAACATGAGAGTTCTTAAGTCACTGACCTCTAAAGATGATTTAAGAAATTGATTTAGATTTTTGATTATTCAATAATAGACCGTTTGTGATAAAACACGTTGACTGTACTAGAGTCAACTGCAACTGGAACTTAATTTTGAAGGTCAGTTAAGTTTAAAGCTTTCACTAGAGTAGAAAATAGATTTTCAAAACATCCAAGTCGAAATAGTGCTTGATTGGAAATACCGAAACTTACATTTTGCGCAGGGACAAAGAACGAGCTGGGCAACTGGCTGACGTGGACGTTCCTGGTGTTGGTGGTGCTGTTCATCTCGGTCCAGATGAACTACCTCAACAAGGCCCTGGATCTGTTCAACACGGGCATCGTCACTCCCGTCTACTACGTCATGTTCACCACTCTAGTCATCACCGCCTCCGCCATACTCTTCAAGGAGTGGGTGCACCTGTCTGCCGAGGTAAGTGGAAATCTGATATCTGTATCTTGACTAGTGATGTGTTACTACCTCAAGTCAATTCTCGGTATCACCGATTCTTGGCAAAAGTACAGTACCAAGAACCGTTATCAAAATCTCTGTCATTTTTACAACAAACTAAACTATAACCAAGCGTGCTGACCACGCAATTGCAAACGATGAACGTAGCCTAAACTAGAAAGAAATTTTGACGGTCCTCAGAAAATAACAATGGGATTCTAATTTGAGACAGCTAGGTAGACTGAGGAAAACACAACAAAATACTCAGAGGTATTTTCAGTCAACTATTGTTCAGCGTCTACCAGATGGCGGGGGGTCAAGGGAGCGGAATCTTTAAAATAGAAACTGTTGGGGTTTCATATATCGCAATGTACAGGCATTGCTGTAGTGAGTTATTCACAATATCATTGCAATTTACCTTGATTAAAATTTTATATTTGATGATTGACTAATGTCATATTAAAAAATATGACATAATATTCAAAATACAGTAATATAATGGTACTGTTACTATACAAATTGTATCCGTTGCATCATTGCTTAAAGCCTTCTTTTAATCAGCTGTGTAATATTAAATATTTATATCTTGACTTCCGTTTTAAACACTTCACATCCAGAACAGGAAGATATTATACAGCAGACTCTTAGTAGCAGTTATTCTTAGGTTGTCTTTAATCAAAGATTAAATACGACTATGTCGATGCAATTTTAAAAGTTCACTTGCAGAGTTATTCAGGAAGTACAGTAACTGTAAATTTTTGAACATGACAGATGAAGCAATAAAACTTGGTTCATCAACACTTCACAAACTTATGCCTTTAACAATATTTTGTTTTAGACCTATATCTTGATCGTAAAGAGGAATTCGGAAGCGGGTGACCAAATCTAAAGAAACCTTCAAATTAATACCTCCTGTCACTTCCGTTACGAATCACGGGTATTCAGCATGGGTCTATACATTAGTATTTTAATCTGTCAATGCAGCTAAATAGCTAAATTCGACCCTATAAACAACTACAGTGTTCCTCACACATTTTTACCTCCTACATAAAAATCAGACAAACTAATACAAACATAGTGTTATGTTTATCTCAAAACTTTTAATTAAAACATTATTCGTACTTAAAAATTGTATTGTTAAAACCCAAATATGATAAAAAATAACTATACCATACCAAAAAACATTACGTGTTGAGGGGTTGCCAAGCCCTAAAAATTTATGATAGCAAATTTTATTCCAAGACAATGACATTGGTTTTAGAATAGGTACTCGACAAATTGATTTGATCTTCTAATGCTTGGCAAACTTTCTGTAAAACATTATTTTATTTTGAGACCGTACTTGGCTAGCAGATGTATGAGTAAAGTTAGACCTTTTACGAATGGGGATATATTACGATGAATGGGAAAATTTTGAATTTACATTCAGTTCAGTGAAAAAACGTACATCTGCTGGCCAAGTACGGTTTCGAAATGAAATAATAATGTTTTGCAGAATGTTGACCAAGCATTAAAAAATCAAATCAATTTGTCGAGAAGCTGTTCTAAAACCAATGTTATTGACTTGGAATAAAGTTTGATATCATAAATTTTTAGAACTTGGCAACCCCTCAACACTTAGTGTTTTTGGGTATGATCAGTTAATGTATAGCTGTTAACAAGTGTGGTTTTTTGTGAATATTGATATCCACAATATTGGATTGGTTGGATGTCATTGATTTAGCACTTTTTTTAAGTAATGTGATTAATGTAACATTTGAGTTATCAAAATAAATTGCTCAATTTCGAGCAACAAGTACACTAATATATGCCTTAAATTGGTAAATATTCTAAAATCAAAAAAATACTTTTAAATCATTTTACAGGACATCTTAGGAAACGTTTGCGGTTTCCTGGTCATAATAGTGGGTATTGTCCTGCTCAACACTTTCAAGGACATGGACGTGACGCTGAATGACATGAGAGGAGTTTTCCGCCCGAAGCGCGACTATCTACCCCACAAAGTACTCCTGGGCGACGATGACGACGTGGATGTGCGGATATCCCGAACCTACGGCACACCCGACTCCCTCTGACCCTCATGCAAGAGCCTCTAGACTATGCTGCTTTTACTTATCGTGTGGTCCAATTTTTAAGGCTTTAGAACACTGTAGCTGTTAGGTTGACGTAGGGCAGGAGTGTAGCGTAGCAAAGCAATGTGCTTGGCTGAAAATTTTGATGAAAGTTCTGAATTATAATGAGGTACTTTAACACATTTATGCCCAAATTAATTCTTGCGAATTGGGTGAAGTGGCTTATTGCTGCGCTCTTGTAGCATACTCGCATACCAACGGCCTAGTCTTTCCCGCTAGGGGCGCGCACCATTCAAAACCCAAATTCTCATGTCTAGGCTGCCGGTCGTGATAGCTCAGATGGCTAAGGCGTAGGCATCCTTGGCCAGGATGTCTGCGTCGGCGCGGGTTCGAATCAAACCCACGACCAAACCCTGACCTGGTGGTGCAACTCTTAAAGGGTTAGCCGATCTGTGGCAAAGTTGGTGGGAGGGCCCACGTAAAATAAACGGTGGCAGGCTTGCCTGGAAGTTGACGGGTTAATTCTTTGAGTGTTGCACCTTGGTCAACACTGATTTTGCTACTTTTTACTTCTGTTTACTGTGTGTGTGCCACTACGGCCTTTAAATACGAAAGATAATTATATTTTCACTCCAAAATGCCAATTTTAATCATGAAAAACCTAAAATTCCATGGACTTTCATAAATTAAAATACAGCGTCGACAAATGTCGACAGTACAACTCGGTATTTGGTGTGCTACCTGATAATTTTTAGTGGACTGTTGATTCAGTGGAGGTGTATTACACACGTAGAAACTCGATTAACCGTCACTCTTTGAACTCTTGTCTTGATTATCCATCACTGCATAAATGCACATTTTGGTACTTTACATGTACCTTTATTGAGACCGTGCTGAGAGTACCGGACTGGGACGGTGGCATCTCCCTGTATTCTAGCTACTTGGAGGTCATAAATTGTGGATAGTTATAAGCGATGGCTTGTGGATGCGATATTCCCTGGTGGGGATTAACGTCCGCACTAGTGAATACTAGTTCATCCATAAAGACCATCCTCATAATTAGACTAATTTGTATATAAGAGGTCAAAATTGTGGTTCGGATCCTATGTTAAACTGTCCCTGGATACCATTGGGTGTTGGGCTATGAATTAATAGTCCTGTCTTAGGAGAATGTCAGCCTTGATCAGTAACAAGACTACAAGATCGCGCCACAATCATCCTACACTCATCTCTCATTCATACTTGGCTTTAAACTACCTATTGAGTTAGGTTGCCATTTCAATAAAGGTATTAAAGTGTATGTGGCATTGCAATTAAACGTGATGTCAATGACCTTAAGTTAAAATTATATGTAGGCTTTTATTATCCACTTTTACATGATTTAATATCCCCGAAAACCTATTAAATCTGCTTACAGTAGTACAGGCTTATAAAAAAAATTATATTATCTATCTATTCAATTAAGCGTCATAGTCCCAGTTGCCAAGTGTAGTGGTTAATGGAGATTTTACTGTACAAGGAAATAAACCTCAGTAAACCAACTTATTTTAACTAATAATACTAATAATGGCATTGAAGCCTTACTGTCCCAAAAAAGCCACCAATTTTTATTTCACATTTGGCAAAATTTTATATGGAATCTTTGTTGAAGTGTGACTGCATATTAACTGGGCTTTGATTAATGGACCAACGGAGCTAAGTACTTGCACAAGTACTTAAATACTTTTTAAGTAAGTTTTTTAAGTCTTTGGTTAGTGCTTAAAAACTTTGTCATTAAGTATGTCAATTACCCATATGGGTAATACTAAAATAATTATCTGAGTCTGTGATGTATTCAGGTCAAGCAAACAAGTGTCGCTTATTAAGTAAACATGTTATGAAATGTAAAAAGATTTTATTTATTACAACGAAACACTTAAATAAAATTAGTTTAAAATAGATTAAATTTAGTTTTCTTTCAGTAAATTTTTTGACAAATAGTTAGGTGAAAGTGATTTACATTCCATTTAGTACATTTTTTTACGAATAGTTTAATAAAATCAATTTACATTCCATATAGGAAAATAAGTAATTGTGATTGATTTTTATACTGTACTTTGAACAAATCAAGTTTCTTACAATCGACATTTTGTGGTTAGGATGTAGTTTGCAATACTTACATTTTTATCTCTTAACAGCGTGCCTTCAGTTTTATATCACTAAGTGTGATAGTACACTTTATTGATATATTTTTAATGTTTTTACAATTCCTTTATAAACATCATTAAAAAAGAACTCAACCTCATAATGGTTTTAAAATTGAATGTCGTAAAATTCACTGTTAACATAATAGAATTGTTTGTATAACACACGTAGTACCAGGTTAACCGAGCATTGCTCGTTGGTTTTAATTCACTTTTGATATAGTGTCATGATAATAAAGCTATAAAATTTCCACCAACAACCAACTATACCTCTTCACAGTTAACAGCTGTTTCTAAAAAACTTCTTATCATAATTTTTTCTTTATTTTTTACTACCTTTCGTTGTTATTTCATTACCAAAATAGCAACCCATTAAACCAATGTTAAAAATTGTGATATTTAAACTTAAATTTAGACCAATTTTGATTTTTTCTGGGATTGAGGTTGTTTCTAAACCTATTTTTGGGCCAAAACACTCTTAAATGCAAAGTTTAAGCAAAATCTACCCTCTTGATTTTGAGATCGTGGAACACACATCCCTTCAGACAGTGCTTGTATTAAAGTATAGGATTTCATCAGCTAAATGTATTTTTGAAAATTACTAGTTTCATATTTTAGTCTTAATACATAAATTTATGAATATTACAATATTGTAAGTTATTTAACTGAAATGCTTGTTTTCCTTTCATAAAAAATATGACTTTTTTTATTAATTGAGAGTCTAAAAATAGTTAAATTAACATTGTTAACCTCGAGAGTTCGATCCCTCAAAGTTATTGTATAAAGTAAAGCTTTAAGAGATACAGTTGATTTCTAATACACAATATTCTCTTATGTTTAGCAGCTATCAAGTTATACAAAAATAGCTCCTCTAATTTGCTTTAGTTACATAATTATTAAACACTTCGTCGCTTAAGAAACAACACCGCCAAAGTGACATTTTTGGCAAAATTGAGATTTTTGTATCTCTATGGAAACGTATGCATTTTACACGTCCTGACGACGTAGTTTAGTGAAAATCCAACAGAATTCGCTGCTATCATGATTCTTCTAACACCGCCTATCTCACTAACTAAAAAAATACCGCCAATGTCCACTTCAACCAGTTTTGTTCTGGCATGGTAGTCAACAAGAGATGGATGTCACTCTGCATAAGGTAAAAATTATTTACCGTTTTGATTGATTTCCATTGAATTTTAAAAGATCATATATGGTGTTAGTTATCGTCTTGGTTATAAAACAAACATTTTAAGAGTCAAATTAATAGCTTAAAGTGTTTTTTGGAGATAGGCGGAGTTATATCGTACTCTTCATGTAATACAACACCGCCTATATCCCTCGCGAGTTTTTTGGCTCTCCTGAAAAGTTTGCATTTTGTCACTTAGGCGGTGTTGTTTCTTAGGCGACGACTTTTAAGAGATTTAAAGTATTTTGTCCCATTTATTTCATACTATTATGGTGAACGTTAGACCAGTGACATATTATTTCTGGATAATATACATAAGATATTTAAATATTCATTCTATTTAATTAAAGATACTACCGTCTAATCTGCACTTTTTAAAGCATGCTGGTTAAAGTAGGTACTTTGTCACTTTAGTAATAAAGGGCACTCTATCTTCTTTAATGAATAAAGATATTAACCCTAAAGCTGCCAGAAGCCATTTTGTACTATCTATCTAAAAGTGCCTGGTATCTTAGAGAACCTATGTCCCTAAAGTACCTGTCCTTTTTTGCCATTTTCACAGTTAAAAATAAAAAAATCTATTGCAATATTCTGATATCGAACAAATGATATAGCGATTCTTGTATCTTTCACCTTAGTGTTGCTAAACGGAAGAAAATTATGTGAGTACTCGTTCGATTGCTATGACGACTTATGGATACAAGAGTTGGTCCGAGGAAATAGTCCGCTGAAAGTCAAAGTATAGAGTCGATTACATTGGCTTTTGCCGGTAGTTGTCGTAATTGAATAATTAGCTGATCCATTTGGCTTCTGGCAGTCAAAGGTTGTTTTGTCAACAGTTAACATGTCTTTCATTGAAATGTGTATTTTTTCTAACATCACCTGTAGACAATGTGATTGGCAAGCAACTCACAGGATTTCCTCTTGCTTTTTGCAGTTAGTAACTAAAAAAATATTGTACTTATTATGTGCTGAATATATGATGTATTTTAGCCATACGGTAAGATACTGTATCCAACGTAATGTGTGGATTTGCAAATGCAAGCTATTGTCATTAAGTAAAAACTCTATTTGTGTGCTCTCTGTATAGAAAGAACAGTCCATTTTTTATCCATATTTGTAGCTTTTTGAACAACAAATTTTATTCTCTAAGAAGTGTTATTTGAGCTTAATATTTATTCCAATGAAGATTGTAAATTTGTGAATATGTATATAAGAGTGTAGTGTTTATTAAAGTTTCATTTTTATAATGCAACTATTGAGAGTTATTTTTTACCAAGGCATAGATTGATATTAATGTTTGAATACTAAAAATGTTATAACTGAATTTTGTAATGTAGGTAACATGTGGTATGCTGAGCCATCCAGCGGACAGGTGTGGGCTTTCGAATGAGACCAAATCAAGTTTCACATCAGTAGGATTTTATTTGACACAAAGCAATTTCTTAGTAATAATTATGTAATTAGAGAGGCTCATGGTGAATTTTATAACTTATCTCAAAGTATAATTTTCCTAAACCACAGGTTAAAGATGTAACACATTGGATTATTTCTAAACCCAAGGAATCTAAAATAAAAATAAATAAAGACAAGGTAGAACAAGGGGTAAAAAAATGCAACGCCCTCTATGCATCAGATGTTATTTGGCACCTATGACATCATCATTATCATTACCGGTATTAGTAAATGGTGACGTCATAGGTGCAAAAGAACACCGGTGCATAGAGGGTGTTGCATGTCTTGACCCCTACCTTCTCTTTATTTTATTTTAGATTCCTTGTCTACACCTATCAACTGATTTTTGTTCAATAAAAAATCTCCATAAGGATAACATGGGAACTTAGAAGGGCTCTAGGACGAAAACCGGATATCTCCCAGATATGGGACCAGCTCATCGATTCCTGGTTGCCAAAACCAATATTCCATAAAAAAATTAAAAATCCTTGTAGAGAAAATTTTTTTTGCCCATTGCAAACATTTTTTGTTTTAGAGTATAAATATAAATTATATTTTTGTAGTAATATTTGTATTTTTTACTATATTATTCCATATTATTGGGGGGAGAAGGGGCAACTATCCCTTAAAGATTCACTTGAGTTTTCACTTAAAAAAGTCAATGTTTTGGAAACGTTATTATTTATCAATTTTCTTACTAAGAAGTTTCTATTTGTATCTCAGATATAACATCATATTTCTTTTTCAACTGTATTTACAGCACATTCCTTTGTAGCTTTTGTCAGCTTTCTGCCGTTAAGTTTGTCTTGAATGTCTTGTAAGCTCAAGTCTCTGGTTTCCAATAAGATGAACACTGAGAAGAGAATGGCAATGAAACATGAGACAGAGAAAATGAGGAAGACGACAGACATGTTGGCCCATTGGTTGATGTAGGGGAAGAACTTAGTCGTGACGAAGCTCAAAGTCCAGCTCCAACTGACGGTGACAGCTGAGGAGATGCCCTTGACGTTGGCGGAAAACACTTCACCCTTCACGGCAGTAGGCAGGGGCCCAAAACCTGGACTAATTGTAAGTGATAATAATGGTACTGATTTTATATGGTACAACCTAAAGCAATGCGTTTCAATGGCACCGGACGATAAGAAATAGAAAATTAATATTTTATACAATAGCTTTCAAAATCAAGGAAATTACAAAATGAAGATGTTAAAGTTTTTTAAATACATTCAAAATATATACACTCACACGTTATATCTAACGTCATAACTTAAGAAACTTACGTTGAAAAAATCAATATAATGCCTTTTCCTAAAAATGACCTAGAGCATATTATTTTGGTTAATTGGGTGTTTGATGTATTTAGAACACAATTCTGGTGTAAGCTTTGTACACTAAAGTTAAACGTATGGTAATCTCTTACACATAAAAAAATATGACGTCCAAACAAACATTTTAAATGGGATCTAAAAGCAATATTTTGCTATACCAAACAATCTCATCACTTTTTATCATGTTTTGTTTTTGTGCTAATGCAATGATTACAGTACACTCTCGTTCATCGGACTCGGCGACATCGGAACTCCGCTTCATCGGAACTGAAAATCTGGATATTATTAATTTTTTTTTTTCTTACGAAATAAATAATTTTTCCGTTTTAGCTCCTTCAATTTCCATTCGTTCTATCCGCACAACAGTGAAGTATCACATTTTGCGTCTAACGTCATCAGGCGTTTTCCATAATCTGTACGTATCGATGTGATTTACGAGGCCGTGGAATATTCGCACAAAAATAGAAAGAGGAAGGGGGCAGGAAGTGAATATCCATTTCGACCACTTCCCAACAAACTGTCATTCAGTCTGTCTCGCGTCGCGACTGCACCTGTGTTATGTGGAAGTCAGTTGACTGCTGGAATATGAGTGGAATATAAATAAATATGGAATATGAGAATAACGATTTTGGATCTTTATTTCCTGCGTTGTTTTTTTTCCTATAGGTTCATTTGTTACCATGTTCAAAGTTTGAGTGCCTTATTTTCATAAAATCTCTAGTGTTGCTTTAAAAACAAGAGTGAATACAATCACGATAGGTCACCGTACGGGCGGAAATGATGACTCATGACGTCCTCCGCTTCATCGGAATTTTTTGACATCCGAATCGGCCGTCCGCCACATTAGTTCCGATGAACGAGAGTGTACTGTACTTTGAAAAAGCTTCGGAAAAAATTACTAATAATTTATAAATTAACTATCAGATACCTGGCATGCTTTGCATTGCCAACCGAAAATTGGTTTTATTGTCTCCATGACATCAGCAAGAAGATAGTTTTAAACCCTGATATGGGTACGTTTATGATGGTCCTGGGGCTAAGCTCTGAAGGCTATACAAAATCTAATGGCTTATAAACCTCCTACCGTCAACGTGAAATCTACTACACAGTTTGTCCCGGAACTCTCTGGAACCCTTTTGCATATTTGTTCCTTGCATCGAGACAAGAAAAAAAACATCATACAAATAGGGGTCTAAAATCCATCGTTTAGCCGCTAGCCGCCATTTTGTTTTTTCCACGTAATAATTTTTATTTCCATAACGGATGGTTGTATTCAGTTCATATTTGGTATGAATCTTTATCATATTAATGTACATTTTCAGGAAAAAAATTGTTTTTTTCCACTGTTTATTTTTAAAATGGCGGCCATTTTTAATTTTCAGACTAAAATATCTCAATTTGATAATTCCAAAAAAATTTAACTTTGTACAAAAATGTTGCTAAATAAAATTATCTACAAAAATGTTGCTAAATAAAATTATCTAACCAACATTACCTAGTTTGTAAGGAACTGATAACAAATAACGGAGTTATTGCGATCTTTCTGTAAAAATGGCCAAAATTTGCATTAATTATAAAGCAAAATCAATGTTTTTTTTTTGGAGAAAAATCGCAATAACTCCGTTATTTGTTATCAGTTCCTTACAAACTAGGTAATGTTGGTTAGATAATTAAATTTGGCAACTTTTTTTTACAAAGTAATTTTTTTTAAATTTACTTAATTTGAGATATTTGAGTTTGAAAATTTAAAATGGCCGCCATTTTAAAAATACACAGTGGAAAAAAATCTTTTTTTTCCTGAAAATGTACATTAGTATGAGAAAGATTCATACCAAATATGATTTGAATACAACCATCCGTTACGGAAATAAAAATTATTACGTGAAAAAAACAAAATGGCGGCTAGCAGCTAAACGATGGACTTCAGACCCCTATTTGTATGATGTTTTTTTCTTGTCTTGATGCAAGGAACAAATATACAAAAGGGTTCCAGAGAGTTCCGGGACACCCTGTATATACAGTATTTGTCAAATTTTCTATATAGTCACCAAGGTTAATGGCAAATATATATGTATATATACCAACATACTCTTTTATAAATATAGATTATACAAGAAAATAAGGCCTCCAAATTTACAATACTGTTGTGTGACATTGTACTATCAGTATAAAAAATTTGGGGGGTTTGGATAATTGTGTCTAACTCAACTTGAAACCATTCAGTAAAACAATCACTTCCACATCAAAATAGGTTAAAAAGTTGTATATATTTAAAATATACTTTCAAACTTAAAAAAATAAAATAAAAAATAATATTAACCAGAATATAACTTACCCACAGTGTAGCCTATAACATATCCTGTCAGGTTGAGCACCGGTAACCACCTAATGATGGAAATATCTGCTCCTGAATCCAGGAAGTAGAAGTACACTGCGGAAACAGTCTGTAACAACATTCATTAGTGCATTTCTTGAATGGAGGCTGGAGTTAAAAAAAAAATCATGATGGTCTGCTGAATGGCGATAATTATAAAACCGAGGATACTATATATTTGTTATTCTTTTGCTATAATCATAAATTGCAATATTTTTTATCTTTCATGATTTTTTTCTCCACTAACATACCTCCAAAAGAATTGAGTTTAGTAAGTGGATAAACTATAACAAAAATGAAGAGACTCAAACACGTAAGGTCATAGAACCAAGCTTTGATTCAAATTACCAATGTGTATCAAATTGTTTTGATTAAGTGATACATCTAAAACAAAAACTACGTAAAAATAGTCTATAGTAAGTAACCAGACCAATAATATTGTACCTACTTTGTCAGTTAAATTTTTAGTGGTTCCCTTGAAATCCTATAATATTAATTAGTGATCTTGTTTCACAAATTTATGATTGTTATAATTTTCTCAATTGGAAACTAATTTTCATAATAGAACAGCCGTTTTCTGGCTTGTATAATTAGTCCGCTTAGTTGGAGTTGTCTGTATTCGGTTCTAAAGTGCACCGAAAAAACATCTGTTAATTTTTTCCCATTGGCAAACCTCAAAATTAAGTTTTTCCTAAGCAAAAATCGTACTAATCCAAAACAAATAAGGCCAATGTAATAGAAAAAAACTTGCAGACAACATTTAGTTCAAGATTTTCACATTTCATTAATTCCACTTACATATAATTTGTTTTTAAGAATATTTAAATAAAATGGAAGTAAACTAAAATGTAAACAGATAATGAAATTTTAATTAATTAATTTATATATTTGTTATTATTACTTTTATATTTTTGCAGTTTAATGAAAAAAAAACTATTGTTCATCACTCGGACGGAAAGTCAGATACCTTAAATAAAATTCGTCCTTAATCGCTAATTCTGAGCTCGGCTTTGCCTCGCTCTTAAAACGTGATTTTGCACATAAAAAAGCCACTTTCCGTTCTAATGATGAAAACTACTATTGATATCAACAACTAGTTTTCTAAACCAACATGGAGTTTCTCAGTCATATATCAAACATAATTCCCCTTCCATGTGTTTTAGTTTGAAAATCTGCTATAATTTTACAGGCTTTGACTAACTCACCTGGAAGAAGAACATGATGGAAGCAGAAGTAATCAACATATTTTTAATGCCAAAAGCCTGCGTCAAAGGAGCAGCGACCCCAGCAAAAAACACCAGCACCAAAGCGACCACGATTGTAGCATTGCTGGCAGAAATGATGATGTTGCCAGCCAACTGGAAGATGGTTTCTGAGTAGAACAGCACTACATTGATTCCACTCATCTGTTGGAAGGTCATCGCGCCGCATGACATCAGAAGAGCCCTTCGGTTTGCCTTGGTGCTCACCAGTTCCAGCAGAGTACCTTTTTGTTGCATGGCTTGTTCAACTGAGTTCTGTAAGTAATCGCCAATATTGGTTATTAAAAATTATACTTTGCACCTGTATAGGCTGTTAAAAATTTCAGTTGAGAAATTAATTCAAAGTAAAATTATCAAATACTTGTTTTGAAAAAAGGTGTTTGCTATTAATAAGTGTACTCATAAAAAGGTTTAGGGCAATAAAGTGTTGAATTTGTTATAAAACAACTAACATGTTACATAATTTTAGTTCAAGCATATAATTGATAATGTAATACAAAATTATGATAAAGGTTAATTTTCCAAGACACTTGAGAGATGGTGAGACATGTAGAATGAATTATTAACATCAAATGGACTGGGACGGTGGCGACATCCTGTAATCCAGCTACTCTGAGGTCACGAATTGTGAATAGTTATAATTGAGGGCTTGTGGATGCGATATTCCCTAGTGGCGATATTCACACTAGTGAATACTAGTTCATCCATAAAGACTATCCTCAAAATTAGACCAATTCGTATATATGAGGTCAAAATTGTGGTTCGGATCCCACGATAAACTGTAGGTCTCTAGATACCATTGGCTGTTTGGCTATGAATTAACAGTCCTGTCTAGGGAAAATGTTGGCCATAGTCAATAACAAGACTACAAGATCGCGCCACAATCTCCTACACTCATCTATCATTCATACTTGGCTGTAAACTACCTATTGAGTTAGGTCGTCATTTCAGTAAAGGTATTAAAGGTTAATCACTGGTTGTATATTTGTCCTGCTTGAATGAACGGCTCTTACCTTAATGGCATCCAATTCTGCTTCTATCTCCTGTTGACTCCTGCCCTTTCTTAACCTTTTCAGTGACTTACGAGCTTTTTCTTTATCATTTTTTATTATATAAAAGTATGGAGATTCAGGAAGCAGTGGGCACATTAAGAAGAAAATCACAGGAGCAACACAGGAAATCTTGATCAGGGTCCAGTAAGAAACGTAGGGACCAAAGATGTATTCGATGAGGTAGCCAGAAGTGAAGGATAAATTGAAAGTTGATCCAAGAGATCCTCTCACGTCATCCTGGAAAAGACAAAAACACTTTATAAAATGTAAATCTTTTCTATATATGTTATTGTTGTTAACGTTGTTGTAACCAAATAATAAAAAAAGGATAAACTTCATTAAAAATCCATTGCGACCAGTGCCGTTCTTGGAGGTGTGCGAAAGTTGCGGCCCCGCGCCTGGGAAAGCCCTGCGATCCCCCGTATTTTTTACATTTTATTTTCAGCTATGACAAGACCAGCGTGTGAACTTCTGCAATGAACAAAGTAACAAAGTTGTAAAGTGCATGTCTTAATTGTTAAGATCATTAGATGTGTCCCGGTAGGCGGGCATCAACGCCTCATATCGACAGACTAGATCAACCTGGTAGGCGGACATTTCTACGGATTTGGGTGACACGATTGCCCTGGTATAATCTTCTAAGATTGATGGAAACTCGGTAAAAGATTGGAGACAATACCAATATTGTCTCTCCAACGGCGTACACTATTGTCTGCATTTGGCGGACGCGAGCGTCTTCATTCGGCGGACATGAGCGTCTTCATTCGGCGGACATGAGCGTCTTCATTCGGCGGACATGAGTGTCTTCATTCTGCGGACATGAGAGTCTCTGATTTGTGGAAATTAGTGCTTGTTATTAATTCCAAATATTACACAAATCACATTTTGTGTTACTTCCACATTTTCAGACCGATAAAGAATTCCAGTATAAATCCTGCTTTTCCTGGAATTTCCGTGGCTTTGACACGCTGGTAATTTTTTAAACTGGTTGTGGCAGGTGAATGTGGGTGAGGGTGCGCAGTCTTAGCAACGAAAAAGGCCCCACTAACAGATCTCGCCCATTGCCGTTGCCCAGATCTTGTGTTGGGTAAGGACATTACTGATTGCAACTAAACAAATTTTAATTAATAGGTTTATATTTAATTTAGAATGTTAATTCTTATATTCTGCCCTCTCCTTAATTTGTGCTGTAAATCATAAAATTTACTATACCGCTCTCATTAAAAATTAAGTTTAGAGAGTAAGCAAATTCTAAAATTAAATATTTTAATTAACTTTAAATTTTTTACAATATACTTTTTGCTTAAAAACCTAACACAATTCAACCTCTTCTTAATGTTAAGGAGAATTATTAACAATTAATTAACACATAAATAGCTTCGTCCATTAAATTGTTATATTATAAAAAAGGATTGTAACAAAAAGAATCACTTGGAGTCAAATCTGGTAGTACTAGGAAGCAAGAAGGATTTGTTTATCATTACAAGTAGTAACAAAAAACATCAACAAAAAAAAACAAGTATTATCACAAGTACATCTACAAGTATTATTAATGAAGAACATGATTATAAACATTTGACACTACTACAAATCTTTACGCTTTGTAAATAAAGATTTTGATTTTGATTGATTTGATTTGATTTTGAGTATTTTAAGATATGTTTTAGTCATCAACTAAAGATAATATAGCCACGTACTTTAACTATGATTAATATAGTTTATTTTGACGATTGCATTATTTCAAACATAATCTCTATGGTTCTATCTGCCTTGAGGTGGTGGCATGTGTAAAGATTTTATAAAATCCTGAAAATGCTTCTAAATAAATCTGTTAAAGATTGAATAATAGTAAACATTAGAATTTCAAGTACGGCGTCCAGTACGATTAAGAATTTCAACTAAGAAGTTGGAAGCCAGGAATATAATACATTCACTAAGTATAGTTTAACTTATACTTACTTACAATACCCCTATGGGGTCAAACCTACATACTCACCCTTATGGCTTTTATGGGGAAAATAAAAAAATATCAGAATTTGATGCAATTTAGTATGTACCTGCACTGGGAAGGTACTATCCTGTATTTACTTACAAAAACACCAAGGCAGCAAACCTACATCCTTTTTTCCCATGGTGTTTAAGGGAAATTGAAAAAATACCTTATTTTGTTCAAATTCAAATTCAAATTCAAATTCTTTATTAGCACATTTACATTTTACATTACATCACAAGGACATAGAAAAACAGGTGCTTTTATTTTGTTGGAAATTCACTGAGTACGGTTGCGAGGGGGGTATTTTGGATATTTTTTTGGCAACATAAAACATTTTTGGAACAGTAATTACATTTATTGTAGGGTTCAAAGGGATAAGTAATGAGCTAAAAGTTAAAATTGAATAATCACCTCAGCGATTTCCGCTATGTACACAGGCAGGACGCAGTGCACCATCCCGCCACCCAACCCTCCTATGATGCGGGACACGTAGATGTGCCACACTTGCGTGGTGAAGTAGAGAGTCGCCCAAGAAGCGAGGCCGACAAACACGGCCACGATGATCGTCCCTCGACGACCAATGCGGTCGACCAAGAACCCACCGATGAACGGGCCAAAGATGGAGCCGATGTTGATGAGAGAACCGATCCATGACGCTTGCGTGACATCGATCGGCAGCCAGGAGTCCTTGGCACTCAGCTTCGGAATGGTGGGGGAGCTCCAGTTGTACAGACTGCCGAGGGACAGCGCACCAACGTTGGCTGGAAATTCGGAAAATTGGACAGGTGAAAGATAATTAGTGATAGAGTAGCGTCCCGCTAATCCACTTATTTAGTCTGAAAACCGGCTTATCCGCTTATCGTTGAAAACCCGTCTGGAAAATCCCAATTTTTATTAAAACTTAACAAATGGGCCTATAAAGTGCCAAAAACAAAATTGGAATCAAACTGATTTGGAAGGTATTTGTTTACTGGCAACACAACACAGAGTGCAATGACCCAATGTATAATATTTGGCAGAGTATAATACCCCAATAATATTTGGAATTTGGGAAACTAAGAGAGATAACAGGTAGGATGGTTGGCGGGGGGGGGGGGGGGGGGGGCGTTCTATTTGTATAACATTGTCGTTATTCCTATCAAAGATCAATGTTTTTCCTTTCCGGTCCTGACCTAATCAATACCTTAGACCTGGCATTAGCAGATGTTCGTTCGATAAATTTAAGATATCGCCATTGCTTTATTGCCAACATGCTCGGTGTTTGTACCATTTATTACTCTTACAGTAAAGAAACTCAACAAAATATTCTCTAAACTAAGTAGTCCAAATTGTTTTGTTAAATATACACAATTCACGCATTACTAAAACTATAATTAAATTATAATATTCACATAATATCCGATTAATCTGAAACTTTGCCAAACCGTACATGGTCCCTTCCCCATATATGTGTAAAACAAGAAATTGAAATAATTGTGAATTCTCGTTGTTTGGGACATGTTGTTGATATTTGTGGATAAGGAAGGAAATAACCCCACTGAACTGCTAAGCACGTCTGCCTCTAAACAGCATTTTGATGCGCAAGCCCCCGGAAGGACGGGATATTGAAGAAAGAAAAAGCGTGAGAAGCGAGACAGCAGATAGCTGATTGACCACGCAGAGGGTCACCCCGTGTTCCTGTGACACGAGATTTTCAGGCTCAAACAGGCAGTCTGCCCTGCCCTCTATAAATGACCAACCAACTGACCGTCCATTCATGTTCCTCAGCTAGGCGTTTCCATGCTCACCACAGAAGACGTTTTCTTCTGTTGTGAGTCACATTACCCTGCTTTGCTGAACCTCAGAAATATGCAAGGTTGGTTGGTTTGAAGAAAATTATTATATTTTAAGTCAATATATCCTTGGGAATGAAGTTGTAATCATGTGTATAGTTATTGAAGACCTAACCGCGCCTCTGATCGGAATGTGCAGCACTAAAAGCCCGGGCTGTATTTTCCTGGTTTGTGTTTATTTTGGTTTTATGTTAAGCCTGTTGCTTGGTAGCTGGTGACCACTGTTCAATGTCTTTTTTCTTTGAACAAAATTAACCTAGAAGTACTTTTTATATTACTCGTATATGAAAACTCTATGCAGTTATGGTGTTTAGACAATGCAAGCTTACAGTCTTATACTTCTCATAGATATCATAGTTGTTAAAATTATCTTTTATATAAACAGTTGTAAATTTTATAACTTTCATTATACAAGTAAATGTGTTTGATAGAAAGTTAATTCTTAAAATAGAAAATATCAATGAGTAATTTCATTTCATACCTGCTAAGACAGCCACATACAGATTGAATTTACTTCCACTCCCCATTTCAGTGTGTGAACAAAATGCTTAAACTGATTTCATCTTAAACTACACTGTTCATATTCTCTGTAGTCGCAACTCAACAGTCCATGGCTCAGTGTCCAAAAAATTGAACTGAAATTTACATTAACATAGCCATTCTGTAAACAACAAAAACAGTTATTTTAAGTGGCCATATCAGTAAAATTTGAATCAAAGAGCTCTTCTTGGAAATTTTTAAAATAGGCTACCTCTTAAGCTGTAGAAACATCTAAGAAGAATATGTTACAATGCAAAGAAATGCTAAGTTTTTTTAAGATACAATTTCATAATTTCACAATTCCATTGTGTCACCTAGTGGGGGCCTATAAAAATTAACGGAACTTCCCCCACCACCTAAGTCACGTGACTAAATACGGCCGATCGGCAGCTCAAGTTTCCATAAGACAACATTGCGAAAAAGTGATATCCCTCACTTATTTTCCATCTCTTAGGGATTAGATCATAGGTTATTCCACAAGACTTATATTGCTTCTAATTTATAGAATATACAATTTAACTTTTTTTTAATGAAAATAAATAAACCCGTCAAAGAACTAATTTAAGATGTTTATTTCATGTCTTACAGAAATATCTTCAAATACATTGGAAGAAAACTGTTAAAAAAATACAATACATCCTACAGTGGTAGAAATTCAAGTGTTTGTTTTACCTAAAGAGTGAGTTTTAAATTTTGCAAAGCATAAAGTTGTTAGTAGCATTCAAATTGTAATTTAATAAGGATTAGAATGATATGCAATACTCATGACTTCATTCCTTATATTGAAAAATACACATAAAAACTGACACTATACCCAGTTCAAAAGAAATGTGCGGTCAAAATGCGGATTTCAGTTCCCCCATTTTTCCCCAATCCTCCCACTGCCAAGAATCCAACCAATCGGAATTACCGAGATCAACTACAGCTGTTTAATATATCATGTCACTTTATGCACTTCATGTCATGTTTTGCTTTTTTGTAAACAAATACTCTAATTTTGACATTTGAGGTGTAACAAGAAGCGCTTACCATGGCAAGTAGGGGAAGTAACACGATCAACAGCGCTATTTTCTTCTCTGAATTAAGGAGGAAATTAAAATTACACCTGATCGTGAGAAAAATCGGGGAATTCACAAAGGTATTGAGAGAATTTCTCTTGTGGTGGGAAATCAAATTCTGTCTTTCGACCGCATATTTATTTTGAACAGAGTATAAGTCATGTTATTGCAATGCTTTTAAATGGAGTTGACAACTGAAATTCCGCCGCATCTGGTCATGTGACCAAAAATTTATACAGGTCCATTAGTTTTCGTAGGCCCCGTACCTAGTCAACAGTGACCACTAGGTTAATTAAACTCACTTGGTAAATGGAAACTCACTGGTTTTCAATAAACCTGATTATCTACCTTCTGAGTCACCCAGAACTCAGATATTTTATTATAAAGCTTGTCCGTTCAAAAAGCTATAATTTACATCCACCACTTATCCTTATTTAAAAGAAAATTCTCAACTATAATTCATCAATATTATACTTTCTACTTCTGTATAAATTTTATATATTCATTTAATAAATATATAAATACCCCCCGTCGCAGCAGACCTGCGTACTCAGCGAATTTCCAAAGGATCTTGAGATTTTGTATTTTCCCCATAAACACCATAGGAATGAGTATGTAGCTTTGCTGCCATGGGACGTTGTTAGAAAATGTTAGTTTTGTTAGAAAATGTCATAGTTAGGTAAGGTAAATATCAAATTGTGTCAATATGATTAAAAATATGACACTTGACACTTTTAAATTTTCCCCATAAACCCCATGGAGTGAGTATGAAGGATTGCCGCCATATGGGTGTTGTAAGCAAATATCAGTTAAACCCTACCTAGTGAATGTACATACCAAATTTTATCAAGTTATTCCAATAAATAAGTGAGATACAGGGCTTTGTTAATTCCCCATAAGAATAACATGGAAAACCTACTTTTGTATTTTCTCCGTAACCTGTTAAGCCATGTTAAAAATTCAAAATACTAAATTGTTTGTTTTTTAAGCTCTTTTAAATGTTTTCAGTTAAAATTGTTGAATTTTAGAAACTAAGGTCCAAAAAACCCATTTTTCACCCCTTTGAAACCCCATAAACCCCGTTCCCAAAACCTGATCATGCTGGTTTGCGAACTCATGAAAATAGACCTGGTCTTACACCTTCATACCAAATTTCATCAAAATTGGAGGTCCCCTTCAAAAGTTATCAGTACCACGGACATATATATATATATATATATATATATATATATATATATATATATATATATATATATATATATATATATATATATATATATATACATATATATGAAAATGAACGAAAGGTATTTTTGGCTTCTGGGGACCTCAGAATGAAAAAGTAACATGATCCCGGGCTTAGGTCTTACCATGGCTACTACCGTAATAGCGTATTCCCTATAGGGAAATTCGCTAAAAGTTGTTAAATACTAATGAAAATATTCTAATACTTACTGTTTTAAGTACATTTCTTTTTCATACCAAACTAGAGCCAAAACACTAAACAAATCTATGTTATACTTAACTATCAATCACTTAACTGATCCATAAAAAATATTTATTCACATTCCCAAGAGTGTAATATATAAACCCATGTCAAACTAGATGATGTAAATCATACCTACATTTTATACAAAACTTTAACTCAGAGAAAAAAAAAAAACAAACATTTGCGATCATAAGCTCCTTGACAAATACCAAGTTGGTCTTTCAAAGTATTTGATAAGATATGAGAAGTGTGTACTGTGTACACGTAATCAAGTGGGTTCAATTGGAATCAATTGAAAATCTCAAAATGTTCAACTCTAACCTTTATCTTGATAATTGTGAAAGTCGCTCACACAGAAGAGCTTCTGACCTTTACCTTTACATGATATTGGCCACGGTAAATTTTTGTTTTTTAAATGTAAATTTGAATAGTTTTCCTAAAAGATCCATTTTGAACATTAGAGTAAAAACGAAATTTAATTGTTAGACGGTACCAGGTTAACTGAGCCTTGCTCTTTGGTTTTAATTCACTTTTGTTATAGTATCATGGTAATCAGTTTTTAAAGTTTACGCCAACTCTTTTCACAGGTGATAGCTGTTTCAAACCAATGCTTGAAAGTAGCGTTCTTTCATTTTTGTTTATTTCTTATTGTTATTTCGTCTTATTATTCTTATTCTTATGCTATTACCTTGATAGCAACCCATTAGACAAATAATGTTAAAAATTATAATTTTAAAACTTAATTTTAGGCAAAATTTGATTTTACCTGAGGTTGAGGCTTTCGCATGCAAAGTTTTAACAAAATCTACCCGCTAGATTTCGAGATCGCGAAAAATACATCGCTTCAGATGGTGCTCGTATTATGGTATAGGATTGACAAAAACAGACATCCACCAATTCTTGTGGGTTGCTTTGATGTACCAGTAAATTACTATACAAGAAGTTATTTTTCAGAACACTGTTGTGGCCAATGTTGGGCTAGATTAAAGGCTGATTTCCACGCTGCCAGTTGGCGTTCCAGGGGAGGTTTCCAGTCACTGGAAGCCAGCGACTAGCACCGTGTAAACAGGCTTCGCCAGTCACTGGAGAAGCCAGTTAGCAACTGCCAGTAGCTGGAAGCACCAGCAGAATAAAAGTTTTGAGATTGGCGCCAGTTGACTTGCATCGTGTAAACAGACATGTATTTGAACAGCTGATTGTTATATACAAAATAAACACCCAAAATATTCCAGTAGCTCATGGCAACTTGTAAACAGCCACATTTTGATGTGCCAGTTCGCTGGCATTCCTGTCATGGCTTATTTATTTTTTTTTATTTATTTTTTTTTTGAAATGTTTATTGCCATTAAATACATTGTTTGTACAATAGGCAAAGTCATATAATACAGGCAAAAAAACATACCCAGTCAAATTAAATAAGTAAACAACTAAATAATCTAGGCTACAAAATCAATTAACAGCATACAAGTGATTGGAATGTGATTACCAGTGCCTTTCCAGTCAAATCTCAACTGTAATGCTAGCCACTGGCAGCGTGTAAACCAGCTTTTAGAAAAACAATTGTCCATTTTGAATGACTATTAGCATTGACTTTGTACACTACGTGAATAGACCTCTCATCCAATGCATTTAGTTTGAGGCAAAAATTTGGAAGTTTGGTGTACGCCGCACCAGAGTCACTGCCATCGATGTTGTTATTATTCAGCTGAATTTACAGTGCTGCCAAAAAATTTTACCAAAACATAAACATAACTTTCAGTTATGAAATGTTTCATCCTTGGTTTAGAAGAGTGGTAATACTGATTTATCTATCATATGCTCTACGTGTACTTCGATGTACGCCGCACGAGATCGCAGCACCGTCAATATGCTTCACACACGCCTATGCTATGAGAAGTCTACTCACGTAGTGTACAAAGTCAATGCTATTAGCATCACCAAAAGTAAATATTATATTTTAAATGTGTTTAGATTTAAATTTAAGTTTAACACCCAGAATAAATTAGTTTGTAATGAATAATGTTGAAGGAATTAGATGGTGACTGCAATAAAGTGATTATTTCTGTTTAGGGTATGCATATAGTATATTACTAACATACATACTTTATGTTGTTTAGCTCTGATTGGTTATCGACAACCAGCGGGCCAGAGTTTGATTCTTCCCTCGGAACAAAAATATCACTTGGCCGCTACCATATTTTGGAAGTTATGTTAAATCGTTGGTCCACACCTGAATAGGAAACAAAGCAGTGCACAGACTTCTGAGGAGTGGAAAACCGTATGTTAATTGCTTATCTTCCTCCATTAAAAGTCAAATGAATTTTTTTAATAACTTAATTACATGGCATAGTTTCATTCAATTGGTAGTCTGTAAAGGGTACTCTTGAACCTTCTTGGCGGAGGTAAGTTGGCATAAGGGAGCAGGGCTACACAATATTTAAGAATAAATTTGTTTAAAACTCCCCAGTTTGAGCAATATACGATTTTATTGGTCCTACTACTCAGTCCTTCTCTAGAAATAATCGAACATTTGCCTGCTTGTCTATTCTCACAACTTGTGGTTTCAAAATTGTCTTCAAGAGACATCAATTTTTTTGGGTTTGTTCCACCTTTGTGTAGCTGAAATCTTACCAGTTAAGCCTGAGCTTAACTATTCTCTTTACTTTGCTGCTTTGGCTGTCTAAAAATTAAATATGTTGATAATTAAGGACACTTTATTACAAACATACAGACGCGTTATTTGTAGGATTTTATACGTGATAGGCATAAACATAAACAAACCTCTTTGCGGTGGATGATTGTGAATGAGCCCATTGTTAACCTGTTGTAAGCATAGGTTTGTTATGTGGTTGTTAGATGGCATCACTATTTTACAGCCCTTTGACAATGACCTAGACAACTGTGTCCCTTGACAACTAGCCCTTTGACAACTTAGTCTAGACTTTTTGTCAGGGATAGACCTTTCAATCTTAGGATTATAAAGTAGCACTAACCACTTGGCTGCTTGAATAACCGACTGGTTATTCTCGGAATCCATTTGATTTAATCAGTGGCTTAAAATTCAATGTGTCAAGTTAAAGATTAGGATTGAGTGAATTTTGCAGTATTTTAACTCATGAAAAATCATTATTTTACGTTAAGCTATGAATAACTGACGATAGACTTATCTATACTTATAAAATTTTTTTTTTGTATATACAGTACATATATACATATTTGGAAACCAATAGATTGTTTGCCATTAAACTCGGTATTGTATGAAAAGTTTCATTTAATAGGTTTTATAAGCCATTAGCCCATGATTGTCACTAAGGTCATATCAGGGGTTTTGGAAGTTTATGTACACAAAAGATGGCAAAGAAATGTTGCCTACAGTTAGAAATAGTTCTAACAATAAATGGCACAGTGAATAATCATTACTTTTTAAAAAAAAAATACAATAATAAATAGAAGATTAGTTATTCTTATTTTGTCAAATCTGAAAAACTTGGTTATGTATACCACTCAGTGATCCCAGGTGAAACCGGTCATACAGTAGGCCTATTAATGTGTCGTTTCTTTGATTAAGCAGAAAACAGCAAATGAGATTCAACCTAGACTTGATTTTCATTGGTTTTCGTTGATTGCATTTTGATCATCTTTTTTGTCAATACCAAATATTTACTCAATACGCCAATTTTTCAGGAAAAATTATTAAACAAAAAGGTGGATAGCGGCTTGATGGAGCCGAAATAAAAAAAAAAATGTACTAAACATTTTTCATTTATTTTTATGTGTAGAATACAAATATGCGCAGTCAGTCACTTGTTTTTGTGTCACCTTGTATATGTTCCATGGAATAAAAATATTAAATAGTGACTTTTTAATCACTCTGTAAATCCCATTCAAACTCAACTGACTATATCACAGTATTATTATTTTTGTTTATCATTTGAAAGTTGGTTGAACTGTTTAATTTAATTTCATTTACCTGATTCAAGTTCAAATTACATTTAAAAAAATGTATCAGAAAGACTTTTAAAATTATTTAGGTAAATAATCACTGATTTATATATCTAAGCGAATAAAAAACCATTGACACACAACATATACAATACTGTTGGTTTTTTTATTAAATATTTTATTAGATATTTAGATTAATTAGTTACAAAATGAGTTTACTGACTGCTCTCCTAAGAAATTATTGTAACTTTGAAAATTGTGTGGGTACTCAAAAACAAAAATATTAAAATAAAAAAGAATTACACATTCATGTGATAATATTCAATTTAATATAACTAATCGTTGTATCAATTTTTACAATATATAAATGAGTTAAAAATCTATAAGAACGTTTAAATGTTCAAAGGTAAATAATTAAAACAAATAAAAACTATTTACATTTATGGCCTTAACATGTAAACTTTTACTTTGTAAAAACTTCATGTATGCTTAAGCACCATTGCATCACAGGTTATGTTTAAATAACAAATTACAATTAATTGATAAAAAACAATATATTTATTTTACCGATATAGGTACATGTGAACACGTCACTCTGGGGATAATATGGTATAAAAACTGTCTTAAGAATATCTATAAAGTATTTACTCCAAGATAAATTTACTTACATTTTTTAAACTATACTTCATAAAAAATAATTATTACATTTTGACAAAAACTTAAATGCGGCAAGAAATAAAAATTAAACTTTATGAATAATTTTTTTTCAAAATCATTCTGGTATTTTAAGTTTTGTTTCATTTTATGCTTGTTTGCAATATCATTTTGTTTTTGCAATGTCAAATTTATATCTCTACAGGAATTAAAGAAATGAAAGGAAATTTAAGAAGATCTTGTGGGCAAGTAACAAACTTTTAAGAGCTACCTGGTCCTCTTTAGAATAGAAAAATCGAAACCCTTATTGTAAAACTATAAACTGAGACAAATTTGTTGACATCTTATCTGTTAAAATTGAGGAAATACGTTCACAAAAAATGGATTAATTAATAAAAAACAAAAAATAAATACTAACTTTACACTTTGTAATTGATGAAAACAAAGGTGTATTGCACCATAGGCTAATGTACCGTATTATTGAAAATAATATTAAAGAATGCAAGTAAAATAAACACAGATCATTTAGTAAAAATCTAAAATGTATTATTATTACGACCAAATAGGAAAAAATATCCAAGATCTCCATAACATTGTCGAAGATCGGTAAAATAGTAAAATATATACATAAAATATACCCTATAACTCATAGTTAAAGTATATAAAATGTTAATAGCGAACCGTAAGAAAGTACCTATGCATAATATACCAACAATGTGAACTGTTCATAAACAAACAAATCTAAACAAAAAATACATACTTAAAACAATCATTATTCATTCTTTTGAGAAAAAAAAAAAACGTAAATATTGCTTCTAAAATGAAGAAGAAACATTATTTACAAAATAATAAATATATAGCTCAAACTATCACTAAGCCATACATAATCATGATTTTTGTAAAATATAAAAATTGACCATATAAGGCTTAACCCTGTGCTTCATAGTTTTGAGCAATAAACAACTTTGAGTTAATTACCTGCTA
Source organism: Neoaliturus tenellus (assembly GCA_030545055.2). NCBI lineage: Eukaryota > Metazoa > Arthropoda > Insecta > Hemiptera > Cicadellidae > Neoaliturus > Neoaliturus tenellus. The sequence continues at coordinate 109,245,539 of CM061537.1, forward strand.
CAAAGTTGTAATGATATGCAAATGATATCAACATTTTTTATATTATCAGATTAAATTTGACTTTTGTTTTAAATGACAGTTTTATCATTATGGCATCAATAACACTTACAGTACAAATATTTTAAATATGTAACAAACATCATAATACAATCTACTTTAAAACAAGTTGACTTAACCATTTGCTTATATTACAGACTGAAAATAAAACTTATCAAAATATGTACAAATTTAAAATTGGTTTTGTAATAAGTGATCAAAAGTAAATTTATACATCATTTTAGTAACATTCACAGACAAGAAAGTGCTAAAGCACCAAATCTTTGTTGCCTTTGATAGGCTTAATTTAAAGATACATCACATTCAACTGAGTATTCTCACTGAAATTAAGGCCCTACTTCTAACTACACTCTATACATCATTATATTGTTTGATTCAAGTAAAAATATAATAATACTGATATACCTGAATTTACACAATTTCAGAAGTGTGTTCGCCTAAATAATAAAAAAATAAACGTAAAAAATCAATGGAATAAAAGTTATTGGTCTGGAAATGTTAAAAGTATACGTAGTAATCATCAGTCACGATGTGTTTGAAGTCATGTTCATACAAAGAATACAAATTTCTTATTCATTTAGGGTGCAAATTATTAAAACCTGCCTTCTTCAAAAGTAACTTTCGAGAGATTTAAATTGAGATTAAATTTTATATAGCTAATGTTAATGTGTCTACCACGAAAATTTAAATTTAAAGCATATACTGAGCATAAACTGAGACATTGCTGTCAAACAATGATAAAAACTATCCTGGATCAACATTTTGATCAATTAAGATCATTTACCATGATCGTCACGTGTTAAAATTGATTTTCACGACCTTTACCATTCAGTTGCAAAACCGAATGAACCGAATAAGGATAAAAAGAACATCGTGACAAGATGGTATCAGTGATTCCAAACCAAACTAACGAATTTGTTCCGCTTATCGTCCATGGTGGTACTACGCGATTGTGCTAATCTCTTGAACCTCTTTGTGCCTTTGGGGGGACTTCTTTTTCCTCTTTCCGTTGAGGAGGTCTTGAATCTCCTGGAGACTCAGGTTCCTGGTGTCGATCATGAGGTAGATGGAGAAGAGAGTTGCGAGGAAACAACTCACCGAGAAGATCCAGAACACAGTGAACATTCCGCACACCTATGAACCAGTCATATACACTTTACCATTGTAGAGAAATTTACAGCTTTAACTACATTATAAATTTGACAATTGACTGTGAGTAGGAAAATTTTCAATTTTGTCTTTCAGGGAAGTTTTTAGTTTAGTTCTTAGATTATTTTATTTTATATCAGATCAAGGCTTGTTGAATCAACTTGTTTCTAAATGAATTTTCCCGATACGTATAATATTTTTCCTAATAATATTTTTCAAGTTGAGTAGTTGTGATGGTCAGCAACTTGTGGTAGATTCTTGTCAGAATGTAACCATTACAATAATAACACTTTCCCTCCAGCCATCCTCGCCTAAAAAGGGAATTTATATATGGTCTATAGAGGCATCGGTGTTTCAAATAAAGTATCTAGGTAAGTATGTAGAAATAAATTTAGTAATTATCTCATAAAAAATTCAATCTCATTACAGCAGGAACAATATTTAAAAGTAACCTAGTATATTTCATCACTAGTTTGGTAAATGCCGTTTTCTAGGTCGTGATCAAGTTTACGTACGAGGTGTTAGTCGCGTTTAGAATTTCTATCAAAGTAGGCAGCATTACATATGATTACACTGTCGAAATGAGTAATTAAAAATAGTCTTCATCACACTGTAATTAATAAATAATAATCTATACATATTTAACACGCTACACGGTTTTTTGTACAAGGAATTCCTCTGACAGTTTTCAACCGATTTTAATGATTTTGGTGTCATTGGATAGAGTTCGGTGTGAAGTTGTTCCGAAAGTAAATTGGTAAATATCCATTTAAAACGAAGGGCTCTAGAAGCCCTTAAAGTTCTAAAATTCCCCGTTTGATTAACATTGATGAGGAAATTTAAAAGAGTTTCAAGTTAACAGCTGTAACAAGTAAAGACAGTATATACACCAGTGAGATCATCAGTCTATTCGGCCAAAGACGATTTTATTTAAACCTTGGAGGATGCACTGATTAACGGAAGCATAAAAATAAAAATATACCTTAACTAAATTGCTCGATGTTGAGCAACAAGTACACTAGTTAATGAAATAATATAAGATTTCAAAGTAATCTATCGGTTGCTCACTTAATTTTGGCAGTAGGCCTACCATGCAACCAACTCATTAATTCGGAGTAGCTCATTAATATCATTAATCGGAGTAGCTGATTAATGATAAAAATACTCATAGTACCACCGTATATTCTTTCGCTAGAATTAATAGTGTCAAAAACCAGAACTAATTAATTAGCATACTGGTGTTAATTAATTACCATCCCCCCACTCTGGAGGGAAAAATGTAAATTTTACTTTCCACACTCAAAGCAGGTGTTTAAAAGAGCTATTTTCTATGCAGTGTGATGAAAATAATATTTACATGGTTTTATGTTATATAATCAATTTATCATAAGTATAATTACCTCGTTAATGTGGGGGAAGAGCTTAGTGATGACAAAACTGAGACCCCAACTGTAGCCTACAGTAACGGCTGAAGAGATGCCTTTCACGTTTGGTGGGAAGACCTCACCTTTGACGGCCGTCGGCAGCGGACCGTAACCTGCGAATTTGGGGCGTAAGTATCTTTATTGTAACTACTACAGTATCAGGAATTTGGGGCGTAAGTATATTTATTGTAACTAATACAGTTTACTTTTCAATGTTACGCTATTTTAATTCGAGAACCTTTGTTTCCTACACACTATAGAGTCTACTCAAAACATTTTGAATCAATTTAAACTATAAAAAACAGCAGGACTTTTTTGAAAATGGATACATTTTTTATATTTACAATATTTTGACTTTTTTTTAGAATTATTGACGTCTTATTACAGTTTCTATAATGACTATTCACAAACAACTTTTAATTTTAATATTATCTATATATTAATAGGCAAGCATGTTTCTTTTCCTCCTTTTTTCTCAGCTTGTATGCATCGTAGGAGAAATCCGAGCATACCGTTAGAAAGGTATTGTGCTGTTGATGAGCAGAATCGCATTTTAAATCCCATCCACCCCCAGGGTTACGCCCTACAGACTTTCAAAGTTTCAATGTTAATCTTATGGGAGAAGGATAATTGATTAATTATAAGAAAGCTGTTCTAATAACAAATGCCAGCAAATCAGGAAAAACATATGTTTCAGTTATAAAACATTTGAAAACAAATTGGTTCAAGATCAACTGTATTTTTGGTCGAATTTCGACCAGTGGGCGATCTCTAGTTTATAATGTTCAATAAGATGATAACAATAAATGAATAATGGAAGTTGAAGAACAGAATGTTACATTATTTGACTTTATATTTAAAGAGCTATATATTCCATCATACTTAGTCTCATTTTCACTATATTATTTAGTATCTTTAGAAGTAAATTAATAACTAATTAAATTTGTTATGATGAATTAACAGTTACCTAATGAGTAAGTGACTACGTAACCAACAAGGTTGAAAAGTGGAATCCACGCGGTGCTGGAAACATCCATGCCTGTGTACTGCAGGAAGAACCAAAGTCCTGTGGCCGTCTGGAAAGCACAGCGCTCATTAGCTCACTCACTCATCAAGGGTAATACTTTTAAGTCTTAAATTAAACAGATTTTAGTCTATATTCAATTTTTAAGGAGAGGACATTAACATGAGGCTCCCATCACAACTTATTCAGCAAAGTTTTAAAGAATAATTGATCATGTTTTGCCAAAGTTTGATTTTAAAGGAATATTTTGATCATAGGTGTAAACTATTTATTATTTACTTGAATTATATAAGATCGATTGTGTCAAACATTGAACTAAGTGGGAAAGAACAAATTCAAATGTTACCGTATTATCTTACGACACCGAGTATTTTTTATTAGGAATTTTAAAAACTTACTAAATAAATCTATTAATTTTAAAGTTTTCTAATCTATATACTTATTTAATACGCTAGGGGTTTTTTTTTGTGTTGAGAACTCTAAAATTTTCAACCAATCTTCAAGTTTTTGGTGTCGTTCTTGGTAGGAAGTTGTTTCCGCCAAAAACTCATGAGAATCGGACTAAGAATAAAGGCGCTATCCACCATTGAAATCTTAAAATTTCCCCTTTAAATAACATTGGGATTGAATAAATCATTTTAAACATCTGTTAATAATCAGCTGTAAATACGTGTAGTTTTGATGGTTAAAGATATTCACAATATTGGATTGGTCGGATGTCATTTGTTTAGAGCTAAAATTAACATTTGTATTGTATTAAAATAAATTGCTTGATTTCGAGCAACACGTATAGTATCCATTATAATGGTGGGTCATTAACTTAAGTACATTTTAACCCTAACAAACTATAAATGAAAATAAAACCAACCACACCTGGAAGACAACCATTCCCGCTGCCGACGTGATCAGCATGTTTCTGATTCCGTACATTTTGGTGAGGGGCATCGCCACTCCGGCAAAGACTATCAATATCACAGCTACAACAATGGTAGAACTGCTGGACGAGATGACCCAGCCGGCCAGGTTGATGTCTCCCGCCAGGTTGAAGATGGTTTCCGAGTAGAACAGAACCACGTTGATTCCACTCATCTGTTGGAAGGTCATAGCACCGCACGACAGCAAAAGAGCTTTCCTGTTGGTCGGGGTCGCTACCAACTCCAGCAATGTGCCTTTCTCTCTCATGGCTTCTTGCACTGATTCCTGCAAACATCAGTTTTATTAAGTGGTTGAACAATTGTAATGATTTTGCTGATATGTAGTGAAGAAAATCTTAGGTGGCCAGTGGCCAAAACAGACTTTAAAGTAACTTTTGCATTTTCAATCACCTCAAGGTTGTGCAGCCACTAGCTTACTCTGGCGACAGGGGTGGAAGCGCCTTGGACGCTGCTAGGCGCTGCTGGTGTTGCGTTATTTATGCATTTTGTATTGTTTAAAGCCCGGTTGGCCTACCCTTGTACCGCAGGATTTTTACAATTTTTTTGTAAAATTCTCCTGAAAAAATTATATATGCGTAAATCTGTCATTTTTGGGGGATTTCATTTGCTGTCTGTTAGTCTTCAAAGTTACATTATTACAAAGTCAAATTCATTTAAATTCAAGTAAATAAAAAAATGTTTTTGCCTGAATCCTTTTCATTTAATTAAGAAAATCAGACTACAAAATAGACCTTATATGAGACAGGATAGTCAAGCAATAGTCTCTGTTTCAACATCCTTGGTTATCAGAACTGAGAACTGTCATATGAAAGGACTCACTAGAGCCTCTTCAATTCAAAATTTGCTTGTTCCAATCAACAATTCATTTTCCTCAATCATTTAAACTTAATTTGTTCTTAAAATATTCAGTTTTTAGCTGGTGGTGTGAATAAATGCCATTTAGATTCTTTTATTTTCCTGTTACACCGGTCTGTCTAACAAAAAATAAACGCTCGATATTTCTACAAATTAAATTTACCTTTATAACTTCCAGCTCCATTTCAATGTCTTTTTTCGGCCATCCTGTCCTGAGTTTTTTCAATGATTTGTGAGCACTTTCGATGTCGTCTTTCAGAATGTAGAAATATGGAGATTCGGGGATGAATGGACACATGATGAAGAAGAGAACAGGAGCGACACAAGAGATCAGGATGAGGTCCCAGTGGGAGACCCAGGGCCCGAAGATATACTCAATGAGATATCCCGAGGCGAAGAAGAAGTTGAGAGTCGACCCAAGGGCACTCCGGATATCATCCTGGTTACAAAATGAAAATATAGGTGAAAAACTAATTTCAAGAAATCTTTAAAATATAAATTTTGTGAAATAATGGAAAATCAAGCAATTTAAATTGAAGATACAACAGATCTTTTATTTATTAATTAAATTACCTACACCATTGTGTCTTTAATAAGTCTTTAATGATCAGGGAATGTGGTTCATAATCAACTATTCACAACAAGAGGATTCAAGGAACAAATCCTTGGCTCCTTGAACTAAAGTTAAAGACGCTAACCATTATACTACCAAGATGAATACTGTAATAGCCTTGACATTTTGGAAAATATTTTCTAAAATTAGCACTTTAATAGGTAAATTATTTAAACTAGAGATCGCCCACTGGTCGAAATTCGACCAAAAATTCAATTGATCTTGAGCCAATTAGTTTAAAAATTATTTATAACTGAAACATCTGTTCTTCCTGATTTGCAAGCATTTGTTATTACAACAGCTGTCTTATAATTCAATCCATTATCCTTCTCCCATAAGATTAACATTGAAAATTCGAAAGCCTGTAGGGCGTAGCCCTGGGATCCGATGGAAATTATAATGCGATTCTGCTCATCTACAGCCCAATACCTTTCTAACGGTATGCATGGATTTCTCCTACAATGCACACAAGCTGTGAAAAAAGGAGGAAATCAAACATGCTTGCCTATTAATATATAGATTTGATTCCTTTTGAAGAACATTTTCGAAGAAACACAGATAGTGGGGGAAGGGGTTTATATTTACCTTGGTAGTAACTTCCTTCGTAGTAGCCATTGGCCATGAGTTTTTTAATTTTTATTTCACTATTTCATCCCAGATGATAACTTTATTTACAATATTTAATGTATTAGTTTATAATATTTTTTATTACGGTTATTTCACTATCTGTTTCTTTTAAACTGTTACTTTTTATAACAAAACAGAGGCTTACATTCCAAATAAAATACAGCTCTCAGATGTTACTTTAAAGCTAATGTAAATTATTATAACTGTCGTTAAAGGGAACCGCTTTCTGGAAAAGTATTCACTTTTGGCTACAGTTTAATAACCCCTCTCACCTAATACAGAATTGCTCACTAAATTAAAAATATATTGGTAGATGGGAGCTTGACTTACTTCAGCGATCTCGGCAATATAGAGAGGCACGCAGGTGAAGACGATACCTCCACCGATACCTCCGATGATCCGTGAGATGTAGATGTGCCAGACGGCCGTAGTGAAGTACAGCATCGCCCAGGCCACCAGACCCACCAGGACGGCCAGGATCATGGAGCCCTACGTTGGGAAGAGTAGCATGGTGAAAAAATTGGTAAATAAAAATTAAGAATGGTATTGTTCCAAAAAACAAATAAAACTATCAGGTGGACTTGATTTCTTAAATATTTCTTGATACTTTGTATAATTGCTGTTGGTTTTAGTCTATTGGTTTCATTACAGTCAAGAAAATTAACACGTTCTGATTCGCCTTAGAAAGTCTCTATTCTTGTAGATTTTTGATAAATTCAATCACTTGATAAAACGGTTTCAAAAAATTGTGTTATAAGATAAAACATCTTTACCCTACAACTCTTCACCAAAGTTGTATACCAACGGCGCACGGACCCATACATCTCCTTTGCTTGATCATCTTTACCCTTTATCTATTGGAGCTAGGAAATCATTCAAGAATATAAATTTTGATTTATGAAAAGCCTTTGAAAATAGTTTTATGTAATTTAACATTGAAAAGTATTATCATAATAATCTTAAAATTTAGCAAACAATAAGACTATAAAAACGAGTTGTAATAGTTCTTACATTGTCCTATTCTTTAGTACTGGAACTAAACCTTGCAAAATAAATATATAATTGTCCAAATAATTGTAGAGGGCAGTTGGCACTTTTTAACAACAAGGAAACAGAGTGGCATATGTAATTATGAAGCTGGAAATAGTACGTAAAACTCTAAGTAAGAGACAAAGTGCTACATTTCAACTGAATTTTGCTTGAGGATTTTGTACCACCCTTCCACAATCCTGAATTCGATCAGCGAACTTGATTTGTTTATTACAAAATGTTTTTATTCTCTCCATCTTCACCATCAGTTACGCTGCTCTTCTTTCCCATTCCCAGAAAAGTCAAATGTAACTTATAAGTACCTTGCGGCCGACAGTGTCAACCAGGACTCCACCGATGAAGGGGCCGAAGATTGATCCTATTCCGATGAGTGAACCTATCCATGAGGCCTGCGTCGTGTTGATGGGAAGCCATGAGTCTGCTGCACTCAGCTTCGGAAGTGCCGGCGACGTCCAGTTGTACAGACTCCCCAAAGAGAAAGCTCCGATATTGGCTGGAATAGGGCAGAGAAGATTGGATCACTGTATGGTCCCTTGAAATTAAATGTGAAAACCAAGGTAGCAGGCATACCTGTAAATTCATCAGAAAAATGTCACCAAGAAAAATCCAGTATCATGACCTTATTGAGTAAAGTTCGGCTATCATGACTGACCAGATGCATCAATGAAAAACTGAGGTTTTCTTCTTGGAAGAACATGCATTAGTTGAGAAACTTTTTACAACAATAGGATCTCATTCGTGGTAAGAATGAAAACCTAAGTGGGATGGTAATATGATAGGAAAAAGTATGAAATTTTAATGCTTTTTTATACAGATAAAGCTGTTGATAAAATTTTGATACCCTCAGAGTTCTAAAGGACCTCTCCCCGTGAGAAGTGGTATGGTTGCAAATATGTATATGTATATTTCTTTAGTAAAGAAAGAAATAAAATAAAAAATAAAAGAGTTGATGACTGGACAGAATGACAGACTTGTCATGTTTACAGAACAGGTGCGTTTCTTGGTATCCTCATGATGAGGCTACTTTATTGGTCATTAAACTTCATTGTTGTTGAATGAAAAGGTTAAATTTTGCAATAATGCTTGAGGCCAGCTTGAAGTAATTATACACCTGTAAACTGTTCGAGAACCAAGAACAATGGAATGTCTGGAACCATGCACCAATTAATGTCGGTCATTGTCAAATCATCTGTCAAATTTATCTTTTGTTAATTGAGAGTTTGTATTGTGGATTTGTAAATTGTAATTAATTGTAAGATTTTATTTATTTATATATTTATTTTTACTAGTGTACCTGTCGCTAAAAATCAACCAATTTAGTTTGGATATTGATGATAAAAATTAATTTAAACTTGATACATACATTTACTGTACAAATCAAAGAGCAGCTGAAGCAACAGTTATGACCAGGGGCTGTGGGTGACCTTGCACTGGGTTGATTGGGGCCTGATGATGATAATTAATCAACCAACCTTCGTACAGGTAAGAGTTGAATGCAAATTTCTCAAACTACTTAAATTAGCTTGTCACGGGAGTGTTAAAATATTAGAGAAATATTTAATAATATTAAATAATATTAAAATATTATTTGCAAGATACGGTAAACGCTAAACACTATTTTTATATTATTGGTAAATTTATAAATAATTCACAGTTCACGGTGGTGAAACTGGTTAAATCATGTTTAAAGTTTACCGCTGATCACTTTTCAACAGTTTTTCATAGCTTCAAGCAGTATAAATAGGTAAATCATCACCGATAAATGAAATAGCGTTTAGCGTTTGCAGTATTCATATACCATATGTGCAAACACTTTCTATTGTTGGTAATATCAATATGCAACTACGCCAATAAATTTAAATTATAAACAAAATTAATATTGACTTGAGTAAGAAGATTTTTACTATAAAAATAAATTAACATTCTATTTGAACTGTGAATAAATGTGGAAAAATATAACGGAAATATTTAGTCTTTTTACTTCTATTGGTATAAAAGCTTTTGGGAAAAAATAGTTGAAAGGTACTAAATAAAATTAACAGAAAATATATAATAGGCTCCTTCTAAATAAGTTAACACTTTAACGAGTAATTTAAAAAAATACAAACCCTCTATGGTTGAAAATGTTACTTATGTGACACTATCAATTAAACGATTACAAATTCAGGAAAAACTAAGTACAAAGTATATAAGTGTAACATGCTAATAAACTTTAAAACATGGTTTTGTTTTAAAATAAAATATTCAGTGACCGATCATGATTTGTTAGTGTACATGAAGAAAAGCTGTACCTGATCCATTATAATACGAAAAAAAATATCTTACATCAGAAACCAAAATAAGATTAGTTACCTGCTAGGACTGCTAGGTAGAGGTTGAACCTTTTTGCTTTCGGAGGCATTCTATGGACAGTTAAGGGCAAGCTACTGCTCGAACCCTTGTGATGGTTGCTGTGTGTTGTCTAATTAGTCTAATGACTAATTGACGTTATCACTGATATCTCACTGTCTCCCGGAACCCTCTGGAACAGAAATTAGATAACTGTTATCTCCAGATTCACAGATATTGGGGCATAACTATAAAGGAACATTGATGGTACAAAGATTTGGAGAATGATATAATTTAATTTAAATGTTTTGATTTCAGGCTAGTTTGTTTGGAGATTAAACTTTACGAATTACTGTAAATTATTCAGTAGAATATATACATATTTTTCAGTCAGACATTATGATGTTATTACTGATTTTAAAGTTCAAAATAAAGCATTTCTGATTTTAGTTTGGTGAATATTTAAGTTTTATAAACTTTTAGAGCTAATTTGTTACACTAATTATGTTTATATATATATATATATATATATATATATATATATATATATATATATCAATTATATAATTATATATAATTATATCAATTATATATAATATATCAATTATATATATATATATATATATATATATATAAATGATGATATATATATATATTTTTTTATAATGATTTATTAATGTTCATTCATAATACCCCTTTTACATTGATTTATTCTATGTGCTAAATTTAAAATTATTCAACACCAATATACTTTTTAGTTTTTTATTTTCACCGTGAAAATAAAAAACTAAAAAGTATATTGGTGTTGAATAATTTTAAATTTAGATTTGTACCAATATAGAGCTGTTAACCTATTCTATGTGCATTTAATTTGTAAAATTAGCTTTTTTTAATTCAGAATTTATTATTACGTATAGTTAAGATTTTGTAAAAGTGATAGTGATAATAAGTGACTAATTTATGAAGAAAAATTATAAAGATTTTTGTATTCTCTATTCACACCTAGAGTTTTTAATGCATTATATTAATGCCTAGTTAAAATTATTAAATCATAAAATCTTATGACATATATTAAATAATTGTTATTAATAATATACTAAATAACTAATCTCATCATTTAAATATTTAGTTTATATCTCAGTTAAAAAATTTATGATAGATTTTTAAAGCATTATTAAAGTATTAATTTTTTTAAGTGTTTCAATTACATATTGCTTTTGAGGTGATTAACTTTGAAATGGAACATTTTAAGTTTTAACTGGCTGGGTAGCTGAGTAGTTATAGTGCTCGCCTTTGAATCCAAAGGTTGCCGGTTCGATCCTGAGAAAAGTTTGTAGCTTTTTAAAGGATAAATTCCAGACCCAGTTGCCATTTGTCATTGGGATATTAATTACTGATGATTTCTAACAACTGGTCGATGTTAGATAAGAAGACTGAGGTTTGGGAAGTTCCCTTTCAAAACGTTTAAAAAATGCCACTGGCGTTGATAGACACAAAATAAAAGAAATAAAATGGAGTGTATAAAATGTGTCATTACCAGCCCTACGACAAAATATAATAAACTGTACGAACATTAAAATACTGTATACACATTATGCATGGTATAATCAAATGAACGGATTGAAGAGGAGTGAAATCCTCATACATTTCTTTTTGAATTTTATCTGCAGGGACTCAAGATAATTTAACAGTTTAAAATACTAAATTGTTTGTTTTTCCAAGCTGTTGCAAAACATTTAACTCAAAATTTAGCAATTAAAAAGTTTTATGGTAAAAATTTGTAATCCCCATAAAAAGAAAATGTAAGAAGGCCTCCTATATAAATTTGATCCTTTGTATATATTTGTATTCCAAATTTTGGATCTCTATCATCAAATGCACAATCTTGCCAATAATTACTACATGTCTGTAGGACTAAGGGAAGTGATTCTGTTTTGTATATGCATATTAAACCAGAAAACTTTGCTGAAAATCCAAGTACTGTAATTTACACCTTTTGATTTAACTTTAGGGTTGTCTATCTTGTCCTTTCATCACCATACGCGCAGATAAAGCGTACCCGTGGTAGTATGCACCGTCTTAAATATCTTGTAATGTTTTACATCAAAGTATTAGTAAGCTTATCCAAGATGAATATTTCTCTTTGAGTATTTATATTTACATTTTTAGATTATATTTTCATGATTTGAAACATACAAAAATTTCTTATTTTTTAATCAATGTCTTGCAAAATTAAGCTTTTTTTTAGTGTGTCATATGAAAAAGAGCCCCTTAATATTTTAAAGTTAAATATAATTTAGAAAAAAGTTGTTAAAGTCATTTGTTGTAAATATCAACATTATTTTGCACTCTTAAAACCAAATATATTTTAATATTCCCACTATAATATTTATTCTTCCCATTATAATATTTATTCTGTTTGTTGCTAAAAAAGAACCACTTATTATAAAATATAAGATAAGATTTGTTATAAAATTTACTGATAAATATTATATAATTTATAGATTTAAATAGTGTAGAGGACATTTTGCATTATACAGAATACGAATAGTGATTTTATTATCATAACATTTTTTATTAAGGCTGTTGTAGAATAAAACCTGTATCTTTTTTAATAATGTGTATTTAAAACAAATAATTTTTCTCTCAACAATTTTTTTAACTCTTTTCACTATGATAAAATGAGTTACTTTCATAATTTATATATTAGTAATCTAAGAAAAAAATATATGAACAGCATTTAGCTTAAAAAAAAAAAAAAAAAAAATACTTATTATATCTAAATTATTTTTTTGTAAATAATTAAGATAAAATTATATGATCTAATTTCATCACTGTCCCTTGAAAGATAAAAAAAACACACATAAAAATATTTTAAAGTCACACACTTCTACGTTAAAGACCACATTTACACATAAAACACGAAAAAACCCACACTCACAAAACCACATTAAAACCAGCCTGTTGACCAAAACACCACTATAATTATCATAATGGAGTGCACTATCAGCCGGAGATATTAAATTACCTACACTATGACTATCTGGCGAGCGGGGACGCGAGTGGTGCGCTCTAGGTTGAACACACACCACTACAGTTATGAGCGGCGGCCGCGCGACCGCCACCGACGGGTACCGGTGGCACGGTGTTGTAAAAACAGGTTCTTACACAACTCATTTTAAAACTGGCTTAAATATCCACAGGGTGTATTCAAGTAGCACATCAAAATCGGCTACAATCAACACGACAGATGAATTGCTTAATTGTTTTCATCGTTGAAGGGTAGGACGGGTTGTTTTCTGGATGTTGTGGCTTACAAGAATGTGTTAAGGTTGGGTGTGGTTGCACCTGGAAAATGCAACTCAGCGGTTGTGCGATTCCTTCACTCAAGGTTTTAAACTTAAATTCCTTTACCTTTTGTAATTTATGTTGGTTTTTAACGAATACACCACACATTTTTACTGTCTGAAAATATTATATATCTATTAAAGGTTTTATTTAATAAGATATCCATATGTGATAAATATCTGTCTGATTACCTGTGCATTACGTTCAATTATTGATTAATTAAAAAGACCTACAAACGAGATTCTCATTTGTACGAGATAGTAAGGGACCAAAAGAATGCTAATGCAAAACATCATTTGATGTAGGCGGTGGGGTATGAACATTTAAATGTGGCAGAATGACAATACAATAAATATTCACAATTTGATGAATCAGTAATTGCCTATTGCACTTTCATCAATAGTATTTAAGATGTATACTTTAAATTTGGAATACTAAACAAATAACAATATGTGAAAATTATGCACTTATTTATAATTAATTATGCATCAAAGAATCAACAAGGAAAAGGAATTAGTTTTTATTCTAATCCATTAACTTTTGGTCAGAACAAACTTATTATATTTTACTTCATTAATAACTTTAAGGATAAACTCAATTGGCCCCAGACACCCCTGCCCCCTAAACCCCCTGTAATTTTGTGAAAAATGCATCGATTAAATGTCTTTCTCCAGGTCTCGCGTTTTCTAAGGACGGCCAAATTTAAATCTGTTACTGTAAACTGAAATCTATCTAATAATTACAAACTTTTTAAAGACTTTTAAATGTCCCCTGTAAACCAAACATATAATTGAAACCTGCATTAACATGCAGTACCAGCAACTTTAAACATGCACACGTGTATACTTCCTTGTATAAGTTGAAAGTGTCTTGACCTGCGTAATTTACTTCACTCCGGGGAAGCCGAGAGATCTTTGTGACAAGCCATTGTTGAGCAAAGTAGGAACTATTATTAAGCTCCGAGAGCTGTCTGTTCATCACGATTACATTGATTACATTCTGGTAGGTTTAATCTCCTAGTCATCATTTCCTAGAAGGGATCAAAGATTAAATTGACGCTTGCGTGTTTGTTATTTTTGACCTTATTGTTTATAAAGTAATGCATAAAGGTTAAACTGTGTGCTGTTTAACCCAAAAAAAAAAAAAAAAAAAAAAAAAAAAACAACATTGACCTGAAGGATTCCTTCCCTTAACATCCTCTTGGGAGATAAAGGCATTAGGAGAAATGATATAATATTTACATTGTTATCAACATTCATAAATTTTGTAGTTATTTTATTTGTTATAAGTTTTGTTAATAGGAAAATTGTATGAAAAACATATACAGTATTGAAAAAGAAATAGTGCACAACAAACAGTCACTTTTACAACTAGTGATTAAAAAAACCTATTGTTCAGGTTTTAAAATTAGCGAGCTTATTTTTCATTGCATTATGATAATTTCTACAATATTATTTCTGAATGACAAGTTTTTTTTTGGTGAAGTATCTTCAATTATGACTCTATTTTTTGGGTTTCACTCACCTATCTAGATTGTCGTCAGCTTGGGACTTGTCAGGTACAAAAAACACAACACACAAACACGAAACACGAAAAAACACCTACGTTTCGCAGGACTGAAACTATAATTAAAAAAAGGAAGGTAAGTTTTTTTTTTGTTAACTTTGGGACGGTAAGTGTTGTGTTTCGTGTTTGTGTGTTGTGTTTTTTGTATCTGACAAGTCCCAAGCTGACAACAAACTAGATAGGTGAGTGAAACCCAAAAAATATAATCATAGTTCTACAACATTATTAGAGAGAAGAAACATTTTCATTCAAGTTGTGATTTTAAGTTACACAGTTTTTAAAAGTTACTATTTTAATGGTAGGCTTCATTTATTTCAGTCAATTATAGTCTAAGGAGTTAAATAAGAAAAAGATTTGTCTGACATAAAAAATGCTAAATATAAAATAACCCCTGAATATGCAGCAGACCTGCATATTCAGCGAATTTCCAATGTACTTTAGTATTTTTTACTTCCCCATAAAACACCATAGAAACGAGAATTTATGTTTTTTGCAATGGGGTATTGTTAGAATAAATTTAGGTTAATCCCTCACCGTTGAAAGTAAACACAAAATTCTATAAAATCTGACACATTTTATTTTCTCCCCACGGGGGTTAAATGCCATGGGGGTTAGTGCGTTTGCTGCAAGTATAAGTATGTATGGGTTTTGTAAGCAAGTATAAGGTAAACCCTGCCTAGATAATGTGCATACCAAATTTGATTTGACCAATAAATAAGCAAGATACGGGGGTTTTGTTGATTTTCCATAAGAATAACATGGGAAACACATTTTTGGATTTCCTCCGTAACCGTTTTTACTAAGTAAAAAAATCACAATACTAAATTGTGTGTATTTGTAAGCTCTTTTAAATGGTTTCAGTTAAAATTGTAAATATGGAGGTCAAAAAATGTTAAAACCCCTTTTTGACCCTTTTAAAAGCCCTTCATGAAAACCCGTTACCATAATCCGATCATGCTGGTTTGTGAACTTATGAAAATAGACCTGATTTCCTACCTCCATACCCATTTTCATCAAAATCAAAATCAGACACTCCTTTCAAAAGTTATCAGTACCACCGACAATTTTGGCTTCTGGAGACCCCAAAATGAAAAACTAACATGATCCCGGTCTTAGCTCTTACTATGCTAAGCCCGCATGGTAAGAGCTAAAATAATATTTTTGCTAAAAATTACGCGCCCAAGATACCCACATTTTGGGCACCATAATAGCGTATTCCCTATACGAGGGAAATTCACTAAAATATAATTAAGGGGTCACTTTAATTTGGTTTCACCTGGTTTTCCTTAATTAACGGCAAACCCCTACTACTTCATCCATATAAATTTAAAATTACTCCAGACCTTCCATTCACCAGTGTTTGATGACGCGCATTGTTATAATTATTCTGAGATGATATCAGATAAACATCGATTAGCTATTCAACATTAGTTGTGTGTGAGCGAGGAGAGCCTATGGGCCGTGACCGAAGGCCAAGGCCGCTAGGAAGGATCGGAAGGATGTTTGCTCACTTGGACTGTGCCGGAGAAGACATGCGTACAAGGCTCGAGCCGAGGTCAAAAAGAGACAGTACGCGAATTGTCGTCTGGAAGCCATATAACTCACGAGGACAACCGAGGAGGCTACAGTTTACTAGTACTGTACTAGCTTTTTTTTTCTAACTCAAAGTAAAAATTCCAATATTTTTATGTCTCTATCAATAATTAGGTTCAGAGAAAATAAGTCAATTAAAATTTTTTAAAGTTAAAAAGTTTTTAATTACCTATTCATTGAGTTTTGAGTTATTCAGTTTTTGCATGTAGATATTAGCAATAATAACTTGGTGTGATTGATTTCACATTTTGTAAAAGTCTGATGAATTTGGTCATTGAGCTATTAATTAGTGTTCCTGACATATATTAATCAGCTGCTATTTGTCAGTAACAAAGCTACATCTCATAACACCCAGCCTTCAGTCATATTCACTTTAAAACATGCACCATGTAGTGCGTCGGCGTCTCAAGAAATGTACTGCAATGTAGCCTAATAATATACGATTTCACAAACATTTAGTGATATTTATTTTTTGATGATTTTTTTATGAGTATATCGTAAAAATTGCCTATATGTTTGGTTAAAACCAATCCTAGTAATATTTAAAACAAGTTTTGATCCACATTTAAAAATTTTCAATAATTCAAAGATTAAAATGTCCTAAGAACACTAACCAAAAAACCATTCTTTGTAGTTAGAACGTTTTTGCTTGATGAACAGAATTATTTTTTTAACTTTGCATTACTTTGATATTTTGTTAAAGGAGTACATTTTGTGACTCACTTAATACTGGTTAAGAATCAACTTCTAAAGTTCGTAACTGATAATTATATTTTACTTTGCATTAACTTGATATTTAGTTGAAGGAGTAATTTTTGTTACTCAATTAATAATGGTTAAGGAATCAACCTTATTGTAATACCTATCCATAAAAAATACGTTCCAATAAAATATAATATTTAATCTTAGTTAAAAATAATATTTAATTTTTTAAAATTGACTAAAGACTCACAGTGGTGAGGTGTTGGAGGCCAGAGCCTGAGCACCAGAGGTCTTCCCAGTTGGAACCACTTCAACCTAATGCCTGCCAGGCCACATGCACGGGCTCAGTTGTTTTTTCTCATCCCAGCCTTATCATAGTTAAATAACTGTGTGTACATGATCTTTGGACCCAAACAGCACCTAGCTTCCCAGCCGCTCTTCCCATACGTGATTGATTTGCTTCTTGTAAATACTTTTGTTGTAATTCATATAGTTTCATAATTCATTTAGTTTTCTTTGTAACAGTTTGTTGTAGAAGTATTTAAATTGTTGTTAAAAGTATTTAAATTGTTGCGAAAAGTGATGTTTCGTTGGAATTTTAAGTAAACAATGATTTTAAATGTACAAAATAAACTGCTTAACTGAATCATTTAGATATTATTCTTTACATGAGGATACATTTTATTTTGATTATGTGTACCCAATGCTGATGCATATATTTAATTCATTACAGTAATTAATTTAAAGCAGGTAACTTAATTTGTAAATTCACTTAAGCTTTTTTTGAAAATACTGTATAATTGGTCTTTTGCAGTACTGTATAAAATAAAATAATCAGGTATTAATAAGGTTTTTAATTTAGTTTAGTAGTAATTTTCATTCATTTATTTTTGCCTTAGCAAGACATAAATGAATATATAAACTTTTTTTATATTTTATTCAGAAAAAAAACTAAGGGTCTAATAAAAAAACTTGGGTGGATAATACTGTACAACTTTGATATAAACAGATTTTTATACTCTGACACTTTAATTTTATATTTTCAATAAAGTCATATAGTGCATTTAGCGCAAATATAAATTAAACTTTTTTTGCTATTTTACAATAAAGTTTTTGTAAATTGGACTTAATTGGACCTGAGTGGTCAACAATGAATACAAAGGAGTGGAACGGTTTCACATCTAATCTGCTGAGAACCAGTGCTGGGTCATCTGAAAATTTACTACCGCAAATGGACATTTCCTGGGTTGTGAATGAGAAGAATGCCTCATGGCCTAGACTACGCCCGGGAGTGGTGGAACACCATTGTCGACTCTCGCGGTACTGACCTTACAAAACAAACACGGCGTTCATCGAGTCTCACGCCTATCTCATGATTTAGAGATAGTTTTGGTGAACTTCAAGTTCCTAATCGGTCATAAGTAAAATAAATGTTTATACAGTCATGAATTTGATATTATTCATTACTTTTTAAGGTATTTTAAAATGTTATTAACTGCACATCAGTAGTAGTCATTTCTCTATGTTTTAACTCTAACTACTATACTCCATGCTTCAGAACAGGGGCGTTCTCAGGGGGGGGGGGGGGGGCAACTGGGACAATTACCCAGGGACCCAGGCAGACAAGGGGCCCGGGGGCCTGGTAATGTAGCCAGAAAAAATATCAAAGTATGAATTTAATAAAATAAAAATAAATAATAAAACCGAAAAATAATTAAGTAATTGATTATAGTAAATCTGTATACGGATTATTGTAGACATCGTCGGTTGTCAATTGGCAAAGTGCGTTAGCTTCATAGCCTGCTTCGGGGCCTGCAACTCTCTGGGAAACGTCTTCCCCCCTTGGAACGGAATGGACTCACCCTCGCAAGACTTAGTTTAACCAAGCATTAATTTTTGTTTGTGCTATGGTGCTGTTATTGCTAAGCTTAGTTATCGTTCCCGCCAGCCACTGGGTGGTTGTGCTGGAAAGGATTGGCGAGGGGGGTGGGGTAATGTGGGGGCCCGGGCAACGCAGTTGCCCAGGGGCCCGAAAATCCTGCCACCGGGCCTGCTTCAAAACAAAACTTTAGGTGAGAAAAATATGATAGGGAGTAGTCCTAGATGGTTTAAAGGAAAATGAGAGTCAGATGCAATAGCTATAACCAAAAGGGACCAACCCTGAAAAGTTCTTGCCTTAATTTCTTGTAGTTTACTTCTATAGAGACTGACACACATATTTGACCTCTGCTACTTTTTTGTAAATAACCAACATTTTTCCCTACGTGAACATGACGACTCCTCTCGAAAGTAGTCTCAAAACATAGAAGAACACTCCCTCAGATTTAGAGGTTCCTTTCCTTACTGTTTTCAATGAAATACTAAGGAAAGTAATTTTAAATACAGCGCAAAATCTCCTATATATTGAAATTCTACGTAAACTTCATAATTAATTAATATACAAAGCTTTGTCTAGAATTTTAACAGTTTTCTCCTCTCGTGCATTTTTTTTTCAAAAGCAGGATATTGTCAAATTGAAGACTCTGCAAGTCAAACATTTATATTGATGAATCTTAACTTGGGTCTTCAACCTAATGAAGGGGATTATAATTGATGATTCTCAACAAGGTTTAGCCAGTCATGGCACCTTAATTTCCAGTTGTTAATTTCATAGCTTTGAAAGATGTATTTTACTTTTCTTTTCTTTTTTTGAGAGTTAACAGTTGAAAATGCCTTTGACCATCTGATAATGACACTTTACTTTTTATTTTTGAATAGGCCAGTTAAGACTCATTTTCACCTTGTAAAATCACCGATAACATGCATCCGTATTCCCCTGTTTCGGACGGTGTTTTTGGATATTTATTGGTAAAATGTATGTTTTCTCAAGCTAGATATCGACTACTTTAATCATAATTCTGAATGTTTTATTCCATTACAAGTGTTTTGTAATCTATTTAAACTATTAAAGGACAAAATTAAGCAAATTAAAATGCAAACAATCAAAAATCGATATTTTTGACCTCAATTGATAAAACTGTCCGTACTGAATTTTTTACTTTTCCGCAAAGAGGTCCCTTTTTCCTGTTCTCCCTCTCATATAGACTTATGAAAATATTGCTAAGTTACTGAAACTTTATAAATTACCACATAAAAAGTAAAAAAAAAAAAATCAAATTTTACTTGGCCAAAATAAAAATAAAAAAAAACTGTGCCACTTTTTCTGCCTCTTTGGTGTGCTCCCTAAAAATATTAAAGTTAAAGGTAAATTCAAATGAAGGTGCAAGAGAAATATTTTTAAATTCAGGTCTAAGAAAATTTAAACTTATTTTCTTGCTGCTGTGTTTTCAAAAACTTAATAAAGAACATAAAACATAAAAAGTTAATTTGATATAAAAAAGATAAACCAACCTCCTCCAACCTTTGGTGACAGGAACCACAAGACACTAAATGTAGTATTGCTCAGCACGATTGTGTACTAAGTGTAGTTAGCAGTCGTTAGACCAAATATATTAACCGACTCTCCCTCCCCCGATGCACGATTGGATTTTCATTGTGTGCTAAGGAAGCACTATGACGCAGAATGGCTTAAATATTTCCTAGATGTCATTTACGGGAAGAAATCTTTTCTTAGACGTTCCACATGTCCAATTCCTCTAGACGTCAAGGACAACATCTTACTAGTTTAGACTCATACCTTTCACCGCAAATTGCTTAAAGTTCAGCAAATATCTTGTTACAACTAAAACTATAAGGAACAAACTGGTTATATCCTGTACTTTAATATTATTATGAATAATATTATCAATATTTTTAAACAAAATCATTCAGTTAGAGGTTCCCAGAAAGTAGTTATAAAGTATATTCAAACAATAAATAATACGATAGTAAAAAATTATTTAATAACATTATAGCTAACTCTCAACAATAATTTAAATGCCAAGCTGGATAACGAACTTTTCTATTTTAACACTGTAACAACAGTTAAATAATTTATTTATTCAATTGTTAGTCATTACAAAGCAAAAAATAGAACATTTTAATTTATTTTATTTAAGTTAATCTATAAACGAACCCATATACGCAGGTTTTATAATTTTATATCCATAAATAAAGTAGCCGTTACTATCATTCTTTGCATTGACAAACTGAGGAATTTTTGTACATGTGGGTGGGCTCTTTTGCTTGTTCTTTTCACTTGGGTCAGGTTCAGCTCGTTTTGATGCCCTTACTCAACATAAGGTTTAGCTTGTTCGGTACCCTTGCTTGTCATCAGTTTCAGCTCGTTTGCTACGCTTCCTCGCCACAAATCTATAATATCCTATAGTATTTTATTACCAATCTTCCCTCGATACTTTAAATGAGAACTTCTCTCAATACTTTAAATGAGATCAGATGTTTATAGGGTTAATTACGAAGAAACATTTTTTTGATATGTGTTCTGTTCATATATATCTCAGATCAAAAACTCCAAAACAACCTGACATGTTGTTGTGAATGATATTATGATGGTCCCGGGGCCATGGCACATCCCATGGGAATAGGATGAAAAGTCTCCTATGTCCGTCTTCTGGTGTAAAGTTACCCCTTAACAATTTTAAGCCAAATCGGTTCAGCCATTCTTGATTTATAAATAGTGTAATTAATAAGACTTTCTTTTATAAACAGGCTGGAAAAAAAGTGTGGAGAGGTTTTAATATCTTTAAAACTATTTAATTAACAAAACTAAAACTTTGCAAAATAACTTTGAGTCTTAAAGTCTCTTTCCCAAAACATTAATTGACCTGGAACCTCCAATGGGGGATGGTCCCCAAGGAGTCAGAAGAACATTTTAAATGTAAGCATAGGTCACTATGTATATAAAATCAAAGCTATAAATACAAAATATCTTCCAAACCTCCTTTAGGGGACATCCTTAGTGGAAGTTGTCATGGAAACTACATTGGTCTACATAAAATGATACACAGTTTTAAAGGGATTTGCATTTTATGAGCAAATTGCTATAAACCCGACCTCTAAAAGTCAAGTGTAGTGTGAGTTATTGGATTTTTTGTTTTTGGTAATATGGTTTTAATAGAAATTTGATCGCCTGCCATTTTTGACTCAGTTGTCCTTTTAAGGTCAGGTTTGCGACATTGTTCTCTTTTAATTTTATGTAACTTACATATTAACCAATGCTTACATTTTTTTCTAAGATTTTCTTCTGACTTCTTGTGGACCATCCCCCATGTTGAATTTCAAGGTCAATAAGTACTTTGGGTAGTAGAATTTCAGGTTCAAGATCAGTTTGTAAAATTTTAGTTCTGTTAATTAAATGATTTTAAATTTATACCGTTTTCAGACTTGTTTTTACCCTGTGGATAATGTATACAATAGTAAAAATTCTATAGCTGAGTTTATTTCTCTCCTAGATTCACATTAACTATTTTTAAGTTTTAGTAAATTCCATATCAGTTTTGAGAGAAAATTTTTATGTAGGTAGTTAAAGGAAACCTTTTATTGTCAAAGACTTAATGGAAAAAAGTTGAAAAAAATATAAATAGAATATTTTAAAAAATTCTTTAGTTTTAAAACATAATTAAAAGATATGGGTTTGTTTTTTAACAAACTTAGCAGACAAGAAACTGGGATTGAGTGAGTACCTGTACACACTTAATAATTCTCAAGGATATTCAAAAGTAGGGTAACAGCTGGTTTGGGAAATTAGAACCTGTTGATATCTTGATTTTGAAATCACTAGGAGAAAATATATTCATGAGACATAATTATTGTCGGTTTAGATGGAATAGTAATTAATTTGTTTTGCTTGTTTTAAAACAGAAATTTAACTTTTTATCCATCCATCTCAGATAACAAAAGCTGTCACTTAAGAACATTTCAAAATGTTACATCCAGTGGCACGGTCGTGTCACGTCGCCAAGTCCCACCCAACCAAACAGACGACGCGTGCCTATATAGACACGAAACAGAATACGGCCAATTTTCACTTCTCAAAAGGGAACAAAAAGGCCTCAATTAACCCTTTTCTCGTTTTACATCCGTTTAACTGGGTCATTGAACACTAAAATTCATCAAACTTACTTTAAAAACCCTCAGTGAAGTAAAATATATGCGTTCAAAAGTAGCCTAAAAAATGTTAGAAATGTGGTTTCCTACGCACAACAAACTATTTAAATTTTTAAGCAAAGCTACAGCCTTTATCACTGATGGGAATCACACGAAACTTTGCAGGAACCTTCGTATTTGATCGTAGTACAAACCTTTGAGTACAGAGATTAAGTTCATTCACTTTAAATATCACAAATCAAATCAAATATGAGTTTCATAAAACAACTTTGTTTACATTTCATAAGTTAAAAGGTAAGCAAAGCAGAAATTTGACATTATACTTTTAATTCGTTTTAAAAACCAAGTAAAAACATCTGCTATAATATTCATTAATTTTATCAGCTGACAATTATAGATTGTGTTATACAAAAAAATGTTTTACTTAAAATTGTGTTGACTGTCGTCCAAACCAATACATTTATTCGAATTATCTATATAACTGCATTTATAAATAAAATATTCTTATCTTTTGAATTGGAGAATCTTTATTATTCTCACTGTTGTAACTTTGTTATTACAACAGTGTAAGTTTTCTTTGGTTAAGTTACAACCCGAAAATTAACAACATAGGCTACTCAATAAAAACACACAAAACTAAACCATATAGGAAAACTTTATCTTAAAAACACCGTTTCGAGGGAAAGTTGTCTTTGTAAATATTGTAAACTCTGGAATACATAGAAGAAACAAATAAATGAAGACATAAAAAAAGATGCGAACCTATGAGGAATGACTATATGGTACCAAATAAGATTAATTATCCTCCTCCAACTATACGCCTGTTGGCGTTCATTAGTTGCTATGCTAACTTTCAGTGACAACTGAACAAATCTTCAAGATTGTTGTGTCAAATAAAAAGGAATGATGTTATATTTGCCAATTCCTCATAAAATTGACAGGCGTAATTTCTCATTGAGTTACGCCCCATTGCGCTTGGAATGTTGGAATGTTTGGTTTGGACCAACGCATTTCTTGGGAAGGAAATAATCCCGGTAGGCCACCCCCCTTATGACCGAAAACTGTTAGCCCCATACAAGATGCAATATTTGGGCAGTTTTGTTGTTCCAAGCTTTATTGCTTTATCTGCCTTGTGTTCAGAAAATGCATGGTAAGTCTTCTTATTGTAATTCCTGAAAAATTCTGCTAGCGAAATGTTTTAACTAGGAACTGTTGGAGTTTCATAGATCGCAATGTACAGTCGTTGCTGCAGTGAGTTATTAAAAACTCATAATATGATATCATTCGAATTTAATTGATTGTTGGTGATTGATTGATGTATTAGGAGACCTGTAGTAGAAAGCAGTTAATCTTAGGTTGTCTTTACTCAAATATAGTTCTATGTAGTTTGAATATTTCGCTTACAAAATTATTCAGGGAGTAAAAGAACCGTAAATTTTTTAACTCAGCGGATGTAGCAATAAAATGTGGTACAAACTTATTCATTTAACAGTATTTGTTTTATTTCTCGATCCTTAAGAGGAATTCGGAGAAGGGGGTGGCCAAGACTTCAGAAGATACCTTCAAATTAATACCTAAATTCTACGTTGTAAACGACAGCAGTGATCCTCTGTATGAAAACCAAATAAACGAATACAAATATAGTGTTCCATTTAACTTTAAATATTTTAATCAAATCTGTTTTCCAACTTAAAGATTTTACTGTTAAAACCAAAACGGCCAAATATGATAAAAAATAATGATATAATACCCAAAAACACAAAGTGTTAAGGGGTTGCCAAGTCCTAAAAAGGTATGATATCAAAATTTGTTCCAAGTCAATGACATTGGTTTTAGAATAGCTACTTGACAAATTGACTGGATCTTTTAATGCTTGGTAAACTTTCTGTAAAACATTATTATTTTATCTAGAAATTGAACTTGGCCAGCAGATGTGTGGTATTTTATTTTATATTGTATTGAACTGTATGTAAATTCAGAATTTCCCTATTCATCGAAATATAAACCCATTAGTAAATAGGCCTAGCTTTAGTAATACTC
Organism: Neoaliturus tenellus; assembly: GCA_030545055.2. Lineage (NCBI taxonomy): Eukaryota > Metazoa > Arthropoda > Insecta > Hemiptera > Cicadellidae > Neoaliturus > Neoaliturus tenellus. Next base: position 109,270,895 of record CM061537.1, read on the forward strand.
GTACATCTGCTGGCCAAGTAGGATTTCTAGATAAAAAAATAATGTTTTACAGAATGTTTACCAAGCATTAAAAGATCCAATCAATTTGTCAAGTAGCTATTCTAAAACCAATGTCATTGACTTGGAACAAATTTTGATATCATACCTTTTTAGGACTTGGCAACCCCTTAACACTTTGTGTTTTTGGGTATTATTACTGATTACTCTAGAAACATTAGTTTTCCTTCTTGATTCACCTACATTTGTAATAACTTAACTTTTTGATGTCATTGAAAAAATCGAAGCATTTAAAGATTTAGCCATATGCATAAATGTGCAACATGAGATTAATTTAATGCCCTATTAGTTTAAATACATGGACCTCTAATGTGCTATACAAAAACTCTGCAGATCGAGACGCATAAACCAACTATTCAAGTGCCAACCTCCTGGCTGGTAGGGCAGTATCTCGGATCACATATCCAAATGATCATAAGGTCATAGTATGGTGGGTTCTGAAGGAAGACTGTTGTAGTTGGACAAATGTATGAACAGATGAATAAATACAGTCGATTCTCGCTAACTTAAGCCTCGGTAATTTAACCTCGGTAACTTGAACCTCGGTAACTCGAACCTCGGTAACTCGAACCTCGGTAACTCGAACCTCGGTACCTTGAACCTAGGTAACTCAAACCTCAGTAACTTGAACCTCTGTAACTCAAACCTCATTAACTTGAACCTCGGTAACTCGAACCTCGGTAACTCGAACCTCGGTAACTCGAACCTCGGTACCTTGAACCTCGGTAACTCAAACCTCAGTAACTTGAACCTCGGTAACTCAAAATCTTTGGTATCTTGAATTATTTTCAATCCCCTTTAAGAAACCCGTCTGTTAAAAATAAACCATACATAACTCAAACTTGAATTTCTGTAAATACGTCAAATTTGAATCTTCATTTTACCTCTTCAAGCTGAAGTTTAAATCTATATCTCTAAGTCTTCTATAGGCTCTACCCATCAGTCCAACTCCCACGCACACAACAATTCGGCGACACATCCAGTAAAGGTTATGTTTGAAGTCACAATACTGTATTGTAACTCAATCTAATCCTAAGTCAAACTATCTGTAACTCAATGAAAAATTGCAGTCCAGTGAATTTTGAGTTACCAAGAGTCTACTCAAAGTGCTTATCTGATCAAACCAATCCTTCCATTAATTTTTAAATTAATAAAAGTATTCATCCCCAAAGTCAAGGGTTTGGGCTGTCCCCTCTCCAAACAAAAATTCCACTGACGAAAATAAGCACAAACAAATACCTACATCAAGCACCACCACCAAGAGATGTACCACACTACATCTATACTTATATAAGGGAAGTCTAAATATACACTCGCTTAGCAGTTTAAGGTAACTAGGTAAACCTGTACGACAGAACCATCTGGAAGGCTGGAAAGTGAAAGTAAGCAAATCATGTAGGTACTAGATGTCAGAGAAAGCTAAGGGTGCGACTTGAATAAGAGATATCTCAATACTTACGGCATTCAGTCATTGGAGAATAAATTAATTTAAAACCTCCTCACAAGCGACCCTTTTTGATGACTCTTTTATTAACTTTTCTTTTTTTTTAGGTACTAATGAAAGAGGCACTGTAGCAAGAGTGAAGGTGATTTTGCAAGTGTGAAAGACTGTGGGCTTCCCAGGAATCGAACCCGCGACCTCTTGAACTGAAGTCCAAGATGCTAACTGTTAGGCTAGCAAGACACTTTAGCCACTTCAGTCCAAAAACAGATCATAGTTTTCTACGAATTCCCGCAGTATGGTAAGTGGCGATTAACAACATAGCATGTCAGAACAAAATTTTTGCCAAAGGGGATCTTTATTGATATTTAAAATATATAAATTTTTTCAGTGGATTTACATTGCGTTTTGTTGTTTTACATTTTTTGTTGTGTTTGTAGTTCCAAAGTACTCAGTGCATATGGTGTCACATTATAAAGTAACAAGTGTTGTGTTTTTTCTTTGCTAGAAGGGCATGCTTTCTCATCAGGACATAATAATATAGCGATGAATGCATTTATTAATAGATCTGATTTTATAAAAGCAATAAAAAATATACTGCCTAAAATTTTTATATATTGTCAATGTAAAGTTTTAATAAGGCGCCACTTTGTTATTGACAAATAGCAGCTGATTAATTTGTTAGGATCATTAATCGTAAAAGCGCAATGAAAAAGCTTTACCTTTTTAAGGATCAAACCTAGAACCTCCAGATAAAAAAATTAACTCAACAACCACTAAACGACCAAGTAAGTTAAAAATTTATATAAAAAAATAAAAATATATTTAATGTAACAAAAAATAAATGTTTATATATCACCACTATATTATTGAGTTTATTTAATCAATCGCCCTTAGTATTAATTGATCAGCTCTGGAGATAAAAGTTAAGTCTTGATATAGAAATGTAAAAGATAAATTTGAAATGTTATTAAAAAATTAACATTGAGTTAGGCCTATATGAGGACAATTTCAGCTAACTCACCTGGTCGACCCTTGTATGTTGCAGATTTTCTGGTGAGGACTGGTTTTAAACCAGTCCGAGAGTCGAACCAGAAGCGCTACAGGTGATTCCATGAGAGATGTATACTGACTATTGGCACAAATACAGCTCTTTTGGCTCAAGAACCATATGTACACTTCTCAACCCTTACTTCTTTATTCTATAATTTTTAAATATATCTGTGAAGGAAAAAATTATAAAATATTCAAATTTAGTAAATCATTTTTTGAGTTGTTAACTGTTGCCTATTTTTATCGCAAATAACATTACTATAATTTTTTTACATCCCCTACACCTTTAATATTGGTTAAGAAGATTCAACTTTGTCATTTTAAATTAGGGGACTGTGATATAAAAATCACAATTATAATGATTTATGTGATTAAACTACTAAAACGTATCCATTTTCAAACAATAAATGTTGAGAATACTTGGTTGTTTATTAATCAAATACAGTAATTAATAATATAAAACTTTTGATTTCATAGGACCATGGGTATAAAAATTTAATTTAAAATTACATAAAGATTAATTTTTTTGCCCCAATTTTAAAGGCGTAGACGTTTTAAATTTAACATTCGTTAAATTAAACAATTAATTTTGTAATAAAGGGGATAAATAGAAACCCTTTGTAATAAATAGAAAATTTATATCTGCTTGGATTATGGCAATTAAAATCCAAGGTGGCAGAACTGTAGATTCATAAATAAATAAATAAGGACAGAGTATTTGATGATTTGATGAGGGGCATACTACTATGTGATCACTCATCACTAGACTTGATACTCATGCTTGGTATTCTTGTATGGCTTTGGCTAGATAGAAAACTAAATGAAATTTTATTGCACCTACCTAGTCTTAAAATTGTCTAAATATTTGTATGATGTTAACATTATTATGAATGCATGTATATACTGTTTAGGATTTTTGTTATTCAACCCAATTTATTAATATATAAAGATATTAATTTATATACCGGTATTAATATTATTAAATGATAAATGGTGGAGGTTGGCAGGCCTCTTATTGCCTTAATTGCCCCGTCCTCATAGACTATTGATCTGTGCGTGGATCGTATTAGACAAAGTAAGGGGGTGGACCGCTACAGTACAGGAGAATGGTACTGATAAAATTCACTTGCAGAACACGGATTCGAACCAACAACAACGCTGCCGAGGTCCTGAAGTCCGACTCGCTAACCACTACGCCACCGAATCACCCATCTTAATTACCGATAAGTTGGGTATATCAAAACCCCTCGTGACATAATCTGACCATCTGAGCCACCACCCTTGCCTCCGCACCCAGCCTCACTACAACTACAGGACGTGGTTGGGCTAGTTCAATACGAATAATTATTCTTAGCATTATTCCTACTATTCCCATGAGGAATAGGAGGTATAGTAGTCCAGAAGCGTGTCCCATGAGGACGGAGACGAGGAGGGGTTCACAACCCTACCTAAAACGAAGAAACAACAGCGTAGATCACTCCAATGAGACAAGTCCTTGCAGACAAAGAAAAATTGAATTTAAAACCCTTGCACAGTAGTGGTACATTTGGTGTCCTATAATGTACCTTTTAGTATTTATTTATTGTTTGTGTTAAGTATTTGTTAAGTGTTAGTGTTGGGTGCCAACCATACTTTTACATTTTATGGATGTTTGGCTGCTAAAAAAAAACCAAAGACAAATCGTGTACATCAATGCACACCAACACAACATCCAAATGTCCATACTGTGTTTGGTCCAAGAACATATCTCTCCAATAAAAAAGATTTCAGAGGAAAAGCTATAGGCGTTTTCCAATTGCCATCCCTCTAATGCACAGTAACATAAGACAAGGAATTTAAAAATGTGTCAAGAGTAGCAATGAGTACCAATACAATGAGTCTTATAGTATCTACACTTAAACAAGTAGCGGAGCAGTTAATTCCAAACAAAGAGGATTTGCAAGTGCGGAGGCGGAGTTGACTGTACCAATTTGCATGACATGGAACCTTGGAAATTTCAACCAATTCCGTCAAATAACCGGTGGCTGGTCTTTCTGCGAACCACTCTCTCTGGACAAACCGGCCACCATATCTGAACCTGGTTTAGTTTTTAATCCTCCTATGATAATTTGTTTTACATTTGAAAGATTTATTGCAGAATGTTTGAAAATTGAACAAAACACGAATGATGTCCGAAATCTGCCGTTTATGGACATTTCTTAAGGAAATATCAGACAATTCAGAGGCGTCAAGATCCCTCTGTAGAGAGATCTACTGGGACTGTACCTTGAAAACCTTGAGTACCTTGGATGCCAGAAATACCTTGGGATTTGTAAACAGAACTAGCGGCCAGCCTTGGCAGAATTCCAAGTTGGTTTAGAATTTGTAAAGTTTTATTGGTTATATTGCTTGAAATTAAAATAAAACTGATTTGCAACATTAATACTGAAATTATTGTTAAAAAAATATTTGCAGTATCCTTTTCATATTGCTTATCCTGCTAAAATTGAAAAATACAACATCCCAATTATTTAGCCAAATTATATGCTGTATGCTACAAGCAGGGTACATAGAAAGGGTGGTGTATTAGTTTTTAAATCATGCTAAATTTCCTGTTTGAAAGGAGCAGAGTGTTTGTAAGGGGTATTAAATGGGATTTAAGATAAAATAATTGCATCGTTAAATCAAAATAATGAAACAGTAAAAACAAAATTATTTTATAAGTGTCGTTGATCCTCAAAACAAAAAGGTTTGTGATTTGTAAGATCTACTTAACTTTTCTTAAAATGTTATATTTTGAAATTTATTACCTAAATAAAATGTAATAACTTTAGAATTCATTACCTACACAACTAGTGGTATATTCCAAAGGTAGTTATAATATTGAGCATTGTAAAATTACTTAACCTTCAATGAACAAAAATTTATTTCTTCTAAAATAAATTTGCCAAAGAATCGACAATCGAGTATGAAGCACCAACAAAACAGGTTTCTGTTGTTGCAACTAAAATGCATAAGTGCTCTAGCTTTATGGAATTCTCAAGGACAGTACCAAGGTAATGGATTTACAGCAGTTTACTGTCATTCCAAAGAGATAGCGTAAATAAATCTATAGGCCTACCTATTTATAATGCTAAGGGGTTTTTCGTGTTGAGAACTCCTCCTACAATTTTCAACCGATTTTCAAGTTTTTGGTGTCGTTGGATAGGGATTATTAAGTAGCTGTTTCCGCCACAAATTGATTAGCATCGGACAATTGATTTTTAAGCATCGGACTTAAAATAAGGGCGCCATCCACAAATTAAATTTGAAAATTTCCCATTAGAATAACATTGAGATTGGTTTGACCATTTTAAACATCTGTTAACGTACAGCTGTAGTTTTTGGTGATCACTGATATTCACAATATTGGATTAGTCGGATGTCATTGATTTAGAACCATAAAATGTAACTTTTGTATTGTATTAAAATAAATTGATGTCGAGCAACACGTGCACTAATAAATGTTAAATGCTATGATTCATAAGATGAATTTTTATTAACTACATATAAACTTCCGTTATAAACTCTTCTGAAAAGTGTTTAAAAAATAACTTTTTAGTAACTCTTAGGGAAATTTATTAAAATTTTATGAAACTGATGTGAAAAAGTAACACGAAAACTGCTAAACAATTGAGATGAAATTTTTAACAATGAAACAATATTGAGAATTTGCTTATGAAAACATTTTACTTATGGGTACTGTATAAAAGGTACTTACTTACTCTGCTAAAAAAGTGATGGATTACAGTAACAATCCTGCAATGAGATACTATATTGGATGTTCTCTTACAAAATATTCTTCTTTTACTGATTTTCCACACAAAAATCACTCACAATGTTAAGTTTTCACCACATGAGGAAAAAAATTCTTTGTGTTAAAAAATATAATTTTCTTCATCACTTAATAAAAAAAGCCAACATTTTTTACATAAGATTCAGTCTTACCTTCCGAACAGTATGGTATACAAACACATATTGCGCGGTCGGCAGAGTGCGTGACCAAAAATAATCATCAGTTCCAGCTAAAAACAGAAACGCCACTACGCAAACACGTGGTCTGTGAATGACAGCGCTTTGGCTTCCGAGTTGAATGCACAAAACTGCGTATCGTACGTAGCAACAATTTTCTTATAACATTTTTAGTTTTACATCATAAAACAGAAAAGTCCAATGTAGTAGAGTGTAGTAAAATTAAATGTATTTTTATTGTTTTAATAATAAAAAATAAAAAAATAAAATACTGTCATTAGTATGAATGAGAACCAAGCATATTACTGAAGATTACATTTCTACTTTACTTATTTGCGTGAATTTCCTACTTTTTTACAATCTTTTCGTTTAAACTCTGACTTGTGTATTCAGCATTGTTGTTTGAATTATGTTTCTTTTTCGACTTTGTGAAGCTCTGGTGGTACAACACTGAGCTTCACTAAGTTTCTTAGAAACTGACAGAAGGTTATGCCCTGCAGAAAGTTATGCCCTCGACACTACAGACTGATCGATCAAGATGTTGTTGGGTGCCAGTAAATACGATACCAATTTTAATTTTTATCATTCACTGCTTGGGAGAAAGTTTGTTAGTGATACTTGCTGGTCTTATTTAAAACGCTAAAATACTTTTCAAACTGACCATAGAAATATTTTGAACTAAATCTGTTAAATTTTTCATCAGTATTACTTGCAATTTCCAAGAATTTGAACAAGAAATTTTACAAAAGAATAGTAAAACAAAATATGATATGTTTTGTTGATTCAAAATCAATTTAATTAGTAATTGAAACCAAACATTGGCATCTCTTCCCATAACCGCTCTTGACACTGTCACTATTTTTGGTTCTTTAAGCAGACAGAATGTTCTAGTGCAACCGAAAATAACTACGAAAGATCTCGCACTGTCTCTCGGATCGGTGTATGATCTTTAATCAATCGACACAACTTTTGTTGACATAGGCCTATAACTAGCAATGTACCTATAATAATGTACTATAATACGAGCGGTGTCTGAAGGGATGTGTGTTCCACCATCTCAAAATCCAGCGGGTACACGCTAAAATCCAAAGAGTGAAATGGGTCGTTCTTTAGGTGGAAGAATTAAAAAAAAAAATCTTAAAGAGTGGAAATTTCACTCAAAATGAGAGTAGAAAAAAATGTATTTTGAAAAGGATGAAATATACTTTTATTAAAAGAATGAAAATTCGATATAGTTCAGAATGTCTGAATTTTACTTCCTAAAAGAACGGGTTTCGTTCTATTTCGGATGAATCCTGGAGTCACGTGACGTGCATGAGTGACTAGCCTCTCACAGCACAGGAGTAAGATTTTCCCTTCGCCATCTTCGTTATGATTATAGTGGTTGGTTAGTGGTTCAAGTGGTAAAGTGGTAAAAAGGAAGATTGAAAATTATATATCCAATAAACGCGAACACTAGAGCCTATACCTTTACTTTGCTTTTAATAAGCACCAGTACAGTTCACACGTGTAGCCTAGGGCCTTATGGTGTTCACTGATAAACTACTCTCATGAGTTGGCCTATGCCAATGTCTGTCTAATTAACTTACATAAATTATAACCCATGTTTATAATCTTACTATCAATTGTCAATAACTAGCTTGATGAGCCAAGCCAAGAATTATACAAGGGTCTGTAAACCACCTAATTTGGAAAGATTCGTTAGGTCAGGTTTAACGAAAAAAGTCTTTTTATGAAAGAATATTAGTTCTTCATTTAGTGAAAAGTCACTCTTTTGAGTAGTTAATTTCACTCCTTTAAAAATTAAAATCATTCCTTTTAGGATTGATTTTCACCCAAATTTGGACAAAAACATTCACTCTTTTGGTGGGTGATCAAAGTTTCTCTTTTTGAGGTAGTGAATTTTCACTCTGAAAGAGTGGCTCAATTTCAACTCTTTAGAAAAGTGGCGAAAGACTCAACAAGAGTGAAAATATCTCCTTTCCATTTTACAGTGTAGATTTTGCTTAAAATGTTCATTTAAGAGTGTCTTGGCCCAAAAATAAGTTTAGAGACAGCCTCAACCCCAGAAAAAATCAAATTTTGTCTAAAATTAAGTTTTAAAATAGTAATTTTTAACATTGGTCTTATGGGTTGCTATTTTGGTAACGAAATAACAACGAAATGTAAACAAAAAGAAAGTAACAATGTTAAGTAGACTTTTTGAAACAGCTGTTAACTGTGAAGAGATATAGTTGATTGTTGGTTGAAAACTTAATAACTTTTTTACCATGACACTAAAACAAAAGTGCTGAATTAAAACCAACGAGCAAAGCTCGGTTAACCTGGTACTTTTAATTATATGTCGTTTGAAGGAATAGATTTAGGCCTACTATAAACTTAGGCTCTAATTAAAAAATATTAAGTGCTTGAACAATTTTAGATTAAAAATGACAAATTATACTATTTTTTATGATGAGATTTATCTAAGAAGTAGATTTAAAAAAGATCGAAAGATACTCAACACACCATGTGCCTGTTGAAACCTAAAACGTAAGAGGTTGGATGTTTGCCGGTTATTTGTAATAAAATCCTAAATTAGCCGGCACACGTTAGAACGGAAACGCTAGAGCTTCAAATCTTCAAAACAATGTTTTAACTATGGTAGTTTTTTATATCTTGAAATAATATTAAAGCTTTCTTAACTGGCTGATCAAAAAATGGTTCAGGAACAAACAAGTTAGAATTAATTTTTAAATAAAATGTTCATATGTTAGTAAAGCTGTCTAAGTTGGGAGAGATAAAAAATATACTTTAGTGATTTTTTTAGATATGCCTACAACAGAGAAAAAAGTTATACCTTATGGGATGAGAAAACCGATAATTAAAAGAAGGCAAGGCTTCAACTCATAAATAGTCAATCAAGGTAACAAGTTGCAATCAATTAACTCTGAACTGGCACAATAGACTTACTACCTTGCAATACTTGTTTTCTGCTCTCAACTTGTGCTCAGCGTAAGTGTATTCTTGCGTGACTTTCATTATATTGTAATCCGTTTAGTTCCAGGGGCCTTCGAGTGATCTGGGATAGTCTTGGATGGCAAACAATTATTTACATAAAAAATTTGGCCTAATTTTATGTACATATGGAGTATAATTATGCAACTGGTTTGATTTTGGTTTATACTAATGTATCTTTTGATGATGTTACGTGTGGTATAATTAATTAGTGTAAGGTTATTCCAATAGACGTAGAGTATATAAAATGTTAAATGTAAAAAATTTTGACCACTTCAACAGTAGAGAATAAAATAACCCCATTTATACTAACAGCAGATTTTATGTATTAGAGAAAATGCTACGCAAATGTAAAAAAAAAGAAAAAAAAAAAAAAACAAGAATATGCTTGCTCTCTGCATTTAGCTTACTAGATAACACTGATCCTGCCATGTCTATGATATCACATTTTTAAACATTAAAATGGTGGTAAAAGTTAAAATGATCAAAATTTTGTCTTACATAATTTTAAATCCCTATCTTTGTATATAGAATACTAAAAGTATAAAAAATACGTTAGTAGAAGATTTACTTGAAAACTTGTAGACTTAATATACCTTGATACAAAGAAGCAATGGTGTAGTACTTTTATCTTGGGTTTTGGTCAGAGCCAACAAAAGATTCTTGAATTAATGTTAAATTTGAAATATATATAGGTACCGGTGCCGTACCCCTTGAAACACTAGCTACGAGGGGCAGAATTTGAGTTGTAAAATAAGTGTTAACAGAAGCTTGTCAAATACTTAATTATGAACGAAGTGCCAATGAGGGTTTGAAAGCTGCCTAAAAAATAGAAAGGTCTTCTTGAATATGCTTTGAATTTTAAACACTTGTTTTGACTCATAATCTAATTGGTATGATTATAAGATACAATGGAACTATTGCCTCAGGATTATTCAAGTGTAACAGATTACAAAAGTTACAAATAACACTATTATTCAATTAGGTTGTTAAGAAATAGTAATTACAAGTTAATTTGCAGTGTGAGAATTCAAGATTTAATGCGTTGAATTGGTTATAGCTCTAATAATCAATGGTTATAAGCTTTGATAGTTAAAAATAACTAATAAAATAATTTGTAATGCAGTAGTACGGCCTTCTAAGGCTTAAAGAAATATTCCCAGTTATGGGTGGGCAAGGCAAGTAGGCTCTGAAGGGGTGAAAGGGGTGGGAGAGAGGGTGGGAATCAGAGAGAACAAGAAATGATTTGAGCCACCAGATATTTGGATATATTTTTTTATAAATGCCTTTTACCAATTTTCCTTGCACTCCAATTAAGAATACTGGAGAAGGGTGGTCCTTAACAATTTATAATATCTTTACAAACCAATCTATTCCTAAATTCACAATGGTCTAAATTTAATTATTCAATTAAAAGGAACCTAATTGAAAACTCTATATGGATTAATCAGATTAATAAAGTTACAGTTTTAAATAGTCCTTTAAGTTTTCTCATAAAACTTACAGAATAAAATAGTTTACCTAGATGTAATCAAAATGCTAGTTATCATAAGTACTACTCTGTGTTCCAGCTCAACAATATTCTCCTTGTTTTGAAAAAAACCCAAGAGGTTAACAGAGTGTTTCCTTTGATTTGCACTCAATTACATTACCTTAACCTTAACTAAAAACATAAACAAAGCTTTGCTGCAAAAAAGTTTTACTCTGGTAGAAGTTTAATTAAGATAAATTAAATTAATTTGAATGATTAAATTAACGTTTTATTTAATCAGTAACAAAAAAGTGAGTTATTAAATATTCATCACTATTCATAATTAATTCAATCAATAAATAACATAGTCCACTCATGTTTCCATCTTTGTTTTGATTTTTCCCAACAAGTAAGGGCCTACTACTTAATATGTTGGGAATGAATGTGGGCTGAGTACAACTGGTTTATTGTATAATTTTACTGCCATCTTAACAAGACCATAAAAGATTCATCCTCCCTATTAGCTACTCTTCTTTTATTAGCTATAGGGAGCAAAAGAGGATGCCACTCATGAAATAAATTAAATGGAATGGGTTAGAATTATTCCTCACAGTAAAATTAAAGCTATCTGTGTTTGTATATATTCAAGGTCAGCGTTCATTACTTAATGTATTTCTCCCTTAAATTTTTTGAAGTGTTCACCATAAAATCAAGGAATAAAATAAAATTTACATGAGAAGTCAATTGAGGTGCATATTTGAAAAATAGTTTTATTTTGTTCCTAAATGTTCCTTGTAAAATCGCTTGAAAGATGCAAACACTTAGCAAGTTTGAGGTACGGTATATAATTTTGCTTCCCAGTGCACCCTTGGGCGGTTTTTGTGGTTGAAGCTTGAGAAAACCACCCTGACTATACGATTTGACTAAAATTATGATAAACTTTGAGGGTAAATAAAGATTGTGACAAATATTGAGTCTGTTAAATACTGTACACGTGACGAAAAAATGAACAGGTAGGCTTACAGGTCAAAATATTCCTAATAGAAATAAAAAATGGTATTGCTTTAAGTGATTATTTTTCTAGTTTACATATTTCCTGAATTAATTTTACAATACTACTCAATGACATCAAGAAAATATATTGTAAATAAAAATTATTGTTATAGTCAAGTATAAGATTTGGAAGAATTTCCCATATATTTTAAAATATAAAATTGCTGTTTATGGATTAGAACAAAGTTTGACGTTTAACGCAGTATAAAATAATTCACCCATTAATATAATTATAAAACTCAACCTGAATACTAAATTAATTGAAAACGTTATATTTCTTTGCAATCAGTAATCGTAAATTTTGACATTAAAAATTCAGTCAACTCAATGAATAACCAAAACCATGACACAGGGTAACAGGGTGATATAAAAGTTGATGTTTCCTGAATTGCTCATTAAAAAACCTCAAAGCTTCATAGTCATGTTAAACGTTCATAAAAGGTGATTCATATGTTTTTCCATGAATGTAATGAGTTCATGAAATGCTTTGTGGTATACTTGGTCTTCTTAACGATTAAATTACTAACATATTTATTTAAAATAAATAAATTATGATCACTTAGAGTTATGTATAATAACTAACTATAAATTTTAAAATAATTATGAATTAAATAATTAAAATTTTGCATGTGGCACAAATTTAAAACTATTAGTACGTAATTAGGCCTTACTTCGCAATTTATTTGATCAAAATTAGTAAAAAATTAGGGTGGTTTAATTGTGCTGTCAGTATAAAGCCGTTATAATATGTAAATGTTAACAAAATCATCTTAAACTCAATACAGAATAAACATCTGGTAGGTAAATAGATTGTTTTCATTGATAATAAATGTCACAATTGACTATAAATTTGAAAATAATTATGAATTAAATAATTAAATTGTGGTATGTGGCACAAATTTAAAAATCAACATGTTATGATGATGGCTAATTTCAACCTATACATATCCTTTGAGGAGTATTGTTTTGTATATTCCAACATTTTAGGCTAGAGATAAAAAATATTAAATTTTACTTTTCTTTAAAATATTGGTATTACTTATTCTTATCAAATAAATTATATAATAAAATTTTGTACATCTGTATGGTATCTAGCTTTGTTGTTAAGGCATAAAAACCTCGTAGCTATACAATGCACAAAAATATAAAAAAATAAGGTGCAAAACATTATTGACTTTACCTTTATTTTACTACTGACGATTTCTGCAAACACCATTTTATAGTTAATTCAAACTATTTACCTAACAAAATTATTTCTATAAGATATTTGAGAGTGTAACAAATCGAAACCAAACCCCATGAAAATAAAATTTCTGACAACTTACCCCTTCCTCGCAAACGGAGAAGTAAACACAAAAGTGCACGTTGGCTAGGTTAGCGTTCAATCGGTAGGCTATGCAGGTAGGCCTAGGTAGCGAGCCAGTGTACGGCGCGCCAACGCGTGAACTCCCGACAATGATGGCCAACAATACTAGCTTTCTATCAACTCCGCTAGAGGTCGAAATGTCGCCGCCGGCTCCTAGGGCCACAATGGAGCCTAAACCGTGGCGTTTTGGAGAAAAAATAACGTCTAAAGGAAACAAAAGGTGTGTTATCTCGTAGCAAATCAGTTTGGCATTTGTAACAAATATATGGCGGACTAGAATGCTGTGGGGTAGGTTGAAGAAAGAAATTGAATTTGTTAAAGCTTTTTGTAACGGTAAAAAATACAAAAGAAAATATTTCATCTGTTTCAGTAGATACGAATTTTTAGTATTTTCTGTTGTTTAGTTCAGGATTTTTTGTACTTATTTGATTGGAAATTTTTTTATGGATAATCAAAAATTCAGAAGCTATTTAATATATTTGAGACATTTGGGAGCTAGTAATACAAATTCGACGGTAATTTCAAAATAATCACCAAGATTCAGAGTAAAGTTTGCTAGTGCAAGTTGACCCTTTTTCAATATAAGCCGTTGAACATTTTCCCCGTGATCTTGGAAACACTAACTTGTCGGTCAGTCAAGCAGATTTTTCCTCCTCTTAAACTCATCGGAATTCAGCTACATCCTAACGTAGACTCTCACCCACCCCGACTGACCTACTTTTTCAAGGCCAGGCACAAATAACTGACCACCCTTGACAAACAGGCGGTTGCATCATACAGACGGCCCCTTCTGATGTCTAGCCAGCCGAAAGTACATCGAGGACCACCGAGGAGAGATAATTGATTTTCTTTACACGTTTGCTTCATGGATCTTTTTTGTTTTCCTAAAACTAATGATTAGCCTAAATCCAATCGGAGCAAACTCATTAAAAAAAATTAGTACAGGCTAAAACCATGAGTATTTAAAGTAGATTTTCGAAAAAAAAAAACATTTAACAACTATTTATATAAACAATTAAAATTAAAGAATCATCCGTACTCGGCTTACATAAATTTAGATATACAAATTACAATAATAGGCCTCTACACGATATGCCAATCAGTAGAAAGCCCATTTGTGCTCGGAATATTCAGTAAAATTCATGACTACGATTTTGTAAATAACAAGAATCCATAAAAATGTCGAAACCTCGGAAAAGAGCAGGTCTGAAGTGCAAAGTCTGCATTCTACGCTATCTTCCCGCGTACGATCCAACAAAACAGAAGCAGACGCAGGTGTAATGTGAGTCACTTCAGCGGTGACGCCGGACTAGCACATTCTTGTTGATAAACAGATTACGACTACAGATTACAGCGACAGTTGTCCCCACGTGAGGCTTAGGTCGTGCGCCAGCAGCAGCTAACCACAGCAGCCGCATAGCTGTGGACGTGCGTAGTTATGGAGTTGAGATCCTGGTGTAAGTAGGCTATTATCACGAGGCGTGTGTGAGTTAAATTGATTATTTGTAATTGTTAATTTTTTGTTTTTAGATAGTTTCCCTATAGAGAATACTTTACGCTCACATAAATAACTATTGTCAAGTTACATCGTCAAGTTGGACTTTCTCGCTTGCAGATAAACAGTTACCGTGACGCGTAGAGGAGCGAGATATGTTTAGAAAAGCGATAAAGACGCTTTGCACAAAATACATACACAATTTTTCTACGACTGCGGTTTTAATTTACCAAATGATGAATACAATCATAGTTACTCAAGTACATTGTAGCTGAAAGTGCCATTATGATTTTGAGGTTATAAAAAGTGGAGCTGAGTCGGAAGCGGAAGGAAGCGCTGTACCGCGCAGAGTAACAATGCAATCAGCTGGCGAGCGTTAAAGTAAACACATGGCACGAGTGTTAAGGCTTTAACGCTCGCTCATCCACAGCTGTTTTACGTTTAGTTTTCGTTGCGTAAACTAACACTTTACGCGCGGTTGTAGAAAAATATGATGTAATCATCGAAATAGAGGCCTTTTAGCAGGTATATATAGGCTTCTAACTTTTCTCATAGGTAACCTTTTAACAGTTACCATGGAGAAGAGACCTGCGAGACCGATTGCAAATCCGTCTCGGAGGTAACTGTACCGACGAGAAGGAAGAGATATTGTATTCATACGAATTAGTGCCGTAATAAAAAGTTATTATTAGGAATTGATTAAATTGAGCCCTTTTCAAAGTTTTCTGAGAGTCAAGCCTAAGAAAAACACTCTGCTGCTAGCTTATTAGAATTTCCGGTAAATCCGAACACGAACTTTAAGTTCTAACGACAGCGTATGACGCACAAGACTACTCGAGATTCACCACGCATGAGGAAAAGAGTGCGAAGAACTTGATTGTATATGATTTAATTATTACGTTGACACTGTAGTCGTTTGAATGGTTTCAGGAAAATAACCAGTTTGCGTGAACTGTTGAAGATTCTCAAAGGCGTTTGCGCAAGGGGAGTTATCACAGTCCGCTATTCTTTGTTGAACCTGTCGCCAGAGTCTGGATGATGTCCAAGTTTCAGGTTTTTACTCCGAGCTGGGGAGCGGCTGGCAACTGACGACGCCCATCACGTGACCAGGTCGTGCATTTCATAGCAGAATCGATCTGGGTTCGGAGTAGTCACCTTAAGTTCCGAAATAGGAATTTAACGGATTTCCACCATAGTATCCAAAACCATTGACGCAAAAAGTACTGGAAAGGGAGCAAAATATATTGAGGTGGATTTCTAGAACAAAAGTAATCGAATCCATCTTTAACGACCAGCAATTGTTTGTAAAACGTCTCGAAGAGAGTATGGATAAAAAAGCAATGTGCAAGGAAATTTGTTATCTATACTTATTTAATACGCTAAGGGGTTTTTGTCTTGAGAACTCCTCCTACAATTTTCAACCGATTTTCAAGTTTTTGGTGTCATTGGATAGGGCTTGGTCTGTAGTTGTTTCCGCTAAAAATTGATGAGAATCGGACTGAAAATAAAGGCGTTATCCACAATTGAAATCTCAAAATTTCCCATTTAAATAACATTGGGATTGAATAAAGCATTTTAAACACATGTTAATAATCAGCTGTAAGTACGTGTAGTTTTGGTGATTAGAGAGATTCACAATATTGGATTGGTCTGATGTCATTGATTTAGAGCTAAAAGTAACTTGTGTATTGTATTAAAATAAATTGCTCGATTTCGAGCAACACGTATACTAGTTTTCTTTTAACAGCGATCCAACTATATTCAAGCTTTTTTTGTTTTGATTTCTCACACAATGCGAGCTTGCGATCGAGAACATATTGTGAAGTAGAAACCACATCCGTCCATAAGAGACCTCTTGTGTCGTAAAGGTTAAACGATTTCGTTACTCAAGTACAATAGTCACAAAGTTACATCTTGCTGATGTAAACATTAGCTACTTGGACTTCGGATCAATAAGCTAAAGTGTAATTCCACTGATTTGTTCTTGGTATGTGGGCAACTTTGAAAAGTCGTCGATGTTCTAATTGACATCGACATCATTGCTTCATTAGTTAATTAGTTATTAAATTCGACATGCAGAGGAATATGTACTTGTACATCAGACACTAGACCAGATGTGTCACAGAATCGTTGCGACGTCTGCTGAACCGGGATTTTTACTCACAGAGGTCCTTAAAGAAAACTTCGATATATAAACGTAAAAATCGACTTGTAGAGGTAACATTCTACCTGAATTCAAGTACTGAAGTTCAGGTTATAGTGGTAGTTTTTGTATCTCTTGCACTTATGTGGGTAAAACAACACTAAGATTGTTACGACTTATGTATGGTTCCTTTTTCGACTTTCACTGTTTTCCCAACGGAATTGAAGGTAATTCGATGTACCGAAGACTATATTAATAGAGGTTCGAATTAGCGAGAGTAGAATACAAATATAAAGAAATAGAACAGCATAAGCATAAAGGCAAATGACAAATAGAACAAAGTCGTATCATGTTCTAGCAGCCACATCCCAGTGCAAGAACCACAGGTGGTGCGGCGAGGCGGGTGGATGTTACAGATGTTATGGATGTTCTCGGCAGATATTGAGGCCACCGGCTCACGAGGCTTGATCACGTGTTCTAGTCAATCTACCCACAATCACGTGTCATTTACACCGGCTAATCAAGTGTCCAAGCTACTTTTCCGCCGTTTGACTTTGAATCCTGTCTTCACATCATGACGTTTTACTCCTTGATTTTTCTGACATGTTTCCTTAGCAAAAAAGTGTTTATGTCAGCAGCTTCCTTTGAATTTCTTGTAGGCCTAAGTTGTGGTTCAACAAAATTTATGACGTCGGACGAGTATTTAAATGCACTCTAGAAATAGTTTTTTTTTTAACTCTGATTTTAATCAGCACTTTAGTTATATTAGTAGAACTTAAAATGGTTTGATTTTAAATTGATATAGGACTCCAAGTTCGATTAGGATACATGTTAAATACATTGTTTTATTCCTTTGCCATCTAAAATTAATATTTTTTTATTAATTGTGTGTAATGGTTATACGCGGTTGTGTTGTTTAAGAATTTGCCAAGATTTAGACCTTGATTCTTAAACTAATAATGAATATTTATTTTATCTGTATACCAGGAGATTTAAGATAGAATTTACTTTAATAGTAGAAAACGTAATTTAAAAAAGCTCTCTCTTTATTTCTGCCTACTAAATAAACACAAAATTTACTGTCTGTAACTTAAATAAATTACAATAAAATAGATGTTTTAAAGTACAGTAACATGTTATTTTCAGGCATAAAAATCTTACGTATAAAAAATTAGGTTATTCCAGACAAGATAATATTTAAGTTTTTATGATGTTGCCTGCTAACAGTTTAAAGATTATTGCAAATAAACTTCGTACATAGGAATCTCGTTTATTTCAAATAAAGTTTAGTGGCAAATAAAGTTTGTGTCGATGAAACTATAAAATAGCGATTTAATTCCTCTAGCAAGCTGAATTTAATAAACGATAAAATTTTATATCTTACAATACAACAAACTTTAAATCATAGTTCTCTCCATGTGTTTATGTAGGAGCTCCCAAGTACTTCAACAATTTCTAAACGCTATGATTTGATAGAAAATTTAGAATACTATGCTTGCCTGCTATTAGGCCTAATCTTCTCAATAAAAATATTTTTCTACTTAAAATAATTAAGTAAAGAAGTTATGATTTACAAATTGATAAATTATTATTACATCTTGGTATAATTTTAATGTAAGGGCTTATAGCGCCCGCGAAAACACCCCAATAAAAAAATGTTTGCTTGGAATTTTTGCCAAAAAGTCTGCAAAATCTCTGTTTGGCCTTCTAGCGATCGGATTGGGATTGGACACACCTATGACGTCAATAAAATACCTTGATATTAGCTTTATGACAAGTTTAACGTCTAAGATAAACTAAGATAAAAAATATACAAAATTAAATGGATTTATTCTACAAAAGCAAATCGACCACACAAAAATTTAGACCTAATACTCTCTGGGTGTGATAAAACAATATTTGCATGCATTTTGTCAAGATTATGTGATTACCACGATTGTTTTTATCAACTCTGGAAACTCTTATCTTACAAAAAACCAAGAACTGTTGTTTAAATATTACACTGTTTTATATAGATAAATGTTTCGGCTTTGATTACAAACCTTAGACTGCGAGAAGGGGTTGATACTGTCCGTGGCCATTGAAGATAATGCAATCGGAGATAAATGTTTGAATTCGACTTCGGTCAAAAGGAAATGACGTATTTGAATGTATACATCCATTCACGCCACTGATACCGTTAAGTACACTTATTTTACGGTGTACTATTGTGACCTTGTACGCCAAGCTTCTTTTACCCTTTCTCCTTTGCCCTGAATTTGTAATTAGCTTGTAATTGTAATCGGTGCATCGGTTACCCTGTATTAAATTTTGTCAAAGATAGAAACGTTTGTAGGCCTACATAAAAATGAAACAAATTTGAAATTTCCTCAATTTTTGCTATCCTTTTGGCCAGTGGTACAATTTTAATACTAGCGTAAGATCCAGAAGACAATGGTACTACGCAAATTAGGCAAGACATTGTACAATTTTTAGACGTATATAATTAAAGTATTTTTAGTTAAAAAAGCAATTCAAATGCTTAAAAACTCCCCTAGTTTTGAAATTCTTCTAAACTCTTCACATTTTTTCTTCGAAGTAGATTTTACTCAGAAAGACACATTGGTCGCATTGAAAGGTAGTCTTACATTTTGGAAAATCACTTTTAAATAACTCTTAGAGCTCTTGAACTTTCTCCATTGCAATATTCCTAACCCACAAAAATGACTAAGTTCCACACCAGTCAAAAAAATGTTATGCATGTTCTTTCCTCAACCACATTACGATCTCTTCAACCTCTACCGATTTAAACTCCTTTTCAATAGCAAATAAAATAAATTCCACGTACGATATATGGGCTAAGGTCGATCGTAACCGTTTAACGACCATCATCTCAGCTCACCTGGCGCCTCTGCAGTCATGGCCGCCTGGTCCTCTAGTCCTCTGGCCCTTTAGTCCTCTAGACACCCTCTAGGTCTGCCCTCTAGGTCCACCACCTCCGGCCACGAGTCCGAGCACACTGTTGCGCGATGCTTAGAAAATACTTTAGATAGGCGCAGATAATCTGAGCCAATTAGCACGAGCCTAGCGGGACTGCCCGAGTCATCGACTTTTGACGTCAAACAGGTGCTATTTATGGAGTGATTTGAAAACAATATTGTTTACAGGCACAAAGGCTGTTTATTGTTGACAAATATTTGAGTTTTCGCGGTCGGTGGTACGACTTGTGATACAAGACTGTTTTGATGTTAGATTCTAGATCGGGGTGGATCTTGGTAATCCTGTTTGACTAATGGATTTATAAGTTGTAACGTGTTAATAGGTATGGGTAAAAAGTTGAATTTTAGCAGACAAATTCATACTTTTTTATTGCTACGGTGTTTGGTGGCTTTTGACTTGATCGACTTTAATTCTCATGTACGTTAAAAAATCAAGGTTAATATTAAGTTCAATAAGTGTTCGAATTTATACATCCATTCACGTCGCTCCGTCGCTGATGAAAAATAATAAAAGGCTTAAACTAAAACTCAAGGAGAACGTTTTAATAATGTTTTAAGCGAATTGCATAAAACGTTAAAAATAACCCAGTATGCATACTGGGTTATTTTAAAGTGACAAAAACAACAAGACATCCGTAGAGTTTAAATAGGATTTTATCTACATCTCTTAATGCGTAGTTTTAACGGCTATTGAAATATCTTTAGCTACTTACAAGCTAAACATAAAACATATCACTGGTATAAGACGGACAAGCCAGAAATAAAAAGGGTTGGAAGCTACCAAATTCTGGGACGCCTTTTACTGCAGGATTGCAGAGAAAGTGCAAACTCGACAAATTCTGAATACGTTTGTTTAGTAAATATCCTGTACTGATGTGTGCATGGAGTGACTCAACTAGTTTCAGTAAGTGGTTTAAATCACCAGGATTTATGCTAAGCGGTCTTGTTATTTGGTTAGACTACCAAAGTTTTGGGATTGCTAATAATGGATCATTATCAAGTCAAACACTTAATAATAGCAATACTTGATATTTATAATTTTATAAAAATTCTGATTAAATCAAAATTTTTGCTAATTGTTCAATAATTTTCAGCGTTAAAAATTACAATTACAAAATGAGTGTGTTTTCCATATAAGTTATCCAAAACATTAGATTATTTTGTGTCGCTAGTGCACGTGTTGCTCGACATCGAGCAATTTATTTGATACAATACAAAAGTTACATTTGGTTTTAAATCAATGACATCCGACCAATCAAATACTGTGAATATCAGTGATGATCACAAAAAACTACAGCTGCTCAAACCAATCTCAATGTTATTCTAATGGGAAAATTTCAAATTTAATTTGTGGATAGCGCTCTTATTTTAAGTCCGATTCTCATCAATTTTTTGCGAAACACTGCAGACGAAGCCCTATCAAACGACACAAAAATTTTGAAAATCGGTTTAGAATTGTAGGAGGAGTTCTCTACACAAAAAAAACCCTTAGCGTATTAAATAAGTATAGATGTTCGGGATTATTTTCGAAATAAAATAGAATTATCTTGGAGAATTGGCTCAGATTTGTCGGCTGTAGGCTGCGAGGTCGCCCTCGAAGACACCGGTGGCCATGATGCTAGCGATGCCGTCGGCTTGTTAAGTGACAAAACAATCTTCCGTTTCCTGTTATTCCCATAAATAACATTGTTGTTTATGTTGGAATTACACTGTGCGAATATATCAAATTGACTAACTATACGGAATTGTCGGATAATCTGGAATTGCTTTTTTAGAGATATATCTTCTTCCTGACGATAGAACGATCGTCTCAAGCAGCTAAAGGGTTTTTGACAGGAGTGTGGATTCATGCAGTGGATTAATGTATTGAGCTACAGGGTGATAGTAAAATAACTGACTATTTTATTATTCTATAAATGCAATAAAAATAAACAAAATACTTAATGAGAAGTAATGTTAAGATTAAGATCAAACCAGTGTAGAGAGATATTGATGAAATGCGATATTGAAAATGTTGATATTGTGGGTTATGGTTCAAAATTGTGATTGAGAGATATGTTGTAAAACATATGTTAGTTGTAATGATTTATTTTCCCAATCACCACTAAAATTGCAAAACATATTTCCAAATTTCGTATACTAATGCAGTTTTAGCCCTAATTTGATATAGGTTGTAGAGGGTAAAGTAGTAAACACAAATGAGATGTGCTATTATACTAAATTAAACTGAAAACGTATGAAAATGTAAGTATATGTATACCAATACGCAAACTATCGATTAGCATCGATAGGCTTATAAACAAACACAAAGAGCATTTTCGTGAAAAATATTATGTTTTTTTCTTTTCATAAATACCTCACAAATTATGTTTCACTATTTTGTATTGGAGTTTCAACTTTTGTTTTAAATAGAATAACATTAATTTATAAAACTAACCAAAGCCCTAACATGCATTTAAATTATTCCAAGTATAGCAAAGTAGGCGAAAGTCATCTTAAACGTGCAAACAGGAGCGACGAAATCAAGGTTGCTAACCGACAGCCTATAATTAGCCTGATTACATATCTGACACACTCATTCATCTACGCAGTTTAAACCAAATTCCTAAGTTCTTACATAATTTTCAAACATTTACGAAAATAAAGTGAACGATTTTTAAAAAGTTAGTGAATAAATTGCCGGAATTCAAATTTTTGTATAGGTATTAAAGTCATCTTCACCCCTGTGCCAGTAGCCCATTGTTGCGCAGTCGGCAATGCTTTTAATGCAAAACATGGTATTTTATTCCACTGTTTCTGACGCCATTTTTCAACCGATTTTCTTTAAACTTATTAAGTGTTTAGTTGAATAGTTATATTAGGTCCCTCATACCTCGAAATTTTGAACATTTTACTAACTATTGAAATATTACTAAAGGAAAATCGAGTTACTTTGCGACGTCACAGAGAGTAATAGTTATTATTTTTAAAAATTTCGAGGTATGAGGGACTTAATATAACTATTCAACTAAACACTTGCCAAGTTTAAAGAAAATCGGTTGAAAAACGGAGTCCGAAAGAGGATAATCAAATACTATGTTTTGCATTAAAAGCCGTATAGTTAACATTGCCGACTGCGCAACAATGGGCTACTGGCCCAGGAGTGAATTTTAATTGATAGCGAATTTTGTACATTATTGAATTAGCCTAAAAAAACTACAAGTAACCTATTTTTACAGTATAAAGTCAATATACACTACTAGGAAAGATAGGTCTAGTGTAGAATATTGAAGTGACTCAATTTTTTTAACTGTAGGGTTACGAGGCTTAATATGAAATGAACCATAAGAATAAAAAATATGTTAACTTAAACAATTTTGGTACAAGACAAATTTTAACTAAGATAACATCCTTTAAACAATTTGTGTGTTACTCAAAATCCTTTGTTTTGGCAAGCGAATTATCAATTACGGATTACTTAGGCCTACTTTAACGAAGTTAGCCTATGGCTCAGTAACGGTGCGTATATTGTTGCTTAATCGTTGCTATTGTTGGCCTTGGACACTTAATTGTTCCTGTATTGTACAAAGTCACTGACAGTAAGGATTCCTTCTTCTCACGATTTCAAGAATAGGAGGATTAATTGTCTTTTGTCTGAAAGCTCTAGAACTCAGAAACAGGTCTCACATCAACAACAAATCGACAAACACATTACTAAATTTTGTTCGAGGTAATTGTTTAGAGATTGTTAATCATTTGAGGGTGAGTGCGAATAATTTCACCGCATTGAGAATTTTTTTTTATGCAAATAAAGCAATGACAAATGTAATAAAAGCTATCAAATTCAAAGAAGGTGTAGCCTATCAAGTAAATAAGAGAGGTACTACATGTAATTTTGCTGCTTTTTAATTCAAGGATTAATAATGGAAATTACTCACCTCGTAGTCCTGCTGAGAGAAGTTAATCGAATTTTTCAAACACTATTTTCAGGCTTTTATTTAACTGCCACAACATTTAGACTCTTCACAAATCGTTTTATATGATAATGAGTAACATTATGAAATAGTTAAAACCGTTAGATCAGAGATTAGAGAATAGTTTTCTACAAGAAAAATACATATTTTCTATCGATGTTGTATTATGGATATGTACAATGTATAGGTATTGTGAAATCTGGGAATGTTAATAAGAAGTTTTTTTGCTTTCTACTTTATGTAGTAGTAGACTAATAATCCATACATATTTCATACGTCACTCGGTTTTTGTACAAGGGACTCCTCCCACAGTTTTCAACAGATTTTAATGAATTTTTTCGTCATTGGATAAAGCTCGGCGTGAAGTTGTTTCTAAAGTAGGCCTAAATGGTAAATATCCATTTAAAAGGAAGGGACCTGCAAGTCCTTAAAGTTCGTAATTTTCCCATTTGGTTAACATCGGTAAGGAAATTGATTGATTTTCAAGTAAAACGCTTTTGTAAAGTGTAAACAATGGACATCAGTTTACTTTTTAAAATTTATGCTTTCACTTCGAGATTCGGAAGTAAGTGGTTGGACACAGTGATTCCGCAAAATATTAAAACTGAAATTAATTATTATATGGACTTATTGGGCGAAATATTGGCATTCAGCTAGGGTTTAATTCTTACTATTTGAATAATTTGTAAAGGCAGCTGACTAGGGGCTTCGGCCCGTAAGCCACTACAGTAAGATACGCAAAAGACCAAAGTCATCTAGGTAACAATAGCAAAGTGTATGTAGGCCTACAAAACATGTTTACCAAAATATGTTATAGAAAATGAAAATTTCTCTGGTATAGGAAATGAAATGTTTTATCAACGTAATTGTTAGTCAACGTGTTGTGTCATTGTAAACGTTTTTAGTAACGAAATTGCCCGATTTTGAGCAACATGTACCCGTTTCAGGTGTCGTTGGATCTTGGTCTGTAGTTGTTTCCACCCGGATCTCAGGGCTACGCCCTCAGGATTTCAAAGTTTCAGTGTTAATCTTGTGGAGAAAGGTGATTGATTTAATCATTAGACAACTGTTGTGATATAAAATACTAGCAGATTATAGGAAGAGCCAGTGTTTCAGTTATAAAATATTTGCAACCTAATTTGGTCCATACTGTCTACATAATAGCTATTTGTGTATTAAGAGCGTAAAGTACGTCATTGTCACTCGAGAATTGTAGATGGCCGCACGAAGAGCTGAGTGCGGCCAAACAATACGAGAGCGGCAATGACTCGTAATACACACAAGATTTTTCCTACCAACATAATTGCAACAGATCGAATATTTTATTGTATTCAAAATGTCATTTAGATTATGTTTGATATCAAACATTACCTCAAACTAAAAAATGAAGCAATTACTAAACGACAACAATGACCTACAGATGTCGCATGGTTTGTAATAACAGCTGACTTTAAATTGCTGTTTGATTTAGCGTGCGGTAAAGAATATTGCCGCTCTAGAGCGGAAAAGAAACGGAAACCGGAAATGAACTGCTTTGCATAGCGTTTACAGATGTGGCAATGTGGTTATGTCCATGCAGTGGTAGGAAAACGTAATTTTCAGTGAATCTGAACCAGGGGCGATCTCTCGTTTGTGAATACTGTGATATTTTTCAACAAATGTACTGTACTTACTTGAAATATCTTTTTTTCTATATAGAACCCCCCTCAACAGTACCGCCGCGGTGTACCGACCAGTGCACCGGTGTGGCGGTACTCTCGCCTGTCCCTCTCTCTCTCTCTCCTCTACGCCGCGACGTCGCCGACCGGTTCCTCGTCGTTCTCGGTCGGTTTTCTCCCGGTCGCAGCACTCTGCGTTATAACGGTGCCGGTTGACTTAATTTGGCATCATAACTCCCTCATGTTAAAAGTAGCTATAAATAGCCTCGCTGTGTAGCAATCAGGCCTTTCTCAGATAGTGTGTAATTATAGTTTTACGGCGTTCCAACAGCAGGGAAATAAAGCTGTTTTTGTCTATCTGATCCTGAAGGCAAATTTGAGAACGTAGATTGTTTTCTTGAAAGAGTTGAAAAATTCCAAGGAGTTCGACCATCTATATATTAATAGGCAAGCATGTTTCTTTTCCTCATTTTTCTCAGCTCGTGAGCGTCGTAGGGGAAATCCGCGCACACCGTTAGAAAGGTACTGTGCTGTAGATGAGCAGAATCGCATTATAAATCCCCTCGGCCCCCGGGGCTACGCCCTACAGGCTTTCAAAGTTTCAATGTTAATCTTATGGGAGAAGGATAATTAATTGATTGAATCATTAGACAGCTGTTGTAATAACAAATTTTATCAAATCAGGAACAGATGTTTCAGTGATAAACATTCTAAAACTAATTCGCAAAAGATCAACTGAATTTTCGGCCGAGTTTCGACCAGTGAGCGATCTCTAGTAAAAATAACTATGGATGCTTTGTAATTGTAACGGCGAAAAACTTCAACCAATTTCAAACAAAACAAGTGTTACTCACTTACCTTTGCTAATATCAAACCTGCCAATTTACGTTTTACAAAACTGGAGTTGGAAGATATGTTTTCGCTTACAATTTTTACATAATTATAAATTGTTTTTGTTGTTACTGGTGGATAAGGATTCCTCGGCCAAACAGCTAAGAGCGGCTGTCTGTAGTGGGCATTTTACACAAACCCCGGAAGACGGTGATATGAAGAAAAAGAAAGGGGGGGAAACGGGACAGCAGACGACTCATTGACCACGCAGAGCTCAGAGGGCCAACCACCCTTGCTCCTGGGACGACTGATTTTCAGAGTCTACTAGGCGGTCCGCTCTACCCTCTAACTGGCATACGAACCGACTATTTACACATTTTCGTCAACTCCAAACAGGGGTTTCCATTTACATGAACTCCAGATGACGTCAACCACTCTGTTGTCTAAGAACATCACAAGATGATACAGTAGGCCCTACAAGCACAGAAAATGGAAACAAGGAAAGTTTGACATTGTGGAAAGCGTAAAAACTGAATTATTGGTCGGTACCACATTTTATGACATTTTTGATTGCTGTATCGATGTCAATTTCGCAAGTGGTATCAAACAGATTTAAAGTTGTGCAGGGTCCAAATCAGTAACGTACATAATTAGAAATTGTGTCAATTTTTTTAGTAATTATTTTTTGTTTTAAAAATACTTACCATAAAAAACTAATGCGGTAACGCTAAAATAGCCGAACAAACCTGGACGTCTAGTATCCCTTTTGCATCATAATAAAAAAAAATAGGTTTTTGTGTAATAAGAGCGTAAAGTACGTCATTGCCACTCGAGAATTGTAGAACAAACAATTCCAGAGCGGCAATGAGTATTTGCGCTCGTAATACACACAAAATGTTTCCTACCAACATAATTTCTACAGATTACATGTTTTACTGTATAAAAATGTCATTTAGATTATTTTTATTTGTTTCTGTTGGAACACACTGTAACTATCAAACATAACCTCAAAATAAAAAAGAAGCAGTTACTAAAAAGACAACGATGAACAACAGCTGTGGCATTGTTTGTAATAACAGCTGACTTAAATTGCTGTTTGATCTGGCGTGCGGTACACAGCATTGTCGCTTTAGAGCGGGAAAGAAACAGAAACTGGAAATGAACTGTTTTGCATAGTTACGGGTTACAGGTGTGGCAATGTGATTATTTCCATGCAGTGGTAGGAAAAAGAATTAACGGTATAATAAACCTAATCATAACTACGTCAACGTCCAACGCGACGCGTCAATGTTGCCAATGATAAGGATATAGAGTTTTCTAGGTAACAATAATTTATTTACTGGCCAAACGAAGCATTACCTTGGTAACGATAAAAATATAAGTAAAAAATTAGCAGTGCTAAGAATTAATTGGAATATAAAAAAAAATTTCTTTATGATATTATTCTAGTCCAGGCGTCTTTCATATAGCGGAATATCTCCCCAATACATTTATTCGTTCACAAACTTCATCGATGAAGCATTAGAAAGAACACTCAAATGTGATTGATGTACTTTGAAAATGCCTTGGCAAATCTCGAATGAAACCCTTATAATTCACAATAAAAAGGCACGAGCCGTCATTGACTTCGGATGAGGCCAAGCTTGGACGTTGAATCTTCCTCAAGTGCCAGTGTGCAGCAGTCTTATGGATAACCACAATCAGAATTTCACTTGTGTTTCCTGCAACTGATTGGACAAGTTGGTAAGTAAATAGATACAACATTATAGAATTAAGAAGATTAAAAATCGTGGAGATTCGCCTAGTTTCGAATAAGAATAGAAAATTAAAAACGTTTTTCTTTTCTTTTAAAACGTGCGAAAACGTGAAACCAGTAGTTAATTGTTGGAAAATAAACTCTATAGGTTTAGATAGTTATCTTTGTATACGACTATGATAAATATACAGTATGTATCCCTCGATATCAAATGCCAGTCTCTAATTGATTAATCGAAATGCAAAATCCAATTACCAATTGTGACAAATTATAGATGGATAAAAACGGACGAAAAAGAAAAAAGATCGAACCGTTTTAATGCCAATTGGGTGAAGAGAGGACACAATTTTTAAGTGCAATTACCTAGAGTGTAATTTAAACATAGGTATGCATAAAAATTCTATAAAGAAATTTACAATAGATATTATGAAAAATACTGTTAGGAGAATAAATGGCAGGATAAATTTATCCTTTTTTAAGGTTAAAGTTTTCAATGTTAAGTAACCTTTGTTAAGTTGAAATTATGTGTTTTTTATTAATCGTAAACAAATAATAGCAGGTTTATGGCGTAGCTAGATGAGAATAAAATGGTAATCAGTGAAAAATTCACAGGAAGCCTTCGTAGGATTAAAGTTCTAATCAGCCTTTGACAAGCCAAGTTGGTTGCAATGGTTTATTGCCTATTCCTGAATTTAAGCGGGGTGATAGCCAAAACGCCCAAAACGATATAAATTTTTGGAAATCTCTGTAAAATTCAGAGAAAATGCGTGCATAGCATTGATTAGTAGAGATTTAAAATTGTGAAAAACTCCTGCCTCTCCTTTTATTGCAACCTCACCTAACAGCTCCTACCAACAACCATGATCGGACGTTCATCCAGGATGCTGTGGTGGAAGCAAGACAACCCTCTGCAGGTACTGCAGGGCAAGTAAACGCGTCCTAGCATCGCAAGCCGCTGTGTATGACAAGTTGAAGACCTTGGAAGGACCTTGGTCACAATCGACCGTTCCAGGACGACGTGTGCGAAACAATCCATTCTGGCGTGTTAAAATCTCCCATTTCACGGTTGTGGCGCCTCAACCTCTGGATCAATGGAATGTTCCACTCTGTTTGCATTTGACGTTTTTATTCAAGGGATGTTTTCGTTTACTAGTTCGTATTTTGAAAGTTGTAAGAGTTTTCTAAGCGAAAGGGATTATAATTACTTAGACCCAAATTGTTTTTCGGGATAACGGCAGCGTGTAGGGAGCTAGTTTGTGCGCACATACTACGATTTCAAACGAAGCAATTAGAAATGATGTTAATTTTTTCATTCAATGTAAAATTTCCTTAAAATTCAGTAGGAAAAAGACTGCAATGAAATCCTATCAAAATGCTGTTTCTTCTCTTCTTTGTATTTTCGTTACTAATGCGGAAATTATGCGTAAACATTTAAGAAGCTAATGAAATAGGAAAACTTCGTCTCAGTACGCTGATTGCAGTACTCACAAATATCACACAGCTTTTTAGTTGCGTTACACAGATGATAATATTTAGACGCAATTAGGAAACATTCATTAGGTAACATTCATTACGCAGTTCATGGTTAACAATAAAGTACGGTACAAATTACAATAACCCAGTGTTTGGAGAACGCAAAAAATTTTATCAACATTAAAATATTAACTATAGATTTTAGCCGTTGCCATTTTTTTTCCTACGAAAGGTCTTTTGTTAGCCTAAAGACGACCTCGCCGGCGCATCGACCTCCGACGAAGGTCGTCGATGAGCCGGCGCCGGCGGGGCAGGAAAACCGCGGCTACGACCAGCAGTTATAATAAAGGTACTTAGGGAATGTATCACTTGTAATACAGTTATTGAAAATAACAGGTGAAGACTATTTTATTTAATCAGTCTAGGAGGATCAGTTTATTATGGGATAGTAGTGTAAAATTGCGGCCGCTGGCCCAGTTCAAGGTCACCTGAGGGATGACGTCATCGAGGTCAATGACCTCACCGATGACGTCATCGATGACGTCATCGATGACGCAATCGATGACGCCATCACTAATGACGTCATTTCGATGACGTCACACCCATGACGTCACAGAAATGACGTGCCGATGACGTCATCACCCCTTACGTCATCAAAATGACGTCACCGACGCCACTAAGGTCAAGGTCACGCAGAAACTTAAAATTTTTTAGCACTTTTGCCGTTTCTCGCACTACGTTCCGAGTTTCAGTCAGAGTCCCCGTGACCTTGACCACTTGGAGCGAATTTTCGACGAGAAACGGCAAAAGTGCCAAGTTAAACTCGAGTTTCTGACATGACTCTGCCTAAATGGGCAATCGGTTATTCCTCAGGTGACCTTGAACCAGTACAACGCCCGCAATTTCATGTTACTGTGACCTTGAACACTTAACAACGGAGCGCCGACACCGATGCGCACCCCACGACAGCCACCGAGTGACTGACTGTCAGGCTCTGTGTATGCTAGGTATATCGGCTTGAGAGACTAAGACTCTAAACTGTCAGGAATGGGAGTAACTAACTGAATTTTGCAAGGAAAAGTCATTTCATCCAATATTTTAAACAAATCCTCATCAGTAAAACTGACATTAGTCTGTTTTGTATAAAACTTAGGGTGTCCGCGCAACAGTTTGCGCCACTTAGCTAAAGTTGAAACTCTCTTAACTTTGAGTGGTGGACAGTGAGCAACTAATAAAGTCTTAACACGGCTAAGTTTCTTACCTAAAGTGTCCTGCGACATGGCTTCACCTCACAAAAGTCCGCACAATACTGAGAGACGGCTTGTAGCGCATGAGTCAAGGGAAAAGAGGTGGGGGAAACAGCAGGAGTGGGGGAAGGTCACAGTGGCGGGGGAAAGTGAGGTGGTACGCTGGAGTATCGCATCACTTCACCATGAGCTGTCCTACAGTCAACACACTGTTCTCTTGGCCCGAGTTGGCACTAGAAGAAACATTTCTGTACAGCTTAGGCTGTGAGAGCCGAGGAAGCAAAGTCAAAGTGGAAATTGTGTTAAACTCCAAGATGAAGAGTCTCCTAAATAAACTAATTGTATCCTTGCAATCTCCTATAACTTTAGAGAAATACCACTTTATTAAGCGACACCTTATACTTTGGCAAAACGAAGCGGAAATGGAAAAGATTACAGTAAAATTAATTTAACTTAAAACCTGGACTGGACACTCATGGCGATACCACGTGGCGTGCAAACGCCACCCTAAACATTACAAGTTAGGTTATTGAGCACCTCTGGTACGATAACCGATGTGCTAGAGTTAAAGTGTGATGACCTTGAGTCAAAACACTGAAATACTACAAGTCGATATCGCCCCAGAGTTAAAGTGTAGTGACCTACATGCAGAACTTGTAAAATTACTTACATATAGAGAGCTAGAGAACAGCGAGACGCACCGCATGGAAGCCGGAGACATACTGGCGAAGCGGTGTTGTGCAGCCTAGGGACCCAGTTGTGGTGGGGGTATAGCCAACACTTAGAGTACAAGTGTTGTGGGTGACCTTGACCCACTTAACTTACCTGACCCCCCCCCCCCCCGACAAAAAGTGCGAACCCCCCCCCCCCCCGACAAAAAAGTGCGAACCCCCCCCCCCGACAAAAAGTGCGAACCCCCCCCCCCCCGACAAAAAGTGCGAACCCCCCCCCTCCCCCCCCCCGACAAAAAGTGCGAACCCCCCCCCACCCCCACCCCCACCCCCACCCCCACCCCCTCCCCCACCCCTGATATCCTGGGCGTGGCAGCCCCGGCGGGGATATAAGGGGGTCCAGCCAGAGCCGGCTCGCAGTCCGCTCCCGCGCGTTGAACGTGAACGACCGGGACGGACCGCCATAGGCATCACTAAACATTGAATGGCGCCTTCAGTGTTTAGCGAAGTCTACTCTAACTTTAAGACTTGTATTAGTTGTAAGATATTGCGCTTGCGTTTGGGTATTGGGAATTGTTTTATATGAGAGTGTTTTACTTGTACCCTATGTCTCCTGTGTCTTTTATCCTTTGTGTCTTGTTTGTTATATGTGTTTAATGTGTATGTGCTTGTTCCAGCATTGACTACGTTGAGCTCAATTGTGTGTTGTAAGTGTGTTATATGTTTCTAAAGTGTATACGCTTGTTTTAGCAATCCCCCCTTGAGCTTTTTCAATGCTCAAAGTAAATTGTAAAGTTAGGGAACGGGAGTAGGCCCCCGTGTAAAAGCATTTTATACCAACGTTAGCATGAGTCCTCTCAGGCATGCAATATTGCGGCTGGGTTTGGGACTCGGTCCGTTTGTATGCTGACATGCAAACCACAGCTGTGGCCAATTTGCGGTGGCCTCTGCACTCGGACCGAGGGCGTAAGCCACTAGGGCTGTCCTCAACCTCTTGTTTCCCTTCTGGAAACTCAAAATTATGTAAATGAATCTTTGTTAGCTATTTGTGTTTTTAGTCCCCAAGGCCCCCGAACATTCGTGGTTCGCCATGGATGTACGGGGGCCGAAATTTTTTTAATGTCCGTGTGGCCTTGACCCACAAAGATTTATAAAAATTTACTGCATTGATAAAGTTAAATAGTAAAGGTAGGGTACGGGAGTAGACCCCCGTGTAAAACAATTTTAAACCAATTTTAGCATGGGTCCTCTCAGGCATGCAATATTGCGGCTGGGTTTGGGACTCGGTCCGTTTGTATGCTGACATGCAGACCACAGCTGTGGCCAATTTGCGGTGGCCCCTGCACTCGGACCGAGGGCGTAAGCCACTAGGGCTGTCCTCAACCTCTCTCAAAATTAAGTAAATGTTTTGTTAGCTATTGAAAAGACAATGCAGTAAATGTTTACAAGTCTTGCGTGGCGAAGGGAACACGACATTGGATGTTGCCTTGTTGTCATAGTTGGGTCTCTTTGGAGGCTACAGCGATGACAACCCAAGTGCCCCACACCCCCATCGGGGGTGTGGGGCTTAATTTTTTAAAGTTTTACCGTGACCTTGACCTAAATATATAAAAGTTTTCAAAATTCTTTAACAGTCAGGTCTTATTAACAAGGTAAATATATTAAGCTCTTTTAAAAAAATGTACAAGTCAAGTAACACACAAGGTTTGACTCGTCTCTAAGTGTGTCTTTTTTGGAGGCTTCAGCGATGTTAACATAAACGCCTTAAGTGAGGCTTATTGTTTTAAATTGACCCCCCCCCCCCCGACAAAAAGTGCGACCCCCCCCCCCCGACAAAAAGTGCGACCCCCCCCCCCGACAAAAAGTGCGAACCCCCCCCCCCCGACAAAAAGTGCGAACCCCCCCCCCCCACCCCTGATATCCTGGGCGTGGCAGCCCCGGCGGGGATATAAGGCGGCCGGGTGGCATGCACTTCTCATTCCTGTCCAGGTTCCCGTACCGGACGGTCCTCTCTCGCTCCTGAGATTTTATTTACTTATTTCA
This sequence comes from Neoaliturus tenellus, assembly GCA_030545055.2. Classification (NCBI taxonomy): domain Eukaryota; kingdom Metazoa; phylum Arthropoda; class Insecta; order Hemiptera; family Cicadellidae; genus Neoaliturus; species Neoaliturus tenellus. Next base: position 109,304,571 of record CM061537.1, read on the forward strand.
ATCTTCTTTTCATATTTACTCTTTTCATATTTACTCTTCATTTATTCGCTTCATCAAGATGGGTCTTAAGCTCAAGAATTACCCACCAGCTTCTTCAACCTCGGCCAACACGCCTCAGCCCTCATCGTCCTCCGCTCCGATCCTAGAATACCTCATGACAGCGCAGATTCTGAGCTGCCTGACGATGCCGCCACCGCCGCCACCACCGCAGCCTGCCTCGATGCCCAGCCTTTCACCATTGCCACCAACATTGGAAGAGGTTGGCGCACCTTCGGCTTCGGAAGAGGCTGGCGCACCTGCGGCATCTTCAAAGAACCCCAGCGGACGAGTCCTGATAGCCTCTCCAGCACTCTCTCTGCTATCGGACTCGGGATCGGAGTCTGCGGTGTTCGAAGAGGTGCCAAGGTCGAGGATAACCCCCTACAGTCGAACTAAGAAAATCCTATCCTACACCAAATCCCAATGTCCCTCACCCATATCCCCCATGCCACCTACACCAACCAAACCACCCCGTAAATCAATCTTCTCCCCCGAACTTCCCTCAATCGACCTAACCCGTTCACCTACCCCACCCAAAATTGTCTGCAGCCTACCTTTTGACCTACTTAAACCTTCACCTCCCACCCCCATTCCTTCTAGCCAGCCTAAACCTGACAAGCTCCAAAACACTCCAGTAAAGCGTCCAACACAAAAACGTAAGCGTGTTAAACTCCCTGCTGGCAAGGGTAATAAATGCGATTACGTGTGGATGTCAAAAGACTTTGGGATTCTTTGCTGTCAGAAGTTTGCTGTTTTAGATAAAGACCGTTGCCAAACGCACTTGAACAAAAACATCAATCTTCCGAGAGTAAGACCCTACAGTCTTAACAACATTAGGTCTAAAACATCCCAACCCAGACATCCCCACAGTCCGCAACCGCTTGATATTAGAAGACTTAAAATGGATGAAAAATATTATTTTATTGCTCAAACTTATGGAGCTTTTGATGCCAAAGTAGAAATCATTGTAAAAGGTGATGGCAGCCTTCATACAATGAAAGTACCCGTTCGGATGGTACAAAGACAATTTTTCATCCATAAAAAAGGCTATCTAATACGAAGGGAAGGATGCCAATCTGTGTGGGAAATGGATTAGGATGTAGGCCTACCAAAAGAAATTCTAAATTGTTAGGTTGTGTTGGACGATATTTAAAAAACAAAAAGTCTTCTTCCAAATTATTTTTTCCAAATTTAGTCCTAACCCTCTTAAAGTAAGGGAGAGGAGTATTACACAAGTCAAATAATAAAAAAAAATACTTGACTTGTATAATACTTTAACCTGGCGGTGATGTAAAGTCACTGGGACAATCTCAAACCGTGTCCTTGAGGGTGAAGACTAAGTTACAAAAGTCTTTAACAAATAAAAAACTTACCTCCAAACGCTTGTAGCTTGCTACAAGTGTTTGGAGGTAAAAATTCTTTAAAGTTTGAATGACCTTGACCCACATAAATTACTGTTTAAAGTAAACTGCTAACCTTACAACTTATGTCGTGTATCACGTGATACCCCCCACTCTAACGCTTTTAATAAGCTTGTATGAGCCGTTCATTTGCTTCAGTCCGTTCCTATGCTCTGTGGTAAACATGTCACAGTACAATAACAAAGGTGGAGACTTCTTGATAAATGAACACAATGCTTGGGAAGTGCTAAACCGGCATAGAATGGAAGTTGAGTGTTGTATAAGACGAGATGGGTCTACATTTTATCTATGTATTATAAACAAACAAACCCACAAGTATGAACACTGGACAAAAAATTAATTATAACAACATAGATGAGCTGTTTGCTTGGGTTTTTGAGGTGTGTAAAGTTATTGAAGAAACCAAAATGATGGGTGTGCTAAAGGTATGTAAAACCGATGACCGCGAGGACTAAGGGAAAGTTAGTGGAAGTCCTTAAGCTATCCCCCCCCCCCTCCCTCACCCCGGGGTTACCCCCACCACTAAAAATGGGTATATATAGGAGTGGTGATCAACCGTCTTCTCATTCTGCTTTACACTGTTTAGCTGAATACTACCATGTCAGCCATGAACATTCCAGCCTCTACCTCTGGCCCGACCGCATCCAACTCTGGCTCAAGCTCTGGACCGATCCGGCGGGGCCGCCTGTCAAAGAGTCGCGTTCGGTTCTTCGGATTCACTCCGAGCAAGACGGAGTTGTGCAGCAGTGGAGCCTCCAGAAGAGAGTCTAGCTTGTATGAAGAACTCCAGCAGGTAGTGCCAGGTGTAGTGGTTGGTGCATCTTCACAGGAAGACACTGTTAGAGCTGCTATAAGATATATTAAAGGTTGTAACGTATTGATAGAGGAAAAGAACAGGTTGTTAGAGGAAAAGAAGAGGTTGTTGGAGAGTGCACACAGTGAAATACTTTTGATCCGGAAAGAATGGGAAAAACTAATTATGAAGTGTGACAGATTGTTAGATGATAGTGATGATAGTGAGGATGAGAGTGGATAGGTGTGGGTAAAGACTCGGACTGGGACTTGCGTGTTTGTATGAATGTGTGTGTGAATGCGGAATACAGAGCGGGGGATAGATCACTCTGTGGCAATGGACTAACATGCCACTTAGTGATCTATCCCCCGTTCTGGTAATGTTTTTGGATGGCCTTGACCCACTTTACCAAGGCTAGCTAGTACCCCCACCACTGATAAGTGTATATATACGGGTATTAACGTGCAGTTTGGTTATTCTGCTTTGTACCGCTTAGCTGAATACAGCACTGTAACATGGCTTTCAACTCCAAAACTTCTCAGGCTTCCTCTTCTTCTTCAAGAAGGCGTGCTGCCAACGTTCTGCCTGCTACTCGTGGACCTGCTCGACCATTCCACAGCATAACTGTTGCTCGGGCAAACGCCTGCAAAGCTCCGATGCTACGGACCTTGCTGGAGGTAAGCCAAGACGGACAAGGCTTGCTCAGTCCTGGTCAACGGCAGGAGCAAGAAAGGCGTATGGCGTACTTCAGGCTGCAGGGTGTAGTTCCCAGCTTGAAGTTAGGCGATCCGAGAGTAGCAAGCATCAACGAGGCAGCGGACTACATATCACATCTTCACAGTGTTTTAGAAGTAAAGGACCAACAAATTGAAAACTTAAAAGAACAATTGAAACAATTTAACTTTAATCCTGTGGAGTTTGTGGAAGCAGTGATGAGTGATAGTGATGATGAAGGAACTGAATATATATTGGGTATGTAATGAAAGACTTGGACATGGACATGTGTGTGTGTGTGTGTGTGTGTGTGTGTGTGTGTGTGTAGAATACAGAGCGGGGGATAGACTACTTTGCGGCAATGGACTAGCATGCTGCTTAGTGGTCTATCCCCCGCTCAAAGGGTAGCATTGGATGACCTTGACCCACTTTACAGCAAGGACAACCGGTTAACTGGTATAAAAGAGGGGGTCTATACATCTCGACTTCATTCTGCTTTGAACCTTCCAGTGGAACGCTAGAAACAATGAGTGGATCGCTGCTTGGTGCTAACTTGGACAGGTATTCTGTGATGGTACACTATGAAGATTGTAGAGACATGTTGACGGCTGTGTATGATTGTTTGGTGAGAAAAATCTTTCAAGAAAACTGCCAATTTATGTTAGCGTGGAAAAGAAACTTGTTTGTTGATGGTCATGCTACAATGCAAAGCATGAACCACCTTCAAGTGTTAAAAGTAGGACATCATAATTTGGACGAACTGGACGATATGTTTAGGGAGCTGGAGTGTTTGATACATCAGGAATGTAAACCATGTGAAATTGAAATTTTTAAATTGGATATGGAATTAGAATAAAATGTGTTAAACAGGACTTGGACTTGGACTTGATTGAGGTTTTGTAGAACAGAGCGGGGGATAGATCACTTTGCGGCAATGGACTAGCATGCTGCTTAGTGGTCTATCCCCCGCTCAAAGGGTATCTTTACGTGACCTTGACCCACATAAATTGTATAGTTGGTGGGGGTATAAAAAGGGTAAGCAAATTGGATGGATACAACACTTCCATACCATGGCTCCACTTGACAACACCGTGTTCCATCGCAACAGAATTGTCTCTATTCTGGAGGTAATACCTCTAGAAATTATAGAAGTAGAGGACCAACTACCTGCGGTTGATCAAGAAGAGGAGGAGGAAGAGATAATGGATATTGAAACGGACTCTGACGAAGCTGGTTCAACGGACAATGAAGTGGACTTGCACGCCTACGAAACATTAGAGTCGTCATCTGAGTCGGAAATGGAATTCCAATTGGAAATCGAAGAAGAAGAACAAGAACAAGACACTCCCCATCGTCCAATGGATAGGATGTTAGTTGCCAGAAGAATTATGTATTGTCATCGCTGCCTATTCCGTGATGAGGATGATTCCGACTCTGATGGTGATGTTTCACCCTTGTAAAAAGTTTAAACAAAAAGTTAAAAAAAAGAATGTGAGCGGGGGATAGAGCACTTTGTAGTAAATGATGCTGCTTAGTGCTTTATCCCCCGCTCAAAATAATAATTCCAAATGACCTTGACCTACATAAACTTGCTCAAACAGACGTCTTTGAAAAAACTTGTACAAATTATTGAATCTAGACCAAATATCATCAATTTATCAAGCCTACTGATAAATGTATTACAAACGGTTGTGTAAAGGCTAAATTTAGCACATGAGTAATAACCTGTTTCCATATGACGTCACTTTCCCCACCTATCTGCCTCGGATATAAAGGGTCCCGGTGGAGTGCGCTGCTCATTATTGCGTGGACATTCACAGAGTGTGCATTCAAAGCCAAACTGTTTGAAATGGCTCTTTGCGACATTTGTGGGGAAATCTTTCAAGACGAAGATCTTTTCACCATACACAGAGAATTACATGAAGACGAAGATAGAAAAGAAGATATTACCATGGATGAAATAGACTTAGACTCAATTGACCGGTTTTTGGAAGAGCACCAGAAGCAGACGGACTACTGGGACAGCTATCTACAGCAAATGCAAAGAAGAAGACCTAGTGTGATCCAATTTGCTGGTGCTGGACCATCTACTGCTAGAAGACCTTTTGAAGAAGAAGACACTGAAGAAGAGGACACTGAAGAAGAACTAGAAGATGTGAAACAACGGCCTGCAAGGACTGGCCTTGCCAGGACGAGTTGTAACACATTTCAAAATTAATAATGTTCAATTGGAACTGGAAACATTTATAACCCAGGCTAAGGAACTTGTTGGTGGAACCTTGAGGGGAGAACTACAAAGATTAAATTTTATTAAATTTGGAATGGTGTTAGAGGCTATGTTTAACAATACTGATGGTGAAACAGCATTGAGAGCGTTCATTACCAAAAACCGAACCCTTACCTTCACCTCCAACATCGATGATATTATTGAAGAATGCTTGGAAGAACTTATAACAAAACTTCAAGAACATGAAGGAAGAGGATCTGGATGGACTTTGTCATCAATTGAAGGTATGGATGTAAGGGTTCACAAGCATGGATATGGTTTAAGGGGTAGTAGTTTTATCCCTTTACCAAAGAAAATCCAAAACACTAAATCGTGTAGGAATGTGCAAAATGAAGGTAATGAATGTTTTAAGTATGCAATGTTAACCAAGTATGTTAAAGATCATCCTGAAAGAGTTGGTAGAGAATATTACGAAAATGAACACCGCTACAACTTTCAAGGCCTCACCTACCCAGTTACATTGAAAGACATAGACAAATTTGAAAAGAAAAATCCTGGCGTTTCAGTGAATGTTTTCGGTCTGGATGATTCGAACAACGTTTATCCTTTGCGGGTAGTAAAAGTTGAGCAAAGAAACCACACTGATTTGCTACTGATCACTAAGGGTGAAATTTCACATTATGTGTGGATAAAGGACTTTGCATCCTTGATTCGAAATCAATTATCAAAACAGAGGCGTAGGTTAACAGTGTGTAAAAGATGTTTTTGTTTCACATATAAAGAAATAAGACAAGGAGGATTAGAGTGGTTGATAGAACACAAAAGACTTTGTAATGAAAATTATGAAGTGAAGATTAGTCTGCCACCACCATCTCGAGCGTGTATCCAATTTAACAAAACAGTTCACCAATATCGGATTCCAGTAGTCATCTACGCAGATTTTGAATCTACGTTAGTACCACAGGAGCTGCCGGACGGTGAAGTGACTAGAAGAACAAAATATCAGTTGCATCAACCCAACAGTTTTTGTCTAATAGTGAAATCAACCTTGTCTGAAGACCAATTGCAAAACTATGGTTTAACATCCACTCCAATACTTTACCGTGGTGAAGAAGCCGCTAAGTATTTCGTAGACCAGTTGTATGACATTGCTGAAAAGGTACAACGCTTGTATGGTAATGTCGTACCTATGGAACCTTTGAATGAGAATAAACAAGAAGAATACAATATGGCATCAAGATGTTATCTATGCGAGAAGAGCTTCAGTGAAGAAAATCCAAAAGTAAGAGATCACGATCACCTGACAGGTTTATACAGAGGAGCTGCTTGTAATTCATGCAATATAAATTACAAACTGCCCCACTTTATCCCTGTCGTGTTACACAATCTTAGCGGCTACGACTCCCACTTCATTATTCCAGAGTTAGGAAGAGATGATGGTAAAATTGATGTTCTTGCTACAACATTGGAAAAGTACATCAGTTTCTCAAAAACCGTAGGTAAAATTAAACTTCGCTTTGTAGACTCTTATAGATTTATGGCATCTAGTTTGAGCAGATTGTCTGAGAATCTACGAAAAGAAGACCTAAAAGAAACCAGCAAGATTGTACCTGAAGATAAATTGGACTTAGTATTACGTAAAGGAGTATTCCCCTACGACTACATAACATCTACAGAAAAATTTGAAGAAACCAGTCTACCACCGATCGAAGCCTTCAACAGCAAATTAAACGAAAGTGAAATCTCCGTTGAAGACTACAATCATGCTTGTAATGTTTGGAACCAACTAAACATTCAAACCTTAGGGGAATATTCTGACTTTTATATAAAATTGGACGTAACTCTGCTGTGCGATGTGATGGAAGAATTCCGAAACACCTGCTTCTCCGCCTATGGACTGGACCCTCTACACTCGTACACATCTCCAGGATTAGCATGGCAAGCTATGCTAAAGTCAACCAACTGTCGACTGGAACTTCTAACGGATATTGATATGGTGCTCATGATGGAATCTGGTGTACGGGGCGGTTTGACACAAGCTGTAACACGTCATGTCAAAGCCAACAACAAGTACATCCCCGGCTTCGACGAGCAACAACCATCGGTCTACCTTGGCTACTTTGACGCAAACAACCTTTATGGTTGGGCAATGTCAAATCCGCTTCCCTACGCTGACTTCAAATGGATCGACCCGGCCACCATTGGAGACATCTCACAGATTCCAAAGAATGGTCCAAAAGGCTATATTTTAGACTGTGATTTCGAATATCCAGAGCACCTTCATGACCATCACTACGACTTGCCTCTCCTAGCCAAGACTGAAGTTTCACCGACAGGAAGATGGCCAAAATTGATGATGACCTTGGAGAATAAGGATCGCTATGTGGCTCACTACTGGGTAGTTCAACAGGCTCTTGAATTGGGTCTACGTATAGTGAGAATTCATAGAGCAATTGAATTCACCCAGTCTTGTTGGTTGAAACCATATATTGATTCCAACACTGCAAGAAGAGCTGCAGCGACAACAGCATTTGAAAAGGACTTCTATAAATTAATGAACAATGCCATCTTTGGGAAGACCTTGGAGAACAAAAGAAAACACAAAAATGTAAAATTAGTGAGTGATCCTAGGAAATTGGAAAAATTAGTGCAAAAACCAAATTTCGGAACATCCATGATTATAAACGAAAATCTAGTCGCTGTCAGTATGAAGAAAACAACAATAGTCATGGACCGTCCGTTATACATAGGTATGTCGATTTTGGATATAAGTAAAACCCTGATGTATGATTTCCATTATAACAAAATGGTTAAACATTACGGAAGGGAAAACATTGGAGTCGCATACATGGATACGGACGCGTTTATCTATTGGATAAAGACTTTGGACATGTATGAAGACCTAAGGACTTTTCCATACAAAGAAGATTTCGATTTTTCTGACTATCCGAAGAACCATCCAAATTTTAATGAAAAATATAAAAAAGTAATTGGAAAATTCAAAGATGAAGCAAATGGAATGCCTTTAGAAGAAATAGTGGCGCTGATGGCGAAATTGTATTCATTTAAGATGTACCACGAGAACAACACACCGACAGTGAAGAAAGCAAAGGGAGTGAAGACATCTTATTTGAAAAAACACGTGACATTTGACCACTACAAGACTTGTTTGTTTGAAGATACTACGATATCAGCAACATTCAACAATATCCGAAGCTTCAAGCATCAAGTCTACAGTGTCACCGAAATTAAAAAAGCGTTGTCAGCTCGGGATGATAAAAGATACATTATGCCCGACAAAATCCACACTCTTCCTTTTGGCCACTACTCTCTAAACCCTATCAACTAGTAACCTATTCTTCGTCCTTCTACAACTACGACCTTATTCCTTTCTCCTTCCGTAAAAAAATGGGGAACACGGCAAGTCCAACGCCGTGTTCCCCATTTTTTTACACAAGTTTGGATGACCTTGACCCATATAAATGATGTGAATATTTAAAACAACATTCATTGTGATTATACATGTGATACAACAAACATTGAAACCTGCAATATGAAGGACTTGAAGCAACAAATTGTCAACGAACTTCATAAACCTGCAAGAAGAAAGTTTCCACGAAGAAATACGGTGATAAAAGGAATTAATGATTTATATCAAGCGGATTTAATCGAAATGATTCCTTATAGCAAACAAAATAAAGGATATAAATACATATTGACTGTTATTAACTGTTTTTCAAAAATGGTAGATGCTTTACCACTAAAAGATAAAAGTGGCAAAAGTGTTACAAAAGCAATGGAAACAGCTATACAAAGAGACAAACATACTATTAAACATTTACAAACAGATGATGGAAAAGAATATTTTAATAAGGAATTTGCAAATTTAATGAAAAAATACAATATAAACCATTACTCAACCAATTCAGAGGTAAAAGCTTCAATAATCGAAAGATTCAACAGAACTTTAAAAAGTGCAATGTATAAAATGTTTTCCAACAGAGGATCGCACATATGGATTGATATGTTACCAAAACTTATAAACGATTACAATAACAAATTTCATAGGACTATCGGGATGAAACCAAACCAAGTAACTAGTAAAAATGAAAACCTTGTATTAAAACGTATAAAAACGAATACTAAACCAAAAGTTGAAAAACTAAAGCCTAAAAAATTTAATGTGGGTGATAAAGTGCGAATAAGTAAATATAAAGGTGTATTCAGTAAAAGATACCTGCCAAATTGGACCAATGAGGTTTTTACTGTATTCAAAGTACAACCTACAGTACCTGAGACATATATTTTAAAAGATAATAAAGGACAATTGCTTGAAGGAGGGTTTTATGGACATGAAATGTTAAAATCAACAGTAGGCGATGTATATTTAGTTGAAAAGGTGTTGCAACGGAAAAAAGATAAGGTCAAAGTACGATGGTTAGGATTTAATAAGACGGAAGATTCTTGGATACCTAAAAAGGATTTGATATAACGATAGAGAATCATTTTAGGTTGAACCATTACAAAGGATGGAGATAGTACCACAAAAAGAGAGTTTTACTATTAATAATATAGATGAACTCACAGTGGATAATTCAGAATTCAATAGTGGGAAACATGGCAATTTGTTACCAAACACCGTTCGTTGTCTGGTTACCGGACCTTCCAACTGTGGAAAAACTAATGTAGTATTCAATTTGATTACAAACCCTAAAGGATTACGATTTAACAATCTATATGTATTTTCAAAATCATTACAACAACCAAAGTATCAATTATTGGAAAAGATACTGACTAATGTGCCTGAAGTTAAATATTTAAAGTTTAATGCAAGCGAGAGTGTCATGCAGCCACAAGAAGCTAAACCATTCTCCGTGTTTATATTCGACGATGTATCTTGTGAAAACCAAAACACAATAAGGAATTACTTCGCTATGGGTCGACATAACAACATAGATAGCATTTATATTGGCCAAACTTACAGCAAAATACCTAAACAACTCATTAGAGACAATGCAAACATGTTAATTGTATTTAAACAGGACGAAACCAACCTGAAACATATATATTTTGATCATGTAAATGCGGATATGACATTTGAACGATTTAAAGAGTTGTGCGGAAAGGCTTGGGCTGAAAAGTATGGGTTCCTAACAATTATGAAGGAACAACCGCTAAACAATGGTCGATACAGGATAGGATTTGATAAATTTATATTAATACATTAAACGCGGGATAACACATTCATTGTTGTACAACACGTCTTGCTACAAACATGGTTAACCAAGAAAAATTAGTAAAAGAAATAAAATCACTTAGTGATTCTATTCGGGCTAAAAACAGAGCATTGAAACTAGGTATTAGCGAGAGGGAGAAATTCCTTGAATCTACTTTTAAACCTATTACTGAACCCTTGAAACAATTAAACAAAAAATTTGCTAAACCTGTATTGGAAGGAGATGCGATTGCACCTATTACGAAGTTTGAAAGAGAAAATGTAAAATCAGAAGAGTTTAGTGATGAAGACCTGGAATCCTCTACGTATAGTGGTTTTACCGGTGGAGAACCCGAAAGAGAGCTAGAATCACCGGACTATAGTGGAATAAAAGAATTATATGAAGTAAAAGCCAAAAGAGGACATGAAGTTGTATCAACTGCTAGTGAAGAGGAAAAAGAAGAAGAGACAAGGGAAGGTCCGTCAAACATAAGCTTGTTGGGTGAAAACATTCATAACAAAGGACCTTTAGGAAGGAAATACATGGTAAAAATGTTACTTGGAACAATTCCTAATAAGAATTACCATAGTTATGGAGCGAGATTAACAGAAGACGGTTTAATGATAGGTAATAGCCCGTTAAACGTTGACGAACATGATAATATTGTCATTGGTGATCAAAGATATAAGGGCACAAAAGGATTATTTGAATTATTATTTGAAAATAAGCCTTCAGTATCGGTAGTGAAAGAAAAAGACATGGAAGCATATAAAAATATTTTGGAACAGACAAATGCATATAGAAGAAAGTATTTACCTGACCAGCCTCCTTTTAGGTCTAAGTCTTTAAAATATAAAGAATTTGTATCCAAGTTAATACCAACTAGAAGACAAACAATGCCGTTAACACAAAGAAAACCTGTAAAACGAAGATTTATGGCATCCACTTTGGATGTAAGTGCTCAGGAACGAAGAAAAAGAAGTAAGTCCGTTACGGGTACAGGTTTAATGAAGAAACTATATAACACAAATGTGATTTATTACAATAATATCAATAAATTGGTGGATAGAATGAAACTAATACATGAAGCTAAAGAAGCGGGTCATACTGGATTGGAAAACGAATGGGTGGCTTTAGTGGATGAACTCCGAAACCGTGGGGTAATCTCATAAAAATGCGTTACTCCCTAGAATACTATTCAGTTGCACCATGAGTGTCGACAAGTTCGGACGTTACTCCTCGGATGGGTTATATTATGCCAATAGTTTAAAAAGAAGTGCTGGTTTACCACAAACACCTGATGGAGATTATGATATGAGTAATAAAAGGTTAAAAAACATAAAAGATCCTACGGATGAAAACGATGCAATAAATCTAAAAATATTAAAGGAAAAGATATCGCCAACATTAAAACTACAAAATAACACATATGACGCAGAAGATCATAGAATTATCAACGTTGGTAAACCAAATCAAAACGGTGATGCGATAAACAAAGGTTATTTGTCATCTGAATTAAAAAATACGTTAAAATTCAATGGGAAAACGTATAGTGCCAACAATAAACGTATATCCAACGTAGATGACCCTAAAGATGCAAAAGACAGCGTAAATAGACGCTATTTACATTCTTTGATACCTGAAAAGACAAAAGATGGATTTTCTTTTTATAAATTTGTTATTAACGATATAGGTTATCCAAAAAATGAAAATGATGCTGTAAATCTCAAATATATAAAAGATCATTGTGTCATACGTGATGTGGGAGTTATCGATTGTCTTGGCAATTGTTTGGCGAATGTAAAAGATGGTTCAGCACCATCTGATGGTGCAACAGTTGGTCAAATGAAAGAGACTTTAAAACAAGAAACAACTGGATTTGCAAAACGAGATGAAGTATTATCAAAGCAAGGGGATGACTTTATTCAAGGTAATGAAAAATTTCGTTTATTGACATACAAAAACGCTTATTGGGATTGCAGGCATGGAAGGTTATCAAATGTGTCATGGGGTCATGCAGATAGAGACGCGGCTGCCTTAGGACAAACAGTACATCTAGATCCAAATAATTACTATGCGTTTTTTATATGTAGTAATAAAAAATTAACAAACATGGCGCAAGGAAGAGAAGCAAATGATGCTGCAACTGTAGGACAGGCTATCACATTATCACAAATGGATAGCAAAGTGTATACTTGTAATAATAAACGTATAACAGACCTTAAAGACCCTGAACATGTGGATAATGCTGTCACTGTTAATTTTCTTGTAAAAGTTTTAGGAAATGCATTATTTGATGTATACAATCTTATTGGTATTCGTTCAGGTCGTACTCCTTTGTTGGAATCTGAGAGAGGTACTTGGATTAAACGGGAAATTGTTCAAAACTATTTTATCAACCCTCATACAAAAAAGTTTAGATCATCGGATTGGGGTGATTTTGATATTTAATAAAAGAACACAATAAACGACTTCATTTATGTCCAACTTGTCATAGAGGTAACACATAAGTTGTACATTGCGATTATAAAAGGACAATAATGACGTTCCAGTACATCAGTCCATATAGAGACACTGTAAGGAGAGGAGGTGGGATCACGTCCACAGCGGTTTCTCTGTTAAGTAAAGCTTTAAAACGATTTCCAGTAGGATCCATAGTAAATAGAGCAATAGACGCATTACCATACGAATTTCATATACCGGGAGGTTATCAGTATTGCGGACCAGGAACTAAATTGAAAAAACGACTGGAAAGAGGCGATCCTGGCATAAATAAGTTAGATCAGGCTTGTAAAGAACACGATATCGCATATTCCACGTTTGCCGATTCAAAAAATAGATCAATAGCTGACAAAAAGCTTGCGGACATAGCTTGGCAACGAGTAAAATCAAGTGACGCTAGCATAGCAGAAAAAGCAGCAGCTTTAGCAGTAACAGCAGGTATGAAGGCTAAAACAGCAGTAGGATGTGGAAGAAGGAGGAGAAGGAGAGTAAAAAGGAGGTCAACCACAAGAAAACATGGAGGAAATATAAAAAGAAGACGACGATCTACAAGAAAAGGCAGGAAGAAGCCCACCGTGTGGTCAATGGTAAAAAACGGGGCAGGTCTTTACCTAAGACCTTATCGTGCATATTAAATGAAAGAAATCAATTGGTCATACCACATAAAGCATTAACCAATATTGAATTATTTAAATATATTTCCTGTTTAAAAATACCATTTTTCCGCGGTGTGTTTATGAAAGACTGTTTACCAAAGAAAATGTGGCAAAATGAGACTGGAATTGTAAATTTGGATAATACTGAAGGGCCTGGCACCCATTGGGTTTGTTATAAGAAACTAAATAACAATGTATATTATTTTGATAGTTTCGGTAATTTGCCACCACCAAAAGAACTTCAAAATTACTTTAAATCTGCTAAAAACATATATTATAACTATAAAAGAGAACAACCTGATAATACTTCAATATGCGGCCATTTATGTTTGGAATTTCTAGCTAAAAGTATCAGTCACTATTGAGATGTCTTCCTATACGGTATCATTAACAGGAAAATCGTCCACTTTACGAAGTATCCTTTTTCCAGCGTTACGCTTGCAAAAAGGAAGGTTTTGGGAGGCGGCACTATTGGATTTTACAACTTACAACTCTATCCCCAATGTTACGGAAGGTAAAAATAACGTATTGCATTATTATAAGGGAAAGGATGCCAGTGGAAAATTTACAGACTTACAAGAGTGCAGGTTACCCACAGGTTCTTATGAAATTGATCATATAAATGAATTTTTGCAAACTAAAATGGGAAAAGACAATATAACATTAAAAGGTAATAATAATACGATGAAAGCTGAAATTACTTCTAAATATTATATAGATTTCACTCAACCAAACTCAATTGGTGATTTATTAGGATTTTCCAACGATCAGCCTGTTTTAGAACCAGATGTAACACATTCCGGTAAGAAAACAGTAACAATATTAAAAGTCAATAGTATAGACATAACTTGTAACATTATACAAGGTGCTTACAGGGATGGGGCTAACACCCACATCATACATACTTTTTACCCAAGTGTACCACCTGGATTTAAAATTGTTGAAAAGCCACAAAACCTGGTATATCTACCGTTGAACACCACTTTCATTTCAGACATCGTGTTGAGCGTATTGGATCAAGACGGTAACTTGGTAGACTTCAGAGAAGAGCCTATTACGATTAGATTACATTTAAAATCGACACTTTAATACAAAACCATGGGTTTAACATTTAAAAGCGAACAACCTACGGGAAATCGCATTAGTAGCTCTTCAGCTGTGGAGGAGTTAACACGCGAGAACATTCGTTTCTTAGAGGGAATTGGATTAAAATTAACCGAGTATGGATATACTGGATATAGCGCAGGGTCCAACATTCGACGAAACCCTATGGGAAAAAGAATATCACACCCACAACCCTTACACTTCATCGAAATTAAACAATAATGATGAAATTCGTATTCCCATACAAAATCAAGACATTTACACACTACCATGTGAAAGTTACTTGTATATTGAAGGACAAGTTACTAAAAAGGACGGTACTACTGTTGGTACAACAGTTCCATTTATAAATAATCCTATGGCTTTCCTATTTGATGAAATTAGATATGAAATATCAGGTGTAACAGTTGATTCCACTAAAAAAGTAGGTATTACGACAACTTTAAAAGGATTAACATCTATAACACCCAATGAAACCAATTTACTTAAACCTGCCGGATGGGTATTACCTACGATTGACACGATCACTCCAAATCCAAATGGATATTTTGATTTTCATATTCCATTACGTTTGCTGCTTGGTTTTGCTGAAGATTATAGGAAAATAATATTAAACGTTAAACAAGAATTAGTTTTGTTGAGATCTTCTAACGATAAAGACATTATTAAAGCTGCAGATGCTACTACAGATGCGACTTTAGAATGGAAATTAAAATTAGACAAAATTGTATGGAGAGTTCCACATGTTAAATTGGCTGACGAGCATAGAATGCTACTTTTAAGAAAATTAAAAGCCGATCGTGATATTGTTATTCCATTTAGAAGTTGGGAATTTCATGAGCATCCCAGTTTACCTACTACGGATCGACACACTTGGACTGTTAAAACATCGAATTATGTAGAACGAGCCAGGTATATTATATTTGGTTTACAAACAGGTAGAAGAGACGCCATTACTAAACATGCAGGACAATTTGATCATTGTGACTTGAAAAATATTAAAGTTTATTTAAATTCACAATTCTTTCCATACGACAATTTAAATGTGTCATTCACTAAGAAGAAATACAGTATATTGTACGATATGTACGCGAGATTCCAAAGTTCATATTACGGTAAAACAAATACACCTTTATTACCACCTGACAAATATTTCGATGCCTACCCAATAGTTGTAATCGATTGTTCTAAACAAAATGAATCAGTAAAGTCTTCAAGTGTGGATATAAAAATAGAAATGGAATTCAACGATGCTATACCGGCTAATACAACTGCATACTGTTTAATTCTACATGATAAAATCGTAACATACACACCTTTAACTGGAATTGTTAAAAATGTATTGTAAGAACCGGTTTTGTTTCATTCCGCGAGTATAAAAGCAGAGCGTACAGACCGCTCCTCATCAGTTTGTTGCCTACTGTTGTATGGGTAGCATCGTATTCAATATGGCTTCTCCTAGTGGTACACCTGAAAATGTGGTAGATATTGAGAAGGAGATATCTGAGTTTTTAGATCCTCAAGGTCACCAGGAAGGAGGTGAACAAAACGTTTGCGGACAACTTCACGCCAGTAATAATGTTGAAGAAAAAGGTAAAAGAAGAAAGACTATACAAAAGAGAAAAAGGGATATTGAAGATAATATTTCTCCAAACATATTGAGTGAGGTATTTTTGCGAATATTTTACCCAATCTCTTCCAGTTTGGATAAAAGTGTTTTAATCGGTGTTATGAAATCTACAGATTATTCCCCTACTGTAATTTTAACTCATGGACCCAAAATGATTTTGTTTACGGACAGTGCTTGGGAATCGTTTATGAAACATTTGCATCTACTAGAATGCTATTTAAGTAGTAACATGTTTGGAAGAAAGACAAGAGTAGGACTTTTGGATTCAAATGTGGAAATTGATATCATTAAACAACGTGGTGATCATCAGCTACGGTTTAGAGACACAACAAGACATGATAACAAAATTCAACTTAATCGAGAGGAGTTTTTCATTTTAACTTGTGCTACTGAACCTATAACAAGATACTTGAGACAACTGGTGTTTTCAAGTTCGATTATTAAAGATTATCTGGAAGACACTTTGGACAAACAACCGGACGCACCTATATTATACGGACCTGTGGATACTTCTATATTTAATAGAGTTCCTCATGAAGTACAGATGTGGAGACAATTGGAAAAGTACGCTCAACTACATAAGAAATCAGTAAAACAGGAAGAAGAGGAAGATGAAGGAGAAGAATCAAGTGTTAGTGATGAAAATGAAAATAAGGAAAATATAAAGATGGAAACTTAAATGACAATGGTTAGTTTTTAAAACAATAACCAACATTTTGTGGGGTTAGGCCTATTGGGGACGGTGCCCACGTTAAATATACACCAACGCGCCAACAACTGTACGGCCTGGTATAAAAGTAGTACCTACCGTGGTGTGGAAATCAGTTGACCTCCTGACTTCGTAATGAGCAGACGTGTGACCTTCAAAATGGACAAGGGAGAAGAACAACAAGTAAAGTCCAAGCCTGGTATTATTGAGTTTCAAGCGTTTCGTGGTAATGATGATAGATTCATTATAAAAGAACTTGTGTTTTTGGACATGAATACAAGTGTTCCTTATTCGTTTTTATTTAAACCACCATGTTCTTATTCGTCTTTAACTAGTAAAGCCGCTACTACCAACAGATGGATTTCAAAACACTTCCATCATATCGATTGGTATGATGGTTTTACAAGTTACACGGACTTGTATCACATTATGCATCACTTTTCAGACAAGTTTACCAATATTTACACAAAGGGGCTGGAAAAGAAAAGATGGATCGAAGGATTTACTCATGTTCCGGTTAATGATGTGGAATCGGATAAGAATTATCAATACATGCTGGAAACCATATGTATTTGTACAAAAAGCCCAGAACATGATAAAGATAGACATTGCGCTTTAAAAAATGCCTATAAACTCGCCTCTTACCTTCAAAGTGGGGAATTGGGGAGTGGTGGGGGTAACGGAGAGTATATAAGTGGGGAGCAGACAGGGACCTGGCATGAGTATTACTCGAGATTCCGAGACGACAACATCTCCGAGCAAGAAGACGATCTGTAACCTGACCATGGCATCTCACCAGTTCCTTCAGACTTTGGTCGAGCAGTTCAATGCTCACTCCAAGTCAACAATATTACCTGTAAAGAAGTGCTCGGAACTAAAAGACGAGAAGCACTACATAATCCATGCTATGAAGAAGATGGAGACTACAGTTGGGGAGGCCATCTGCTGCAGTCTTAGCGAGGCACCGTTTACTCCGGGGGATGAACCAAAGTTCCAGGTGTACCTGCCCAAGAGATTCGTCCATCTTCTACAAAACGAGGATCTTCGCTCTATTCAACCCGGGTGTCTATACCTGGTGTCCCACGGCTGCACGGGTAGCAATTCTACAGAGTTGACCATCCACATCGCTGACAAGCAGCAGTGTTAGATTTAAGCTTTAATGTTGTACATATGTTGTTGTTGTAATGTTTTATAAATAAACGAATCATAAAAGACAAAAAAAATAAAAAAAAACAAAAAAATGCAACATATCAATATGTGACAGACTTCACGTATTGATATGTTGCATTTTTTTAAACTTCGCGGGTGACCTTGACCTTTGACCTTTGCATTTCACAATTACCCCCACTACTGTAATTACCCCCACTACCGCACTAGGATTCAAACCTGCTTGGATGCGAAAAACGGTCAGTCTGTTGCCAACTAGCAAACGATGAGCACCTTGTACGAGCTTTGCATACAACGAGTTATAACTCACAAGGACTTGTTCCCAACATGTTTACAAGACAACATCCCACTAACAATAAAAGAAGATGTCAAACGCTACAGGAGGGAAAATACAGGGTATTCGGAATACTCCTGGTATAAGTTCCACGACGGGGAAAAGTTTTGTAGGCCTTGTGGCGAGGCCGCCGTCAGAGACCTTCGGCGATTCGTACAGGATGGTGGTATAAAACAATTCGGATTTCTAGCGCCACTGTTTCGATTTGAAAATTACAAGGACACCTGCGCTATTTGTTCCATTCCATTGTATCGATGGAAAAAGTTTAGAACTGTTTAATTGGATTTTCTATACCCCCACCACTATTACCCCCACCACTTTTTCATGTACCTCCAAGCGCTGTGCCTCGGCTTCATTTCTACTCCAGCAGCCAACCTAGCAACATCAAGATGTCTCTGAACGTTAGTTGCGCAAGTTACGAGGAGGTGAGCATCAAGACTCAGCAGGAGCTAAACGACTTATACAAGGAGTTGCAGCTGATGGTGGCACGAGGCTACCGTATAAATGTGCAAGTTTACGCTTGCAATATACGGAACACCCGGCAGTCAAAGGAAGAGCCTGGACACTCCTCGACGGCTTCCTCACCAGCGTCCATGAAGACCGAGCCAGACAACTTGGACTACTTCAGCTGACTAGCAGTTGTATTTCTTGTCCTAACCATTGTAGAATATGTATATTTTTTCATTATATTAAAGAAGTAAAAGAGCAAAAACACCTATCTTGTTACTGACATATAAGCTCAGTAACAAGATAGGTTTTTTTAAAACACAATTTGGATGACCTTGAAACTTCCCCCTCCACTGCTTTGTTACCCCCACCACTTGACTATTGGTGTACATGGCACATCGCAATTGGAAACCTCATTCCATCTTCAACAGCCACACCGACAACATCAACAATGGCAAACCTACCAACAGATGAAAGATGTCCTCACGCATGTTGTGACTTCGTCCACGAGTTGGAGAAGAGGATGCAGGAGAGGGCGATAAGAAGAAAACAGATCCACTCAGAAAATATCATGATAGTCAACGGCTATCTTTTATTGTTCGGCCTTATTATGGTTGTACTTTTCATACTGTACGGCATAGTCACATGTGTCGGCAAGGTTGCAGAAGAAAACGCTCGCCACCATCAATTGGAAAGTTTCAATGTTACTTTGTAAGTTTTCCTTTTTTTTTAAAACTCCGTTTGGATGACCTTGAAAATTCCCCCACTACTCCACCACACCCCCCACCACTTCACCATGTTCCTGCATGAGCATCACATCAACCGTCATTCCTTGTCCGACAAGCAACCATGGCAGACAACAACACCATCAGCCAAGCTGACTCCACTACTGATGTCGGTACAAGTACGGGTTGGACACTGTCGATCGATAGTGTACACTATTTGGAGTCAATTTGCGAACGTATGAAGGAAATACTGCGGGACAACCCTGGGATCATAATACAAATGAATTTAAATTATGATTGGTCCCAAGTTAGAATGCAAGGGGACGACAACAACGGTCAACAATCTCCACAATATTCGCCCATGTCCCCGATCTATCCTTACGGCGAGTCTGACGTCGATGAAGATGAGGCTGATGAAGATGCAGGCGACAACGAGGCTGAAGAGGAGTAAGCTTCATTCCTTTTTTTTAAAACCTAAATTGGATGACCTTGAGACTTCCCCCTCCACTATTTCCTTTTTTTTTAAACCCAAATTAAATGACCTTGAAAATACCCCCTCCACGTACTTTTGGTTTACCCCCTCTACTTTTCAATACTGTTACCACAGTCTGTAGCTCACATCATTCCTTGCTTAGCTATCATGGCGGACAGCACTCTTTCTCGAGTTGACTCCACTACGGATGAAGAATGGCCATTTTCCTGGAATGTTCATCTGCAAGACTCGGCAGAAGTGGATATGTTGCATGAGAAATTGGTGTATGTATTAAACGAAAACCCCAACATTGAATGTAGAATGACTATGGATTTCGATGCGACAGGGGTCCACACTCAACCTTCCACTTCCAGCCAGCCTGAACCTCAGCTACAGCCAAAGAACTTTACACATCTTTACACTCCAATACGGCCGGAGGATGTGGTTATCAGCGAGGCAGACTCTACTACAAGTTATATTGAACCAACGAATTGGAAGCTTGTTGTTGACACCTTACACAAGGTCGACTTAGTATGTGACAAATTAAAGGAATTGATGATGCAAGATCCTGGTCTTCGTTTTAAAATTGATTTGTTTTTTATCTGGGGAGCACCTGCACGGGGCTCTTCGTCTGACAGCTCTCTAAGTACAACGGATGAGGAGGAGGAGGAGGACGACTAGTTATCTTTTTTAAAACTCCGTTTGGATGGCCTTGACCTTTCCCCCTCCACTGAGTTTATTTAAGGTGCACTCTCAATGACTGCAGCATCATTTCATCGCGCACCTTCACCACAGCAACATGGAGAGTCGACTCAACTACTGTTGCGAACAGAAATGTTTTTCATGGCCAAATGACATTGATGTTGCGGATGGCCTGGCGTGTAGAAAATGTGAAGCTTTTGGTCAATGCATGTGTAAGTGCAAGTCTTGGAAGAAGCCGAAACCAGAGTTGAAGACATTCCATGTGTACCAGATGAGAGGGCATAAGTACACTTGTTGCCCTGAACGTTGCATTGAATTCACACTAAAACAGCTAACTGGCTGCAAATTGTGCAACAATCATTTTGCAGGTCTTTGCAAACATTATTTAGGAGCCTGTCAGTACAGATCAACTTGGCATACAGAAGCACTCACTATCAATGAAATCGCTATAGATACACAAGAGTAGTCTTTCTACTCTTTTCTTTTTTTAAAACTCCATTTGGATGACCTTGACCTTTCCCCCTCCACTCACCTTAGTTTATATAAACCCCATTCCCACTGACCACAGCATCACTTCATCGTGCTCCCTCGTCAAAGCAACATCAACTATGGAAAGTAAGCGCATCTCATGTTGCGAGCATAGGTGTTTGGAGATACAAGGCGTCACATATTGTGCAAAGAAGCGTTGGGAGGAAGAGACGGGGACAACCTATTGCTGTGAGGATAAGTGTTTCCTCTTACCAAAGTGGCAAGTGGATGGGCTGGCCTGCCGGCAATGTGAATACTTCGGATGTTGCAGGTGTAGATGCAAGAACCAACAGCTGCCACCGCCGGTACTACAAACTTTCAAAATCTACAAATCCAAATACTTTTATACTTGTTGTCCGCAGCGGTGTATTAAATTTCACTTCTCCAATCTTACCAATTGTCGGAAATGCTACGGACAACCTGATGGGTGGTGCACCTGTTTTCTGGACTCCTGCCGCTACAGATCGGATTGGTTTACAGATCCGTTAGAAATTGATGAGGTCGCCCAGGAAGCACAAGAGTAGTCTTTCTACTCTTCAACTTTTTTAAAACTCCATTTGGACGACCTTGAGATTTCCCCCTCCACTTCCCCATATACCTAGAGTACACAGAGCCTGATAGTCAGTCACTCGGTGGCTGTCGTGGGGTGCGCATCGGTGTCGGCGCTCCGTTGTCAAGTGTTCAATGTCACAGTAACATAAAATTGCGGGCGTTGTACTGGTTCAAGGTCACCTGAGGGATAACCGATTGCCCATTTAGGCAGAGTCATGTCAGAAACTCGAGTTTAACTTGGCACTTTTGCCGTTTCTTGTCGAAAATTCGCTCCAAGTGGTCAAGGTCACGGGGACTCTGACTGAAACTCGGAGCGTAGTGCGAGAAACGGCAAAAGTGCTAAAAAATTTTAAGTTTCTGCGTGACCTTGACCTTAGTGGCGTCGGTGACGTCATTTTGATGACGTAAGGGGTGATGACGTCATCAGCACGTCATTTCTGTGACGTCATGGGTGTGACGTCATCGAAATGACGTCATTAGTGATGGCGTCATCGATTGCGTCATCGATGACGTCATCGATGACGTCATCGGTGAGGTCATTGACCTCGATGACGTCATCCCTCAGGTGACCTTGAACTGGGCCAGCGGCCGCAATTTTACACTACTTGGGATCAGTCTAGGATGAATTAGAGGTTTGGCAAACCGATTGATTTTGACCAAACCCGGAAGCGGGAAGAATTGGGGGAAGATGAAATAAAAACTTAACATACCTCGTGTGTCTATAGGATGATGCATTGTGGACCTCTACCACAAACGGAGTGAGGGCCAGCGGTGGAATCGCCCTTTCAAAATTTATGAAAGTTACTAACCAAGTTGAAAAATCACTTGGTTATATAAAAGCTAAACACAACGAGTATGTATTATGAACGAACAATTTTTCGTCAGTTTTTACCTGTTACGAGCATTTTCTCTAAACTTGTAAACTTCAAACTTGTAATAGAAGCGCGTTTGCTTCGCTCACCTGACAGGCCGAATGTTGCTGAACTCTAGTTTTATATTTAATGAACCATATACTGAAAATAAACGTTAATTTATTTTTACGCAGCTATCATTTGATTTTTGTAGAATTTGGTAGCTTTGTTGAAATAATTTTAAAATAATGATAAATTTAAACTATTTAAAAATTACAGAATTAATTTTTAGAAAATATTGGTTACTTTTGTAACAAGAAATAAAGCATTTGTTATTTGTTAAAATTCGGAAAAGTGTAACATGCTATGACCATGATTATAGGGACTTTTTCCACTTTTTACGTTGTATTATAACAGCCTGTCTAAGCTAACTATACACAGTAAATTGTTTCATAAATCGTTGTTGTAATATCCTGTACCATAATAAGAGGAGCATCCGTGGCAATGTATTTTCCATAGAACTAAAAATCTAGCGGATAGATTTTGCTTAAATTTTGCATTTGAGAGTGTATTGTCCTAAATATTGTCCTAAATTGTCCTGTATAGAAACAGCCTCAATCACAGGAAAAATCGTTTTTGTCAAAAAACGATAAAAAATCTAATTTTTTAACATTGGTCTCTTTGTTTGCCATCAAGGCAGTGAAATAACAACGAAAAGTAAACAAAAATCAAAGAAAGCTACTTTTAATGTGGAAGTGCTTTTAATACTCTTACTTGTTAAAAAAGTAAAGTTGGCGTAAACTTCAAAGCCTGATTGATTTATTTGGACTTCCAGATAACAGATTAAACACTTTACGATCCCTATTACCTACCATGATCTCAACTTTGAGAGGTGACCTCGAAAGCCGGTCCTGCAGCGTCGCAGCTGCGTGTTGCCTTATATGATGGTATAATCCCAGTTGAAACTTTCAACATAACCATTCAGCTGGCGCCTTTTAACCAATTCACACCAAGAGGTCAACGTCCACTAAGCAAGCCTTATGCCTACTCTGCAGCCCGTGCCCTTAGTCAAACTGATTTGGAGTTCCTCATTTGTTGTAAGAATTTGGGACTTTTTCATATCCTATACTCTTATACGAGCAATGTTTGCTTGTTTGCTTGCTTGCACAATTATCTCAAAAACGGCTCCGACGATTTCCTTCAAATTTTGGAATAAACTTAGTTTTACCTTAAAAATACGATTGGAGCTGGTCCCATGTCTGGGAAAAAACCGGTTTTCGCGCTAGAGCCCTTCAAAGTTTCCATGTTATCCTTATGGAGATTTTATTAAATGAACAAAAATCAGCTGATAACTGTAGATATAAACCAATGTGTTACATCTTTAACCTGTAGTTTAAGAAAATTATACCAAAGTGCAGCACCCGTCGGCTTGGCGAGTGAGCGAAGCGAACGAGCTCGTCTTTAAAATGGAAGAAGGCGAGTGAGCGGAGCGAACGAGCTTTGTGCGAGAAAGAAAGTAATAATTTTACCGAGCTTAAGCTCGGTCCCCCTGGTACTTAAATTTATGACGTCAAGTGAGCAGCAATAATTTTAATATATATTTGTCCTGAATCACCATTTGAATAAAAATAAATTAAAAATAAACATTTTTTATAAACGTGTTGGAATTTTTATGACTTTTTATTAATTTATTAATTGTTTTGCCTATGAATTGAGTTCAGACGTCAATATAATAATAAATTTATTCCTCTGACAAAGTTTCACAATGTATGGGAATTTACAAAACAAATTTCAAGTTTTTTGCACTTATTGACAATTTTACAAATTTTCATTTAATTACAATTTCATCTACTAATTTTCTCAAAACTCTTTCTTCATTTTAAACTTATTTGAAATTTTTCTTATTTCTTTTTCTTCCTACTTATTTCTTCTTTCTTTGTTCATCATTACTATATTTGTCATTTTTAATTTATGTTTAATTTATTAATGGTCTACTGCTCTATACGTTTTTCATTTTAACTCTTCCTTCCTTCCTTGTCTTCTTCCAGTCCTTCCACGTCTCCTTCCACGTCATCCGTTTGCTCTTCACAAATGTCTTACGTTGGACCTCTCAAGTGGATACCGGAAACAAAATATACAAGGACGCAAGAGTGTGAAGTTTTTATGATTTTACCATAAAAGTTTGGTTTGTTGTATGAAGAAATTTATTATTTGTAATTTATTGTACAAGTTTATTGTAATTTTTATATACATTTTAAATGTATTATATTTAATATTGCAATTTTTACTTTGCCTACAAATTGTGATTAGACCTTCAGCATCATACAGCCCGGTTGCTTGAATGCTTCAGATCATGTACTACAGAATGTTATTCAATATCTTAATTTAGCCCTATATAATATTAATTTACACTTTAAAACTTATATTGATTTATGTATCTTTTTTGTTATTTATGATTTTATAACATAAGATGCATAACATTATACATGTAACATTTAGGTGTTGGTCACTGTACCTTCTGCCGTCAATCCTTCACTTTTGTTGAGGTGACTATATAGTTTTGACGCATTATCTCCATTATAAATAAAATAGTAAGTACACAAACGAATTTATCGTATGGTATTTTGCATAAAAACTGAAGAGGAGTAATTTTTCTTTACTAATTTAATTATTTCACATTATTACATGTTATTGGTTTTGGATGATATTATGGAACTAAGGTGTATAATAATTACATTTAAAAGTATTTAAAAAATGTTCTATGCAGTATCTATAAATTGACACTTGCTCGATTTCTCTTTTGTCTCAAATAATTTTTAATCCACAAGTTATATAATCTAAACTACAATTAATTGGTTTTATAGAAATGTTTGTAAATAATGAAACACTCTGAGAGTCAATACAGCTTGGATAGTATATGTAAAATGTCTAGAAATCTTAGATTCATTGTTTCGAACTAAACCCTACATGACCTGCTAATAACGTCGGGCTCGCACTGTAAATTTTATGTTAACATCATTTCGTAATACCTAGTGGAAAGCTATTTAATACTGTAAGCTTTATTTTATGTTAAATTAATGACTTTTAGCAAAATGGACTTTTTTATTTTTCGTATAACTATGAATTCTAACAATTTTTCCATTTAAGTTGCAATAAATTTTGCTAGGAAACTTGTTCCCTTTGTCATAGACGAGATTAACAAGGTTAACTTTAATAATATTGCAAAAAAGAAAAAATTTCACAATTTTGAAACTATTGTTTTATTTTATCATAACATAAATGAGAGTTTCATGATTTACTTCAGATACCAAGTTCCTTATCTTAACTACATCAGGAATATAGACCTTAATTACCACGAGAAAATTCATTGGGATCTCGCCACGCTCACAATGAAAATGTCGCATGTTTACTTACTTGGACGATGACAATTATGAATAATTGTTTCGTAATTGCATAACTATACTTAGCTCTGTGTGCTTGTAGCCCTCTTTATTATAAAATTGGAGATCGACCTCGAGCGACCACGATTAAAAAAATTCCCTCGTCGCAACAGACTCGCGTTCTTGGCGAATTTCCACTAAAGTTTGGAATTTCTTGATTCTTAGCATACATATTATATAAAGCTAATTAATTATATAGGTTTACCTGCGATAATCTTTTACTTCTTAGGAAGAAGCCTATAAAATTGTGTTTGCTAACTACAATTCTTAGCATAGGCCTACTTAGCCTGCCTCTGGTGCAATCACCATAAAATGAATGTATTAATAGTGAAATAAACAATTAAATTAATAATTTACATTAAAAATTTTAATGAGGGTAAAAACTATGGCACTCTCATAAACCCTGCATAAAAAATCAGGAAGATTCAAACAAAAGAATCAATTGTGGATGGATGATGTAATATGTTTGTGACAACTGTATTTTTTTTTATTTAAAATATATGCCAGATAAAAGTAAGTAGAAAAATTATGAATAAAACATATTTTATCTCCTACAAATTTAAAAAAATCGTTAGAAGAGAATTATAAGCCTACGCCTATTTTTTTTTTACATAGCAGCTTCTGGACTGCAAGCCATGTTACACCTATGTAAACATGTAAACAAATATTGAAATGAACTTCAATTTCCCAAATATATGACATGCGCGCCATGTCTACCAACTGTCTCACATTCCCTCATAACAATGGGTGAATTTTTAACTCGCTATTTTACTTTTTAAAGACCAATAGTCATATAGTTTTACTTTTAGTTTATGTTTGGAAAAATTAAAAACCAATAGAATGTTACAAATTAGTAGTCTAATATTAAAAATAGTTTAGGTGTATTTTGTTTTGTTAAGGTGGCACTTCTCTCTATGAGGAAGGTTAAAGGGAGTTTTGAGAATTCCGTTTTTCAAGGGAAGGTTTGAGGTCGGTTTGAGGAAGGTCTGAGGCCAATTTAAGGCCGGTTAGAGGTGAGGAACGTTTGAGGGAGGTTTGTGAATTCCGCCCTCGGTGTATTTAAGGGTGATATTGATATAATTAAATCAATTTGATGAAGGCGGTAAGACGAAATAACTGTTGCCGTTAACGTGAGCTATTAAGTTAATATTATAAAAGACCTTGGGATGATTACCGTTTGTCCTGATTACAAGTTGCGGATAAAATTATACTTCTTAGAATCCTACGAACTGATTATTACGTTAAGTTAATTGAGCCTCGAAATTCTCATTTAATAAAATCTATTTGTGGACATCTTTAACATTTTAGGATTCATAAATTTATAAAAGTTTTAATGACATGTATGATAATTACTGTCAAACTTTTTTTCTAATTTTAATTAAAAAAAATTACCAATAAAGTAGTAGGCCTACACGTCTCTGGGTATACAAAGATAAATATAAAAATTTGGAACGTTTAGCCAGTAAAAGGTTTTAAATAATTAAAAACCACGTAATTCAAGCTTTAATAGTTGATTTTAAAACTGTAAATGTAAATCCAGCATGATAATACTATTTAAACAAAATCCTATACTCTTATACGGGCAATGTTTGCTTATTTGCTTGCTTGCTTGCTTGCACAATCCTATACTCTTATACGAGCAATGTTTGCTTGTTTGCTTGCTTGCTTGCTTGCACAATTATCTCAAAAACGGCTCCGACGATTTCCTTCAAATTTTGGAATATGGGGGTTTTGGCCACCAGAAATCGATTGGAGCTGGTCCCATAGCTGGGAAAAATCCGGTTTTCGCGCTAGAGCCCTTCAAAGATCCCATGTTATCCTTATGGAAATTTTTTAACTGAACAAAAATCAGCTGATAACTGTAGAGTACCAGGGGGACCGAGCTTAAGCTCGGTAAAATTATTACTTTCGTTTCTCACACAAAGCTCGTTCGCTCCGCTCACTCGCCAGGCGGAAGGTTTGCTGCACATTGGTATGATTTTCGTAAAACCACAGGTTAAAGATGTAACACATTGGTTTATTTTATCTACAGTTATCAGCTGATTTTTTTTTCAATTTAAAAATCTCAATAAGGATAACATGGGATCTTTGAAGGGCTCTAGCGCGAAAACCGGATTTTTCCCAGCTATGGGACCAGCTCCAATCGATTTCTGGTGGCCAAAACCCCCATATTCCAAAATTTGAAGGAAATCGTCGGAGCCGTTTTTGAGATAATTGTGCAAGCAAGCAACCAAGCAAACAAGCAAACATTGCTCGTATAAGAGTATCCTATACTCTTATACGAGCAATGTTTGCTTGTTTGCTTGCTTGCTTGCTTGCACAATTATCTCAAAAACGGCTCCGACGATTTCCTTCAAATTTTGGAATAAACTTAGTTTTACCTTAAAAATACGATTGGAGCTGGTCCCATGTCTGGGAAAAATCCGGTTTTCGCGCTAGAGCCCTTCAAAGTTTCCATGTTATCCTTATGGAGATTTTATTAAATGAACAAAAATCAGCTGATAACTGTAGATATAAACCAATGTGTTACATCTTTAACCTGTAGTTTAAGAAAATTATACCAAAGTGCAGCACCCGTCGGCTTGGCGAGTGAGCGAAGCGAACGAGCTCGTCTTTAAAATGGAAGAAGGCGAGTGAGCGGAGCGAACGAGCTTTGTGTGAGAACGAAAGTAATAATTTTACCGAGCTTAAGCTCGGTCCCCCTGGTACTAGGATAAAATAAACCAATGTGTTACATCTTTAACCTGTGGTTTTAGGAAAATCATACCAATGTGCAGCAAACCTTACGCCTGGCGAGTGAGCGGAGCGAACGAGCTTTGTGTGAGAAACGAAAGTAATAATTTTACCGAGCTTAAGCTCGGTCCCCCTGGTACTTAAATTTATTCTCGCATATTGTATTACTTTAAACAGCAATAAATAAAACGGTGACAAATCTACACTTATTTAATACGCTAAGGGGTTTTTTGTCTTGAGAACTCCTCCTACAATTTTCAGCCAATTTTAAAGTTTTTGGTGTCGTTGGTTAGGGCTTGGTCTGTCGTTGTTTCCGCCAAAAACTGATAAGAATTGGACTGAAAATAAAGGCGCTATCCACCATTGAAATCTCAAAATTTCCCATTAAAATAACATTGGGATTGAATAAAGCATTTTAAACAACTGTTAATGTCCAGCTGTAAATAAGTGTAGTTTTTGATGATTACAGATATTCACATTATTCTATTGGTCGGATGTCATTGATTTAGAGCTAAAGTAATATTTGTACTGTATTAAAATAGATTGCTCCTGCTCGATTTCGAGCAACACATATACTATAATAGTTGAAATTAAAGTAATAATTAATACTTAAAAGTGCTCATACATCTTAATTTATGTTTTACCTTTATTGAACTGTGTTAATCAATTACAAGCTATAGCTTGTCTATGTGTCTATTTTTTAGACTCAATGCAATTATCATATGTAGACAACGACTTCTGTTCCGTATTAAATTAATCCACTTGTTCGACGGCCTTCAGTACCATCGCTATGGAAATCAAATGTTTCAGACCAAGGACATACAATTATTCTTCTAAGGAAGGAGTTGTCTGATAATTCGCTTAACGCTCATAACATTCGTTATGTTTTTAGAAGCATTCCAATTAAAAAAGAAAATTATATTTATGTTCTTTGTACCGTCAAGTTCAATAGAAACAAGCAATTTCACTTCAATTTGATTTTATGACTTAAAATGGGTCATTTCCGATAGAACCATATTTAACCAGTGTCAAAATCGGAACCTCTACCAATTAAGTACTTGATAAGTAGGGACCAGGATATAATTATAGAAGATTTCAGATTGGTTGATGTATTGTCTAAAAATGCTAGATTACCTCTTAGGAAACCGCAAAACAAGGTGAAAACTGTTAAAATGGGTTTCAAACAACAAAACTCTTTCATAAAAATAAGTATCTGTTAAATCCACATAGAAATGCACTATAATCTTGAAAATATGAATGTAATATATTTCAAGAATTGCTCACACAAATCGATTAAAATTATATTAAAAGATATGGTCGGATTATAGAAAGTGCCTGACCAAAGAATAACGGGCTATGGAAGGTATCTCACCATTACCATTACCACCTTACCACATTACCAGGTACCACCAGGTACCTTACCATTTTGGTGAACTACAAAAGGGTGATCATTATGGGGATTATGTTAACCCTCACTCGCAAATTGACGCGAACAAGGATACGACTCTGGAAATAATAGTGAACGTTGTCGATCAATTTTTGGTTAGTACTGGATTCAAAATATAAATAAAAAAATAGATCAAAGATTCAAATTCTCTATCTTTCATAAAAAAACTCCCAATTTTATCGGACTTAAAATAAAGGCAAAAAAGAGAGCAGGTAAAGCAACGCATGACGTTCTGAGAGCGGCCCATTAGCATCCTCCCAATAGAAAGAACACACTA
This sequence comes from Neoaliturus tenellus, assembly GCA_030545055.2. Taxonomy (NCBI): domain Eukaryota; kingdom Metazoa; phylum Arthropoda; class Insecta; order Hemiptera; family Cicadellidae; genus Neoaliturus; species Neoaliturus tenellus. The sequence continues at coordinate 109,335,257 of CM061537.1, forward strand.
TTGTCACTGACTCAGTTTACAGATTGGTTTAAACTGGTATCAAACCAACCGAAGGACTCCCGATGCTGTGGTCTGCTGACCGTATCTGATATCAGATCAGCCTGCGGTGCATCTACGGATCCGCAAGATCCTGGCGACCTTGACGAGACAGTTCTGAAGACCTAAAAAGTCTTTACGTTAGACCACCGCGGTCCTAGAGACATCCAACGTCATCACGTTAGACCACCATGGTCCTAGTGACATCCGACGTAACCACGTTAGACCACCGCGGTCCTAGAGACCTCCAACGTCATCATGTTAGACCACCTTGGTCTTTCAGACCTCCGACGTAACCACGTTAGACCACCGTTGTCCTAGAGACCTCCAACGTCATCACGTTAGACCACCTTGGTCTTTCAGACTTCCGACGTAACCACGTTAGACCACCGTTGTCCTAGAGACCTCCAACGTCATCACGTTAGACCACCTTGGTCTTTCAGACCTCCGACGTAACCACGTTAGACCACCGCGGTCCTAGAGACCTCCAACGTCATCACGTTAGACCACCTTGGTCTTTCAGACCTCCGACGTAACCACGTTAGACCACCGTTGTCCTAGAGACCTCCAACGTCATCACGTTAGACCACCTTGGTCTTTCAGACCTCCGACGTAACCACGTTAGACCACCGTTGTCCTAGAGACCTCCGACGTCACCACCTTAGACCACCGTGGTCCTAGAGACCTCCGACGTAACCACGTTAGACCACCGCGGTCCTAAAGACCTCCGACGTCATCACGTCAGAGCACCGCGGTCCTAGAGACCTCCGATGTCATCACGTCAGACCACCGCGGTCCTTGAGACCTCCGACGTCATCAAGTTAGACCGCCACGGTCCTAGCAACCTCCGACGTCATCACGTTAGACCACCGTGGTCGTAGAGACCTCCGACTTCATCACGTTATACCACCGCGGTCCTAGGGACCTCCGACGTCACCACGTTAGACCACCGCCGTCCTAGAGACCTCCGACGTCATCACGTTAGACCACCGCCGTCCTAGAGACCTCCGACGTCATCACGTCAGACTACCGCGGTCCTAGAGACCTCCGACGTCACCACCTTAGACCACCGTGGTCCTAGAGACCTCCGACGTCATCACGTCAGACCACCGCGGTCCTAGAGACCTCCGACGTCATCACGTCAGACCACCGCGGTCCTAGAGACCTCCGACGTCATCACGTCGGACCACCGCGGTCCTAGAGACCTCCGACGTCATCACGTCAGACCACCGCAGTCCTAGAGACCTCCAACGTGATTACGTTAGACCACCGTGGTCCTAGAGACCTCCAACGTCATCACGTTAGACCACCATGGTCCTAGAGACCTCCAACGTCATCACGTTAGACAACCGTGGTCCTAGAGACCTCCAACGTCATCACGTTAGATCACCATGGTCCTAGAGACCTCCGACGCTATCACGTTAGACTACCGTGGTCCTAGAGACCTCCGACGCTATCACGCTAGACCACCGCGGTCCTAGAGACCTTCAACGTCATCACGTAAGTGAACACCGCGGTCCTAGACACCTCCGACGTCATCATGTTAGACTATCATGGTCCTAGAGACCTCCGTCGTCATCACGTCAGACCGCCGCGGTCCTAGAGACCTCCAACGACATCACGTTAGACTACCGTGGTCCTAAAGACCTCCGACGTCATCACGTCAGACCACCACGGTCCTAGAGACCTTCAACATCATCACGTTAGACCGCTGAGGTCCTAGAGACCTCCAACGTCATCACGTTAGACCACCGTTGTCCTGGAAACCTCCGACGTCATCACGTTAGACCACCACGGTCCTAGAGACCTCCAACGTCATCACGTTAGACCACTGCGGTCCTAGAGACCTCCGACGTCATCACGTCAGACACTGGCGACGGCTCGGGCCGGCACCCGGAAACTCGGAAGGAATTCGCGCTCTCTCTCGTCTCTCCTGGATTAGCATACTCAACCCGCTGGGGAAACAGCCGGAGGTCGCCCGAGACGTTGGGACGAACATTGAGAAAAAAAGCGATGGTTGTGTGAGTGAAGGAAAGGACTCTTCAGAATAATTACATAAATGTTGACGTTCGTGAAAAATATATCTGGATTTTTTTTTTCAAAACCGCTATGGCTGGTTTTTTTTAAATAAATAACAATAAAACATTTCAAACATATTTTTTTGCGAATTTAAATGTGAATCATATTTAAATTACTCTTTTTAAATTAGATAGGTGGAGGCCTACATAAAAAAGTTTAGCTATAGTTTTAACTCCACAGTACAGTACTATAATTAAATGGATTTTATGATTTTATTTACCTGATAATTAATAAGTAGGCCCTAATTTGACTGAATCAATACAATTAATTTAATTATCACTACGGTATACGCGTTGTTTGCAATCAAAAAGGAAACATAAATGTCTACAATACTAAAAAATATATCGACACACCGCATATAATGCAGATGGTACATATACAAAAAGGTAAAAATATCTACCATGTAATGGCGATTTAATGCCATTTTTATCTTTTCGTACAGTTACCGTCTGTCTTTCATGCACTGTAAGTGTAGATATATCTTTGAATGTGTAGACGCTTGTGTTTCATTTCTCAATTAATTTTACAGTCGCTGTCTATGTACTATGAAATATTGCGTTTGTAATATCCATTACACATAGGTACGGATTTCAAGATGCCTTCATTCCTTAAATGCAAACCGTTCAACATAAATGTCAACTAGCAGATGCTAAGATTGAAGGCTTCTGAGAAATTAGCTTATGAAGTAAACATTTGTATTTTACTAAATTTAACAACATATATTTCGTAACTGTATAACTAGAAGATTAATTTCTACAAAGGTAGGCCTATAGATTTGTAATGACCTATATATTTACACTCATATTAATTACTTCTGAGCTCTGATTACTCTCAGATTTACTCGGTACGTGCTCTGTTTATTAACACGCATGTAAAATATAGTGCATGTCACCGGTTATAACACAAAAGGAAATATTTTCAACATGAACTAATTGAACAATTACACTGTAATTTTGCATAATTATCAGAAAGTTATTATACATTTATTTATTCAATACGCCATCTACAAATTTTTGATTGGTATAAATTAAATTAAAATTAGATACGTCGATGAACAGTCAGAGTAGTTTTAGCATAACATATAAATCCAGCATTCTTTTGATATTGAATTAAATTATTAACAAAAACTAGCATTATCTCTCAAGTTAATCTGCCAGCTCTAAACTTATTATTTTAAACGCTCTAGCACCTATTAAAAAATCGTTTTAAACAATTTGCACTATTCAAAAAGCGATTGCGCACAATTTTCACCTTACATAACAATTGCTCAATGGAGTAAAATATCCTTCCGAGACCTTTACGTTGTTTGCTTAGTGGAAATCGATCGCTGGCAAACCAGTTTCGGATTCTTAGGAAAGACGTTAACTCCGACCTCCCGCAACCATGACCCGCGGTGGTGGATGGCACGTCCTCGTACCTTGAGAGGCTGCCAGACTCTGGAGTGACGACACCGACGGAGGCCTTGAGGGACTGGGTGTCGGTACCGGGCACGGGAAGAAGTAGAGGTTCGGGGTTTCGAAATACTTCAATGCTATAGTAATTCAAGCTCTAGACTTACTTTAGAATGCCAATATTGGTAAAAGGAGGGGTCAATGGACTAACTCTCCTAAAGTCGTCCCCAGCGGGAGAGAAAATCACTGAAAGTGTGCTAACATAGTATTTTATTTCCTAGAATTTTGGTCTATAGATTTCTTTTGTATATATCTTTATCAATTAATTCAAGCAATGTAAAAAAAATGATACATATAACTTTATTGATTGTTGTAAGGTAAACACAATAATATCTAGTAGTGGACCAATCCCCTCCCCCCATAAAAAGTAGAGCGATATCAATGTTAGTTAAATTTTTGGCTTATAAAGCTACATTAATAAATAAAGGGCATCTTATTCCACAAGAAAAAATCATTTCCAATAGGGTTACATATACAAGTTCGTTTACTGATGTACAGGTAAACAGTTAAAATAATTTTAATGTACAAAATGCATTATGTACTTTTACAACCATAGAGAAAATATAACGATGTGACAATCTTTTTCTTCTTACATAAAATGTAAAAATATCTAAACGTTTAACTTATCTACAACCATAGAATACCATAGAACCTGTCAACTAATTCACTTGGCTTGTTTATAGAAGCCGAGAAATTCGTGTTCTCATAACACCGACAAGTAATTATCAAATTGTGCATAAAAATACCATCCTCTTCAAGAATTTAATTTAAGAAACGAATAATTGCTTGGATTGAAAATAATGAAAGAGTACAATAAGTTAGGAAATCAAACATCATTTCAAAGTTCACATTCGGTGAACTGCCATGGCAGTAAAACTATTACTATAGTTTTGGAGTTTAATTTACGTAATAATGTGAATTAAAAAAAACCCAAACCAATGTGTAAAAGTACAACAAAAAACTAAGAGTAGGCCTATTCTGCGCATATTGGGATGAACTAACAAAAGATTGGCAATCTTTTTTTAAAAGTTTTTTTTAAGTTTTGCAGAAACTTAAAATATAACACGCCTAATCTACGATATTAACTGCATAAGTAGAAATGTGGTAAGTTTTCCATTTTGTTAATTTTTGATTTGTTTATTATATTGAATTGTATTTTGTATTATATAACATAGCTGAAAATATCTTTCAAATCCTTACTCATGTCTGGTGCATAGACCTTGGTAAAAAAATGAATAAATGAATTTATTTGTCATACAAAAATACATGTAACGAGGTTCATAACATAATGAGAAATTAACTTGCCACTTTGTCCAGTAGTGTGACCAGTGAAAGGAAAGGATAACAACAAATAATGATTATACAATTTAACTAAGAAACAAAATAAGCAACCACAAAAACAGTTCCAGCAATGCATTTCTCATGAGAAATTAAACTACGGATTATTAATTGTTAGAATAACTCCTTCAACGAAAAGACATCTACAAACTACTCTATGACTAGGACGGTGGCGACGTCCTGTAATCCAGCTACTTGGAGGTCACGAATTGTGGATAGTTATAAGCGATGGCTTGTGGATGCGATATTCCCTAGTGGGGATTAACGTCCGCACTAGTGAATACTAGTTCATCCATAAAAACCATCCTCATAGTTAGACCAATTTGTATATAGGAGGTGGAAATTGTGGTTCGGATCCCACGTTAAACTGTAGGTCCATAGATACCATTGGCTGTTGGGCTATGAATTAACAGTCCTGTCTAAGGAGAATGTCGGCCTTAGTCAGTAACAACACTACAAGATCGCGCCACAATCATCCTACACTCATCTCTCATTCATACTTGGCTTTAAACTACCTATTGAGTTAGGTCGCCATTTCAATAAAGTTATTAAAGGTATTAAGGTATTAAAGGTACTATGCGAAAAATTTGATATGAACGTTTGAAGTCGATCTGACGTGATCTGACGCTACCTTCGAGAGTAATAGCCGTTGAAATAATTTCATCGCATAAAGTTAGGCACTAACATTCATGTAGGAGGATTCTCTCCTATTTGAGAAATTTTTAACAATAACAATTTCTACTCATAACTAAGGAACAACGAAACACAGAGCTGTCTATTTTAGATGTTGGGTCATAAAAGTTCAAGACGTATGATTTTCTGGCGCCAGTAAAACCACAGGTTTGCCTGCATACGTGTGCTAACAAACTACTTTCTATTCTGGTAATTGACCAGAAATTTTCCACTGGAAATGTATCCAGTTATTCGCTGAAAGCCCAATGATAACTACAGTAGGATGATATAGTTCCTTATCTACCATTGGAACCAGGGGTGTCCACAGGGGGGTTACGACGCAGACTGCGTCGTTGAAACGTTTTTTTTGTTTTTTTTTTCTTGGTGGGGGGCCGAAAAAGTGTTATTTTTGTCCGAGCTGGGGGGGGCGATTTTTTTAAGTATACTCCTATAACAAGTATTAAAACCAAAGTTTTTTTTAATAAACAATTTCAATTTCAAAACAGATTTATTTCACAAATAAAAATTTACAAACAATTTTTCATGCGTGAATATCACACCAGATTACAATTAACAACGATATATACAACGATTAGTAATAAACACAACATTGCTAAAACCATTGACTATGGGTGAAATAAAATTCATCCCTTAAGCTTAAGCTCGTATGGGATGAACGTTTCAGAATTTAATATAAAAAACACACTGAGAGGGAGGACCGCTGCACACTCATTAAACATAATTCAAAGATAATAGGTTACTTAAAGAAAACTACACTCTACTGCTTATCATGGACTATACACAAATATGGTATACATAAAGCAATTACTAAAACAAAACGAACTATTATAAAAATTAGAAAAATATAGTAAAAACAAAAATTAACGACTTATAATAAGAAGGCATACTATTGTTTTACATTAACCGAACAAACATTACATTATACATTATTTACATTGTTTACATTATTGTACATTATTTACATTAGTTACATTGTTTTACGTGTTATACTAAAATCCTATTATGTATATCCTACCCTACCCCATGATTTTTAACAATGATTCGCAATCACCTAATAGGCCATGAGTAATAGGTTTTTTGAGAGTTCCTTATTATTCGAATAAACAATTTTTAAAAAGTAATTAGAGTATATAATGTTAAAACCTAAGTTCCTCCCCAACATACAAGTCCATACCCTATTCTTCTAAATAAATGGTTTGCACTAAGAATTACTTTAGGAGGAAATACATTATGCAAGAGGTTAAAACACCTCACTCATTTACAAAACCAATTGTACCAAGGTTTTTTCAATTTATTTACATGGCTTTTCCAAGCTAAATTAGAATCTATCTTTAATCCAAGATATTTTATTGTGGTAACCATATCAATTTTAATACAATTGCAGTTAATGATTGCGGAGCAAAAACCATTGTGATAAACAATATCTTCATCAAAAAACCCATGTAGTTTTTATAAAACCAATAGTTAAAAATTTTAAGATAAGTAGGAGGCCTAATTTTTTCATGATTTTTTTTAAGTGTGTTTTACAGTATGTCAACGCAGTATCGTCTGCAAAGTTAACCTAAGGGTGTTTGTCATAAGAAATAGTAAACTTCAAAGACTGCTTAAAGTTTCCCGTGGACAATATAGACATTATTTATATTTTTCTGACCCAGCGTGATTGCAGCACATGGATTCTTTGTATTACATTTATGTATCACTTTTTGAATAAATAACATTCATTTAATTTCAAAATTTATTTACATACTCGATGACGCTGGACTTAATTGTCGTTCTCACTAAAGTTAGATTGAATAATTTCTATTACATTACTATTTTCGTAAAATGCTCAGCTCTCATTGGTGTAAAACCTTTTAATGTGACTCCTGTATCTTTAATATATCTCGTTTATTAAGGATACATATAGGCCCTACGCATATATTAAGGATAGGCCTATGCGTAATTTACATACGCATTCTCCACATGGCTTAATAAACATTCCATCCTCCATTTTGTATGCAAAAAATATATTATGATATATTTAATTTTGTAACGTTTTTTAATTTAATTTAGTAATTTTTCTAAGTATGATGTTACTTGTAACATTGTTGCTTTTGCAACTATATCGTTGATAAACAAACTTTTCTTATGCTAATTCTTTATTTTATTTATGGGTTAAACTTAATTTCAATCTTACCACTCAAATGTTGAATACATATTAATACATTAGAAAAGTTAAAATAACATGAAATGAATGTTTCATGAATACTATGACTTAAGCTTGATTTTAACACAACGATTCTCGCGAATTCCGAGAAATGGTGATCGATGTTCATGAATACAACACAACACATCTGCATATCTAATTTTTGTGATTTTATGTGTTTACCATCTCTTTTCATTCCTGTTCAGTAAACAAACTTTAGGTACATCCCCTGTATGCAGAGGAAAAAACATTTATGGCCTACCTAGAAGCATAGTCAGGGAATTCTAATGGTATTTTTTATAAACCAAATTAAGAAAACTATAAATAAAGGCAAAATTTCTTTATTTCTTCACGACACAGTAGCTTCATTACAAAATTAAACTTAAAAATCCCACTTGGGACACTTGGTTCGTGATGAGCTCTGGTAATCATCTACGAGTAACGATTTACTGTTATAAGACGGCAAAACAGACTGATTAAATAGTCTAACATTGAATTAGGTGATTATAACTGAAAAATAGACGTCTACCAAACTATAATAGAAGTTGGAGTGCCGACATGTTGGATTTATTTCCCACAAGAGCAATGCTAAACTGGTCCCCGCCATTTGTCAAAATTTCTTCATTTTTGTCCAATTGGTTCAGAATGAAATGTTTTTGAACGTCAAATAATTTAAAGTTCCTTTTGTAAATAGGCTTTTTAGTAAAGATTTTATAAAATCCTGTAAAAATTGTTTCAAAGTAGTAAACAACTTGATTTGTTACTTCCATTATATATATATATATATATATATATATATATATATATATATATATATATATATATATATATATATATATAAACTATAGGCCTACTTGTTATAAAAAATCCCCTTTCAAACGACAGTCGTCTTGATGAACCATTTATTAAAAGATGTAAACAATTACTTTCTGATGACATCAATGAGCTAAGAAATTATTTATATTAAATTATAAGGTGAGTTAAAAAAATTAGAAAAACTTATTGCGTTTTCCGGCTAATACTTTTCTTATAGTTAAACGGCCTAATCTTTATTGGTCCCGCCGACACTCTCTTAAGTAACATTCCCGGCTATTTAAATTAATATTTCATTATTTATGTTTTCTAAAAAAAATCTCATGCTAAATTAAAATCAAATCTATTGATGGATCTATAAATCTTATTAGAACTTTGCCAAATGTGATTACAGTACCACGATGGAAATGATTAGACTAACCATAATAATAAAACTCCAAAATTGATTGATATTGTAGTCTAATTTTTAATTAGCATTCTTCTTAACAATCGATATTAGTAATTGTAAGTGTATAAATAAGAAAAATTTAACTCCGAACAATATTCTGTAGAAGGCTTACAGAAGTAGTTATTTCATGACCGTGTCTACCAAAAGTGCAAGAAATTGACTGGCGCCTTCAAAACCTAACCATCACACATCTGCATGTGTTTAGCTCATATACAGTGTCAGGCGTTGAAAACAATACTTGAAATCACTGGTAGGTTTTATTTTGTAGGTTCCGAATCAAAGTTAACAGAAAATCTAACGAACAAAATTAACCTTTATAATGAAAAAATTGTAGTTGAATGATAACAAAATTCTTATTAAACATGGTTGTTTGTAAAACAAATACCCAATTTTAAGTGTATTTTAAATCACATTGAATTGAATAAACAAATAAATGTTTAAGTAAAAATTATGTTTTTGCCATTATATTTTTCTAGACAAGCGAAAAAAAGTAAGCCGTTGCTACAACTCACATTTACGTGTTTAGGTCAAGGATTATTTACTGTATTACTGCATGTCACAAATAACATACACTGTGTAAAAGCCCCTTCCACGTTATATAATACTTAGGATATAATTATGAAAACAAAAAATATAAAATTTTTAGGAAACAATTGTACCCTTACTTATAACAACAAAAAAACAAACGTTGGGAACGTCGTTAGTTGCCCGAGTGCCTCTTAAAACTAGGAGATTTGGGAGGAAGCTAAAAAATAAAATATAAAAATCATCCAATTGGACCTTATGGGGTTGAAATGAACTTAAGGGGGGTTTAAGAGATAAAGCGATTATTTTGCCAGTGAAGTCATACGGCGTTGCAGGATTCCTGTTACAATAGACATAGTATTTGAGAACCTCATATTAAATTATGGTCTTCTTTATGAAGACTCTAAATATTAAAGACACCGCGACACTATACGGCATCTATCACATCACCATTGCAAGCTGACTTCACTGAACTGATTGTGATTTTATATGTATACTGTTTGTATTAAAGCTTTAGAAACGAGAACTTAAACCTATATCGAAATATTAATAAAAATAGTTCTCATATTATCAAAAAATTCATTCTAGATATTCACCTAATTCAAATATATTCTGATGTATGTTTGATAATTAACATTTTACATACTTATAATATACATATATTTTCAGTGAAACTAAAATTTATATAGAAACTGCGATCTCAGAGCCATCATGTGGCTAGATATTAAACTACAATCTTCGTTACCAACACGCAATGTCTAAAATGGAGTCAGCGCTACCAAGCGGCCAGAGATTAAACTACAATCTTCGTTACCAACACGCAATGTCTAAAATGGAGTCAGTGCTACCACGCGGCCAGAGATTAAACTACAATCTTCGTTACCAACACGCAATGTCTAAAATGGAGTCAGTGCTACCACGCGGCCAGAGATTAAACTACAATCTTCGTTACCAACACGCAATGTCTAAAATGGAGTCAGCGCTACCACGCGGCCAGAGATTAAACTACGACATTCCTTTTTGCCCTTTGCGGTTTGACGTTGGAGCCGGGGTCCCGCAGGGGAGCCTGCTGGGACCATTGCTGTATCACATTTTCGCAAATGACATGCCGACTGTTGCAGGGGTGACTTTATCACTGTACGCCGACGACGCCATGCTCCAGAGCAGCAGTCTTCGCCCAGCGCGAGCGTTGCGGGTCATGCAGCGACAGATGGACATGCTCTCTCCTTGGCTCGAGAAATGGAAGATCAAGGTGAACGCCGACAAAGCGATGCAATTTGTTTCAAGAAAAGACGCAGGATGCCGCGAGTCCGTCCGGTCCCGGTGGAACTGAATGGAGAACCGATCCCCAGGAAAAGTTCTCTCAAGTACCTCGGGGTACGCTGGACGACAGGCTGAACTTCGGACGCCATGTCGAAAACAAGGCAACGAAGCCAACAAGATCCTCGGACTCCTGGGCCCTCTGATCTGCGCGAGGAGCGTGCTCCCCGTGCGGGTCAAGCTCACGTTTTTCCTCATGATTGTGCGTTCTGTGATTATGTACTCCTCAACGGCGTGGTGGGCACTTGCCAGCAGGACAAACAGGAGGAGATTTGAGAGTGTGCAGAACAAAGCCCTCCTACGGATGACGAGGCAGCCCTGGTTTGTGCGAAACGCAGCGATCAATAGCTCGCTGCGCGTCCCAACCCTCGGTCAATTGGCTTTCCACTGTGCCACAAATCTCTTCCAGAAAGCCAGCGAATCCGGTTTCCCACACATTGCGGAAATCGCAACGGGAAGGAAGGACCTGTCCGAGTTTTGGCGTCCGAGACCGGCCGCCATCCTGGACGACCGACCCACCATGGGAATTCCACGAAGATCAGCGGCGCCGAATTTGATCTCAAATTCAAACACGCAATGACTCCAAATAAAAGAGAGCGCAAACTGTGATGAAGTCAAGACTAATCCCCCGGCAGTCAATGAATATTTTTCAGATGCTACAGCAACGTCAAAGGACGAAGGATCCTCGGATCACCGTGACAGTGGCTGATATGCAGCAGCGTTTATTTGGAAAAAGTGTTTTACACAGAATAGGCCTACTGGATATTATATCTCGCCTTCTGAATTGTTAACATAGCAAACCTTATTCAAGTGGTTCCCGCAACGCTGCTTGACTGCGCTCGCAAAATCATCGCTTTATCCCTTTAACAACTCTTTAGTTCATTTCAGCCCTTCAATACAGGGATGATATATATATATATATATATATATATATATATATATATATATATATATATATATATATATATATATATATTAGTTTCCTCCCAAATCCCCTAGTTTTGTAAGACACACGCGCAATCAACGACTTCCTCAACGCTTTTTTGGGTTATAAGTTAGGGTTACAATCGTTTCCAAAAATATATTTTTTGTTTTCATAATAATCTCCTGATTTTTATGAAAGGTCGAGGGGACTTTTTACACAGTGTATGTTATTTGTGACATGCAGTTATAATTCTTGACCTAAATACGTAAATGAGAGTTGTAGCAATTGCTCAATTTTTTCGCTTGGCTAGAAAAATATAATGGAAAAAACATAATTTTTACTTAAACATTAATTACTTTATTCAATTCAATGTGATTTAAAATACACTTAAAATTGGGTATTTGTTTTACAAACAACCATGTTTAATATGAATTTTACTATCATTCAATTACAGTTTTTTCATTATAGGTTATTTTTGTTCGTTAGATTTTCTGTTAACTTTGATTCGGAACCTATAATAAAAGCTACCAGCCAATTTTCAACGCCTGACACTGTACATGAGCTAAACACATGCAGAGGTGTGATGGTTACGTTTTATCTTTTTTGAAGGCGCTAATCAATTTCTTTCACTTATGGTAGACACGGTCATGAAATAACTACTTCTGTAGGCCTACTACAAATTATTACCGATATAAAGAATTAGATTTTATCTTAGCTATTCTCTAATTAATAATATCGATTGTAAAGTAGAATCCTGAATGAAAAATTACAATAATCAATTTGAGAATTTTATTATTCTGTAGTCTCTCCATTTCTAACGTAGGCTGTCGTAATCACATTTGACAAAATTCTAATGAGATTTATCCATCTAATCAAGGGATTTTATTTTAATTTAGCTTGAGATTTTTTGTCGAAAACGTAAATAGAGAAAAACTTCTTTTAAATAGACGGGAATGATACTCAAGAGGGCGTCGGAGTCAATTAAAGATTTAGCTTTTGTAATTTGAACGTAATAGTTTAAGCCCTTAACAAAGGGTTCATCAAGACGACTGTGGTTTGGGAGGGCAATTTTTATAGCAAGTATAGTTTTTTTAATAAAATAGAAATCACAAAACAAGTTTTTACTATTTTTAAAACTTTTTTTACAGGGTCTCAAAAAATCTTTACAAAAAATTGATTTTGAACAAGGAACGGTAAATTTAAATGGGATTCAAACACATTTCATTCTGAACCAATCGGGTAAAAAGAAGATATAATATGACAAATGGCGGGGGCCAGTCCAGCGCCCTCTATTATAGATTGGTCAACATCTACTTTTCAGTTATAATTACCTAATCCAATGTTATTTAATAAGTCTGTTTTGTTGTCTTGTAACAGTAAATCGTTACTCGTATAGAAATCGTATTACGCCAGAATGTGTATGGAATATGAGTATGGCCTGTAGGCCTATGTATCTTTAATAAATTAGATATATTCAAGATACAGGAGTCACATTAAAAGGTTTATACCAATGACAGCTGAGCATTTGAAGAAAATAATCGCAATAAATAAATGTGTAATAGAATTCATTCAATCTAACTTTAGTGAGAACGACAATTAAGTCCAGTGTTATCGAGTGTGGATATGAAGCTCTACGTTTTCTGCAGGCGATCCGCATTACCTACAAGTAGTCATCATGTTTATTATTTTATTTTTGAGATGCTTTACCAAATTTAAGTTGGTCGTAGATTATGTAGTGTTTACAACAATTTTTCGGTTTTCGACCTTTAAGCCACTCGTGATATAACTTACATATCACTCGTAGCTTAAAGGACTTCATAATTCAATTGTTGTATAGACTACTATTTAAACATATATCAACATACAAAAGTCATGCGATTGATAAATCTAAATCAACATTTAAAAGTCACAATGCTTTCAATGACAAATGTTATTGAATTTATCAACTTTGTTTGTTATTCCGATGTTGATGAAAATGTGCATTACTATAGAAAGTACAGTGTAGTAGAAGTTGCTTCTCTCCTTCATACTAAGAAAAGCACGAACACACACTGAAAAAATGCGATTAGTTTGTTTTAAGGCTGAAGCAGAAAGGAGATAAAAACTAGGATGGACTTGCTGGACTGGCTTTCATAGCATCTATAAACATGTGAAGCCAATATACTTTCTAACCAGTAACTACTCCCAGTAAAAATAGCTGAGTTAATAAAATAGCATTCAAAACGTAATAAACAATACTGCAGAACAATAAAAATAAGAAAACACTAAAGTTACCATTCATTTTGGAACCAAACAACGTAATAAATAGAAGGTTGTTTGAAGGCAGAGGTAGTTTATTTTGTGGATCTTTTGGAAAAATACCAAGACAAGAGATTGAGTAAGTTTGGCCTTGGGTAGACAGACAATACTACAGTGGACCAGTCACGCAACTTCTGTAGCGGCAACATGAAAAAGAACCGAGATTTACCAAAAAATACGATTACTGATGCAACTGCTGGAGTAGTTCGACGTTTAAAGGAGAAATAAAATATCAGTAAATAGTTTTACCTTTTGTATTCCTCCCAGAAGGAGAGAGTAATTTTTGGTCAACATGTTCTTACAATTTTAGAGGAAATAATTAGGCTAATTAAGACTCCCAACTCTCATAATTTATCTTAGTTCTCATAATACTCTTGTATACAATTTTAAAATCATGATTGTTGGTATAAACTCATCCACTTTGCAATATTGCGATCATTTCATTCTAACGGGTACTAACAAAAATAATAAGGATTGACAAAATGTATAAATGACACGAAAGATTTTGTTAAATCTAAATTGGCTTCTGCATCATGTTTTTGTTCTGACCCAAATAAAGTATTATGAAGATTTATCATTTGACAGTAGAAACATCATAAACAATAGTTAAAATTCAAAAATTCTAATTTTATTTTTATCAATTTTAAAATTGCGTGGAATTCATCAAAAGTTATAAACACAAATGTTAATTGTTGTTTATTATGTTTAAAAATCCCCTTCAACTATTTATACACAATTGCTTAAACAATAGAATAAACCAATTCTTAGTACAACTTTTAACTTTATTTCCAACTTATAATTGCAAAAATGTCTTCCCAGAGTAACTATATTCGTTCATTTAAATCCTCCTATATCGCTCTCATTCTTCGTCATACAAGTAACCCAGAGCGGTCTGGGCGAGTGCGTAGGAAAGTAGTGAAAGTTCTACGACACGCAACTGACTACGTGTGGTAAATTTGCCTGTAAACAGAGCAGCGCTTTTACCACACAAAACCGCGTCCAACAATCAGGTTCAACACTGCAACTAATTGAATGCAGTAACAGTGACACGGACATCGTTCCAAGCCTGTCACGGGTTTTTGAGTAATAGTTGTGGAGAATGAACGTCTAGCTGATGGGCTTAGCTGTTTGTTATTGTTTGACGGACGGAAGCTGGTTCTGTTCACCGTTGGGTCTTTGATTGATGTGGTCTCGACGCCTCGTTGACCTTGAACCTCGGAGGTAGAGTAACAGGTCATCTGTTGTTGTAGACTGATTGCCTTTATTTACTCGGCTTCTGTGCGCACCGTTCCCTCAGTTGTATTAGCTTTCTGGTGACTCCAAAGCAAAGGTAGCATCGTAGGGCAAGTTTTATAAGAAAATATAAAACTCCTGTAGTGAAAACACTTTATGGTACTTGTTCAGTGAGCCCCCTATCCTGAACATGTTTAGTCACTCTACGCCTCTGCTCAAAAGTGTAGGGCCTTCTGTTTGACTGTCTCTTGGAAGTATAACGAAAATTAAGTAATATAGAATACTTTTAATGTTTTCAATTGTTCTACTGTATTTGTTTATTGAAAATAGGAAAAGGTAGATACGTTTTAAACTCCAAGGACACTTATACATGTTCAAAATTAAAATCAACTAATAATCAAGTTACAAAATCTTGAATAGCGGACTTTTTCTTGTCAAGAGATGTTTATGAGCACAACTAAGTCTCGTGAAAAATTAAGAGATTTTATTCAGTGTCAGAGATAAAATTATTTACAGAAAAAATCACTGTTGTAGGAATGGTTAATATTTTTCGTCACTTCTAGTAAATCACTTTGTGGACTCCTTCCAACTATTTTTTATTGATTTCAATCGATAAGTCACAAAAACCAAATTGTTTATTATAACGTAGTATTGGCCTAAATGATACCGTACAAGAAGTGTCTGGGGCAAAATATATTTTCCACGATCTCGGAATCTAGCGGTGGATTTTGCTTGAACTTTGCATTTAAGAGTGTTTTGGCCCAAAAATAAGTTTATAAACAGCCCCAACAAAAAAATGTCTTAATATAAGTTTAAAATTGTAATTTTTAAATTGCTATTTTCAAAACAAAATAACAACGAAAGGTAAACAAAAAATTTTAATTGGTTACTAATAAATAAAAAATAAAAAACCTTAAAAATAAGTTTTATTTTTTATTTAATGGTGAGTAACCAATTAAAATAAGTTATGATTGAAACCATTACGAAGAAGCCATACCTTATAGAATTAAACAAAAATTAAAGCGCACTACTTTTATGCAATCTTTATAAAACAGCTAATAATTGTGAAGAGGTATGGTTCATGGTTGGTATTTGTAATAGACTGATAACCATGATACTATAATAAAATTTAATTATTAAAACCAACGAGCAAGGTTCGATCAACCCTGTACTATATACTTAAAAGGATTGCCCTATTAGTTATAGATAAAATATCAACGGGACGAATCAAAACTTATAGTCCAGGCTCTAAACAGGTTGAGCATGCACAAAAGTCTAACAAAATTTGACTTTTGATTATTGTTGGGAACATTTAGTAGATGTAAAAAATCGATGTTGCCACATTTCCAGAGTGGGCACAACACGGGGACTAGTAGGAAGTCGTAGAGGGAACTGTATTGGCCTATGTCATGTTATATCATTTTAAAGGTCTTTGAATGTAGATTTAGATGAGACAAACTCAATCCCTAAATGTCGACTATAACGCGAGTTATTGCGTTTTGAAATTTCGCCAAAATGCTTTTCATGCAAAGTTTGACTGCCTGCCATTTCTGACTCGAGCGTTCATTTAAGGTCGGCTTTGCGGCATTGCTTTCTGTTAAACATGATCCTAAAGCTCACGTTAAATATTTCATAAAAGATTTCATGGGCTGTCCCAAATCGGACTGAAAATCATAATGTAATCATAATATATTGGACAGCAATTGAAGACAGCAAATGAGACTTAAAATAAAACATTTAACTTAATTTTCAGGATGTTTATAAAGAGGAGATAGATAGAATTTAAATAGATTTGAAAAAAGATTTCGCCAACTCGACCTCAAATGAACGTCTGAGCCAGAAATGGCAGGTATAGTCAAATTTTGCATGAAAGGATTTTACCGAAATTTCAAAACGCAATAACTCGTGTTGTATTCGACCTTTAGAGATCCGGTTTGTGGCATTTGAATCTACATTCAAAGAACTTTAAAATGATATAACATGACATAGGCCAATACAGTTCCCTCTACGACTTCCTCTATGGGGCGTCCCCCGTGTTGTGCCCACTCTGGAAATGTGTCAACATAGATTTTTTACATCTACTAAATGTTCCCAACAATAATCAAAAGTCAAATTTTGTTAGATTTTTGTGCATGCTCAACCTGTTCAGAGCCTGGACTATTAATCAAATCGCTGTAACAATTTAGTGTAGCAAACATGGGAGACTCGTTAATGTCGCGTCGTTCAGGTCCCGGGGCCTTGGGTCTTGTTAGCGTCTGTCCGACAGCTCTGGCGCCTCTGATGAATGGTCTGATGACAACGGCCTGATGATGCTCTTGTCCCGTGATGATGCATGACTGATCACTGATCACCGTAGTCTGACGACCTTGAACTAATCGCCGGGGAAAGTATGTGATTGTTGGCGTCGATACGGCTGTGAAGTAATTTACGTCACTTGTTGGCTATTTTTACACTCAAATCTGCATTACTCTTGTTTTTACTGACTTATTAATCTAAGGCCCTTATAAAATTTCAGATTAGTTCGGAAAATACAATATTTGGTGAAGTCCAACACTTAAAACTTAAAGTTTCTTTAAATAATTTTAAGCTTATTTTAAACGATTCTAAAACGAATTTTAAAAGTCCCACTTAAAAAAACCATCTTTACTCTCATAATGGTGTAACTAAACTATCTCAAATAAAAAAAATAATGTCCATAGTAATATCCTGCTTTGATGGTATGATGGATTTTCCATAGTTCAAAATGTATGAAGAAAAACAGCAAACATATCTTTTTTTCTTAAAATTGATTACGTTTGTGCTAAACATACCTCAAGTTTTATAATAGAAATGTAAAAAAGTTCAAAGAACTTAAAATTTTGTACATCTCTTATTTTAAAATTTAATACCTTTGTGTTTCACGTCATCAGGTGTCTCAAATTGATTACTGATCAGCAGTTTTATAAAATATTGGGGAATAAACTAAAATAGTTTTAAATTTGGTAAGTTTTAGTTTTTAACAAAAATGTGAAAATTTAGCTTATATAAGTATTTTGAATCAGGAACATTTTATGAGAAATAATAAAAGAATTACAGGTATTCCGTAAATTTTGATTTTGGCTACTAAAAAATGGTCACCATTTTGAAATTATTGAAGATACGAGCTCGTAACTAAAACCTGTTTTACCAAAATGTTTCCTTTAAAAATAGGACTTTCAAATGATGGGTGTTTGATATGACATGATTGTATTTTGAATTTCCGAGACCGCCAGGTTTTATAACACCTTGTATCTATATACAACGTTAAAAATATTTTAAAATCATTTCTTGGGGTAAATTAAGTGGGAAAACCCGTACTTATATTTCAAGATTGTAGGACAAAATGTTGATCTGTAATCAATTTGAGACACCTTTCGTGAGACACTCGGTTTTTTATTATTCAGACAGTGAAAGAAAAATATGCAAACCATCTTTGACCACGTGTATTAGTTACTTAGAAAAAAATATTTTTTTCATGAGCGATGATGCCAACTAAAAATGTCCTAAAAAGACGTATACAGGTTCTCCCCGTGCATCCCTTCCCTTCCCGGATGATTCCCCCTTAATTTATACTTATATATTAATAATAGAGAGTTTTCGCACATATGGTAAATGAATACGGTAAACGCTAAACGCTATTTTATTTATGGCTGATTTTCCTATTTATACACTGCTTGAAGCTATGAAAAACTTGTTAAAAAGTGATCAGCGGTAAACGTTATACGTTATATATCCGGTTCCTCCACCGCGAACTGCGAATTATTTATAAATTTGCCAATAAAAAATAGCATTTAGCGTTTACCGTAAATTACGGACATTACAGTCCGTAATGTTTACAGTATGCTGCAAAAACTCTCTTATAGGAAATCTTAAACCGTAAACCCCTCCGTTAGCAACTAAAGCGGATTTTTCTTATACTATGAAACAAAGTGAAAGATTTTAAACGTGTTTCAGAGACTTTGGCTCTTCTCAGCCTCAAAACAAACGTAGTCCCTCTAAGTACACTGCATTTCATCCAGTATATAACATAAAATCGCCACAACGTCCTTGGCCCCAACCTCCACGGCTCGACCGTGAACTTAACCCCGTTTACTCGACCATGGACTTATCCGCACCCCCGCTCATCGGTACCGCCGCCCCAGAACCCCCCCCCCCTCCCACCGGCGCTCCGTTTCACTCGCTTCGCTCCTCTAGTCTGTAGTATCGTCCTCAAAGTCTTCGTCAGTCCACGCGTGCGCTCCCCGCTCCGAAATCGCCGTTTCTACGAGTGATCTTTTTTTTCCGAATTTTGTATTTGGTTTTGGTGGTTTTGTGTGAAGTGAGTCTTTAAACCAAGCATCGGTGGCAGCCTGATCATATTTAATTAATAAGTAAGTTATTTTTTATAATTCTGCTACTTTAGTTTAGTGGAACATCAACTTTCAAAGCTGATTTACATTTTATATCATTGAATAAAATTTGTTAATACTTATTACTTATGTTATGGTTTTAAGTTTTATTTGTAACCTAGCCTTATTCATATTTTAGTTTAGTTTCATTTGTTTTCGACTCATTTCAGTTTGTAAAAGTTCATGTTTCACATACCGGTAATAACTTCTTTACGAATTAATATTTATTACTATAAAATAATGTTATATGAAAGTGTTGTAACGTGAATACCTGATAATAATGTCCGGCTTCATCGTGATAAAGTTACCACGAAGTCATTCAGTTTATGAAAGTAAATTAGTTTACAGTTAGTTTATCCTAATCTTAAAATACCTGTTAATAAAAAATAATAAACACAATTTAATGACTTAAAAACTACTATACAAATTTCAATTAGTAGCAGGACGAAGCCAAAAAATATTTTGCTTCTAAATAAGAGCGTGATTTTATCTTGAGCGTAAAATTGTTTGTATAACTGATTTTATAACTAACACTAGTGGCTCATAGGGGCAAAAGCCCCTAATTATAAAAGTAAAATAGCATTAACCATAGCAGATTACCAGTTCTTCCCTACGAAAGTATCAGAACATTTAATTTTAATTTATATAGTATTTTAATAATACCGTTTGAACAGGTCATACACCCCCAAAGCACGCACTCTTTACAATCCTCTTGGGCTATCCGTTTTTGAATGCTTCATTTTGTCTGTTGTTAAACTTATGTCGATCTATGAAAAAATTAGTTAGTTTTGAAAGAAATCATAGTCCCTTTGAGCTATGACGGCTTTTAATATAACATATAAAAGCGGCAATGCTAAAAAAAAGACGGATGTTCAACACCCATTTTAAACTCAATAAACTTTCAATACTTTTTATCATACCCATTTAATTGTCTAGTTTGTTTTAAAATTGAATGCATTTTTTAGCTCCAGTCAGAATTTTCATCTTTTAAACACAGCACCTTAAAGTAGAAGACCTTCACTTACTTTTCCGTCTCTCCTAAATGCAGACTTTTTAAATATGTTAATACAAGGAGAATCTTTAAGGAGAACCTCCCAGAATATTCTTCTTATACATTTTTTATTTTTATTCATTTTTTAGAGTTTTTGACCTGCTACATTTCCCCTAGTATGCAAGGCAACCGCCTTTGATTTTAACTCGCTCTTATAAATGATCGTATATGATCGTAAATGATCTTATAGTCTATTTATTGTTGTAAGTTATTCGTCTTTTAGTGGCATCATATTGATAAATTAAGTTATTTATTATTAGCTACTAATGAACTGTCGACTGCACCAAACTGCATGCTTCTACTATATAATTGTTAATAATATTAATTCTATCTTGTAAGTGGTCATTTATGACTGTAATGTAGCATTGTAAAATTCAATAAATAAATAAATAAATCTGTAATCTATGAAATGACCAAAAGGTTTCTGGGAAAATCAGCTAACAGAATACCAACACTTCGTTGACTAATACACTTTAAAAGTTCTATTAATGTATCATCGTCACTCAATACGATCATTTGACAGTTTTGTTTTAAAATAAATCAAAACATGTTTAATGTAAATAATGTAGGCGTTTCTCAAACAAAAATTCATCACCCATTGTGTCCCTATCACGACCATAATGTATTTTATGATTAGCTAACACGCTTAGTTTTTTTACAATTTAAATTGTCATAACGCAGTAAAACTCAGCAGTCAATTTGTAATAGTTTGTAAGGTTTTTAACGCTCCTAGTAGAATTTTTAGTCGCTCAAAGCCACAAAATGTCTTGTTATAGTATAACCACTCTATGTATATTTTTGTCATTTGGTTATTAATAGTTCTTCACTCAATATGATCATCTGTTGTAAGTTTTAAAATTAAACCATTACACATGTTTTAATGTACACAAAACATACGTTTTTCGCATCCCCATGCTATTCTTATGGAGGACGTTTTACGTGATTTCTCATTTCCTGTTCACACTATGGACACGCCGATAGTTTTCCCTCGTGTATGGGACTGATACCTTTAATTTGAGACCCCTCCCATCTTTCTGCGATTTGTACAACGTTCACAATTTTGCTCAAGAAATTCGGCTTACAGAATTATATATATAGATTACAAATAACACCACAAAATAAAATTTGATCATCAGTATAAACTCACTACATTCTATCATTTCTAACAATTATTAAAAAATATCACTTAAATGCTTAAAATTCAAATTATCGAGTGGTTTGAGTGATCGTTCTTCTCAAACAATAGGCCTAATGATATTGCCAGTTCAATCCCCGTAACGGTAGATTCTAGGCGAGTTGGCACCTGCTAATGGTGCTAGTTTTAATATGTTTTTTGCGATAATGCCGGTATAGATAGTGACAAGATAAGGTGTGGATGGTAACAAAAACACAATTATTCATTGCTATTAAATTGTTTTAAGTCGAAGATTTAAAACAATTAAATGACAAGTTAGTAGGTTTTAAAGGTCCAATTCCTATGACCCAGCTGTCATTTTTCATAGTACTATTAATTAATGATGTTTTCTAAAAACTGGTCGATGTTTGATAGTATCATGACTGGGATTTGGACCGTTCCCCGTAAAAACAAAAAATCCCATTAGCATAGATACAAAAAAAAGATGGACAAATTTGTAGCTTATGAGGTCGATGTTTTGAAAATTGATATTTGTATGATTAAAACGTCTGTGATCTGATGTCAGCAGTTTATGAAACAGTACAATAACGTCATAAAATAATTACGCATAGAATCACATTTCCAATGCAACATTACAACCATGCCACGCAATGCTATGGTAACAAACAATAAAACTAAACATTTGCCGAACGGTAAATTACAGTGTTCGCACATGCGTAACCGACAGTAAACACTTTCGGTGATGGGCAGTCAAGCCGTAAACATAAGCAATAGTTTTTACTGACTGCGGCATCATTGTGTATATTCATTAGGATCGTACACATGTGCTTAAAAAACTGTAGTACGAAGCCAATTAATTTTTTCAACAAATTATCCTACGTTTTTAAGCAAATTTGTAATATTCTTTTATTGTTAACTTGTCTTTTAACTTGTTGTTTGGGGAAAATTTGAGTTTTACAAGTAATACTATAACAGGTTTAGGGGTTTTCAATTTCAGTAAAAGTGAAGAGAAAATTATGTAGGATAAATTACCCTTTTTCATACACACTTAATCATAACTGGATTTAAATGATTCAGTGATTTCAGAGGGTTTTAGTTGTATTTAAAAAGCTTAAACATGTGAAAAACTTAAAATTGAAGTGTGTCAACTATTCGACATTATGTGACATGTTCATTTAAAGGCTTTTGCATTTGAAGGTTCATTTAGGTATGAAACCCTCAGCGCCTGTGTATAGTTACTAAAATAAAACGCAGGATTTTCAACCTAGCCTCAACATGTCAGATGTAAAATATAATATAAATAATATTAATCAGCCAAATAGTTCAACTCCAATGTCCTTATATTAGATTTTAAATTGAAGTGTAATTGTTACTTACAAACAGCACTCTCGAATCCACAGCCCAAGAGCATTCCTAACACTCAACTGATCACTTTCAACTTTCAACTGGTCAGCACTTAGAATTTATCGCCTAGATAAAAATAACTACCGAGAGATAGCTGAGATAATGTTTATAAACAGTGGATGTCTTTGTGTGTTTGTTATTAAACACCAAAGAGACAACACCATACTTCTAATGTACCGTTAGCCCTTTTCCACTGTCTCGTGGCGTGCTTTCTTGACCAAAGGTTGGTTTGGGGTTTGTGCGACGTTCTTCCCTAATTGATTTGTGTTGCAACATCAGTGGCAAAAATATCGTAACTTAATTTATTAGCAAGATAGTGCTCCCCAGCTATATGGCTGAATAGCAGGTGTTTGTAAGCCTTTTGGTTTTAATTTTTGGATGGGTTCGTCCTCAAATCTCTGGTTCTCAATCTGCTTTCCGTCTATAATAATCACAAAATCAAATTAAAAAGTCAGTTACATTATCTATTCATGTCTAGTTGCAGCCCAATTTCTTAGTAAAAATAAAATAATCCATTATCAAGAGTTAGATCAACTAAATCAATTCCTTTTCGACCAAAATGTAAATAACGTTTAAAGCTTAAGTCGATGAAAGGGTGGACTCTTCTTACATATTTACGATAGAAAATATCCACCTTAGATTATTCATTGACTCCTAAAGAGAGATACCTAGAAAGATATAAAGATAGCACAGGGTGTCCCGAAACCATCGGACCAAACTTTCAAAAGTTATTCTGAAGGAAATAACACGCTATTATATCAACAGGGGCCATGTAATTTTTAAATCTACATTTTCAACTATGTGAGTTACGGAATCAAATCTTGGCAATTACATATGTTAAAACCCCAATTCAGATGAATTCAGATAATTCTATCATTTCGGTTTCAAAATGGTGGCTACTCAAAATTTTTAGAGCTAAATATCAAAAACAATAGAGAAATTTTAACATTTCTGAACAAAAATGTGATTTTAAAGTGATTTTGTAGTTTAAGGCTACCTCTATCGCTTGCCTTTCGATCTTCACAATCTTTGTTAATGGTGGATAGTTAGTAAAACTTTGCAACTTTGTGTGTCTTGTAAAGTTTTTTTAGTGTTTGAGTGTCTCGCGTTTTTCAATTAGATGTAACATTTTGAAATTAACACAATTTTGAAACTAAAATATCATCTGAATTTATGTCTTAACCCACGTAACAGTTGTGGCAAGTTTCGATTCCGAAAATTAAATAATTTAAATGTTATAAAGGATTAGCATTAGCTTACAGGCAGACAGACGCAAAACGAATTGAGGTAGGACGAATGTTGTGTTCCAATATTTGCTTTAACACCTTTAACACCTTTATTGAAATGGCGACTTCACTCAATAGGTAGTTTAAAGCCAAGTATGAATGAGAGATGAGTGTAGGATGATTGTGGCGCGATCTTGTAGTCTTGTTACTGACTAAGGCCGACATTCTCCTTAGACAGGACTGTTTATTCATAGCCCAACAGCCAATGGTATCTAGGGACCTACAGTTTAACGTGGGATCCGAACCACAATTTTAACCTCATATACACTAATTGGTCTAATTATGAGGATGGTCTTTACGGATGAACTAGTATTCACTATTGCGGATGTTAATCCCCACCGGGGAATATCGCATCCACAAGCCATCGCTTATAACTATCCACAATTCGTGACCTCCAAGTAGCTTAACAGGACGTCGCCACGGTCCCAGTTTTATTTTTGCCTTAAGGCTGCGGTCTGCCCCAGCCAAAACAACAACAATGCCGAATGCCGTCTCGCGGCCGTAGCGCTAGGCGAGTTTGATGGCTGCAGAGGTTTACGGGGATCGTGTTTCAGAATTAACCGATTAAGATAGAGATTGGCTGTTAACTTTTTCTAAAAGTAGCAAAAGGGATCTAGTCGGCTATCTTTTTAGAATTTTTAAATAAAATTTCTAATTTCAGCTATAACTGTCTAACATCATCTGTTTTTTAGTTTTGTAAATGCAGAGGTTTACGGGGATCGAGTTTCAAAACTAACCTCTTAAGATAGAGATTGGCTGTTAACTTTTTTTTAAAGTAGAAGAAAGGATCTAGTCGGCTATCTTTTTAGAATTTTAAAATAAAATTTCTAATTTCAGCTATAACTGTCTAAAATCATCTGTTTTTTCTTGATTTTTAACTGAAGTTTTCTATTGGTTTTAATGAACTAATTACAAAAGTGTAACAGAGGGAAATTAGTACCGTTATTCTTCTTTAATATGACACTTTATTTATAGCTCTAGGCTTCATTTGACAGAAGATAACACGATTCTAAAAAACCCTTGCATTTGGGTGCGCGCCAGGGGTAGACCGGAGCCCGGGACCACCCCGGTCTACCCCTGGCGCGCACCCAAATGCAAGGGTTTTTTAGAATCGTGTTATCTTCTGCCAAATGAAGCCTAGAGCTATAAATAAAGTGTCATATTAAAGAAGAATAACGGTACTAATTTCCCTCTGTTACACTTTTGTAATTAGTTCATTAAAACCAATAGAAAACTTCAGTTAAAAATCAAGAAAAACAGATGATTTTAGACAGTTATAGCTGAAATTAGAAATTTTATTTTAAAATTCTAAAAAGATAGCCGACTAGATGCTTTCTTCTAATTTAAAAAAAAGTTAACAGCCAATCTCTATCTTAAGAAGTTAGTTTTTAAACACGATCCCCGTAAACCTCTGCAGCCATCAAACTCGCCTAGCGCTACGGTCGCGAGGCGGCATTCGGCATTGTTGTTGTTTTGGCTGGGGTAGACCGCAGCCTGATAGAGTTTTGTTTAATGGTCGTGGGACACCCATACATAGTGTTTTGGTGACCATATAGTCTAGTCATAATAGGAAAGTTAAAGGAAAGTTTTGCCTCAGTCGTGAAAAACTTATTTCTTCATGTTTTTTTGGGTCGCTGAACACGAATATGAGGTTTGCTAACAGATATTTTGCCCGGAACATTGCTTTTTTTGATAAAATAGACAAAAATTTTAGGTTTTCTGCCTAAATCTCTGTTGTTTTGTATTTTAGGAAATTCTCTTGGTTATTAAATAAAAGTAGAGAAAATTTCCTACAAGATTTGTATATAACACATCTTTCTACGACTGACCGTTATACCGCTAGAGCGCGCTGAAAAACAGCTAAAATTAAAAAATCACAAAAAAGCCAAATCTTCTTTTTTAACGTTTTATTTTCATGGAAACGAGTATTGTTATGATAATTGTGACCAATGTACTCAGGGTATCAAATATTTACATTAATTTGATTTTGGCAACGTAAAATTTCAAAGATCAGATAGAGTCCAGCCACTTGCCATAATGACCAATTCATTGAAAGTAGACAACGAGTTTTTCCCAGTTAACCCTACAACATTATTTCAACGCATCAGTGTTGTCAAGAATACGGATGAAGAACTTGAACAGTTCTTGTCCTACGACCTAGGTCCATATTCTTTCTCATTGTTTGATAACAGTTTGCGAAAAGGAACGAAATCCAAACTTTACAAAGCTTTTGTCCCTCTTGAGAACTCTGAAATTCATGGTCAAGTACATTACGTTGTTGATGGTGGATTTCTACTACACAAAGTCGTGTGGCCAGAACATCAGCCTTTTAAAAAAATATGTGACAATTATGTAAACTATATTCAAACTAAATATGGACAACAAACAAGAGTTGTCTTTGATGGCTATCCCGAACAGGCACAAGGAGGTACACAAAGCTCATCCAGAGAGATTGAAAAGATCCACGAAAACAACCTCTGCTGACATCCTATTTGATGAAACAATGTTTCCAACGATAAGTGACGAAAAATTCTTAGCGAACCCTAATAACAAGAAACGGTTAATTTCCATGTTAACGAATAAGCTGACTGTGCAAAAAATTCCTTGGAAACAAGCAACAGAAAGACGCAGACTCATTAATAGTTAAAGAAGCTCTATCCTTATCTAAGCATTGTGAGAAAGTTTTTGTTGTTGGCGAGGATGTTGACCTGTTGGTTATTTTAATTGGGCTGGGCAAGGAAAAAACGTTTACTTCTTGAAACCAGGGAAAGGCAGCATCCCATCTCCACATTCTCACCACATGGATAATGTGGAGATGGGAGCTTAACTGAAGAACTTGATCAGTTCTTGTCCTACGACCTAGGTCCATATTCTTTCTCCTTGTTTGATAACAGTTTGCGAAAAGGATATACATTCTCCCCACTCCTTGCTGTCAAAGACAAAATTGTTGCGGAGCATATATTATGTTTACATGCAATGAGTGGATGTGACACGACCTCTGCACCATTTAACCAAGGAAAATAAAGTTTGTCAAAACACTCACGAAAACTCCTGAACTTGGTAGTATTCTTAGTACGTTCAAAAACATTGAAGCTACTCCACAAAGCATAGCAGCAGCTGGTGAGAAATTCTTAGTGGAAGTGTATGACTACAACGGGAAGACCGCGCCCTCTTTGAACCACCTACGCTTCCTAAATTATAAGAAGGCAGCATTTAAAGCCTCTTCAAACATAGCTGATCTTCCACCATCAGCGGCCGCAGCAACCCAGCACAGCGACAGGGTTTACTATCAAGTGCAACAATTGATGGGGATAGATAAACCAGCAGAAGATTGGGGTTGGAAGAGGACCACCAACGGGCTCGAACCAATAACAACATTTTTAGCTCCGCTCCCCCTGAATTGCTGAAGTTGGTAACATGTAAGTGTACCAAAACGTGTTCAAGAAGCTGCAGCTGCGTAAAGGTGGGTCTACGTTGCACTGATCTATGCAACAACGTTGCACTGATCTATGCAACAACTATATTATTTTATTATATTATTTTTCTATATTATTTTTCATTTATTTGAATTTAATTAAATTTAGTAAATTAAAAAGGTCAAATCCAACAACAAAAAACTTATTTCCATGAAAATAAAACGCTCAAAAGCAGGATTTGGTGTTTTTTGTGATTTTTTAATTTTAGCTGTTTTTCAGCGCGCTCTAGCGGGATAACGGTCATTCGTAGAAAAATGTGTTATATACAAAACTTGTAGGAAATTTTCTCTACTTTTATTTAATAACCAAGAGAATTTCCTAAAAATGCATAACAACAGAGATTTAGGCAAAAAACCTAAATTTTTTGTCTATTTTAGAAAAAAAGCAATGTTCCGGGCAAAATATCTGTTAGCAAACCTCATATTTGTGTTCAGCGACTCAAAAAACATAAAGAAATAAGCTTTTCACGACTGAGGCAAAACTTTCCCTTAACTGCCCTTTTTTGTTCTAAATTGAATAGCCTAATAGCATTATCTCTCTAATAATGATTGGGGCACCTGTATGTCTGTCACTAATGAGGCTGTTTGATAACATCATGACTGTTTCTGCCCAGACGGTGGCCGCGGGCGGCATGGTCCTGAGGTGACGATCGATCATGGTATGGGCCCGTCCGTGGAGTTCACGATCTCTTCTTCAGACACTCACAACCCTCCTGTTGGTTCAAGGTAGGCTAACTAGAATCAATATTTTGCTTTGATGCAAAGAAGTAATTTGCATGTTACGGCGCCTCTTGATAAGAAATAAGTTATTCTTGTGCTCCATAAGTATGATTAGTGACCTCAATTCTTAAGAGGGCGTTGGAGTCAAACCAAATTCCGCCTTTCCCCCATAAGAGCAATGTTAAACGGGATGTCAAATAACTCTTTTATTTATACTCAAATAATAATGGTTTATTGCTCTAAATAAAGGGTACATCAAGATTTGGTTTGCGAGAGGAATTTTTTATAAAAATTAGTGTTTTTTACTAACTTGAAATAACAAAGCAAGTTTTTTACTACTTTTAAAACATTTCCTACAGAATTTTGTAAATTATTTACAAAGAATCGATCTCGCAAAAGGAACGTAGAATTTAATGGTGATTCAAACGCTATTTATTCTGAACCAATCGGACAAAAAATGAAGAAATTATATGACAAATGCCGGGGACAAGTTTAGCATTGCTCTTATGGGAAATAAATCCAACATGGCGGCACTCCAACGCCCTCTTAAGTGACACCTCTTAAAGGATTGGTAACAAAGTTAAACAACAAAGAAACTTATTTGTTATTGAGTAAGTGAATTTTGATACATGGACAAGCCATTTTGCCTGACAGAATAAAAATTCAAAACCTTCAATGTGAAGAATAAATTCTGAATCCAAAATCTTCAGTCAGAATTTACCTTATATAGTGAAAACCATATAAAATGACTACCCATAAGCACTTCTCATTTGGATTACCTTTAATGTCGATTTATTTGCTGGTACGACTGGAAAGAAGTAATTGAACGTAAGCCTTCATTGGGATTGTGCCAGATGTGCCTTTTGCGTATTTTAGAGTTTTTTAACCTTCAGACTCAACGGATTTCTGTAATCAATAAAGGGAATGTGAAAAGGAATGTGGTGTCATCAAGTGACCTGAAAAGCTTAAAAGCAAAAAGCATTAGTGGCAAGTCTAAGAGTTTTCCCTCGTTAGTGTCTTCTTGAAGGGAATTAATGGTTTTGTTATAAATTACATTACTCTAGTGACTAATACTGGTTTGTAAAGGAAAATTAAAATCTTTTTGATAAAAAAGAGAAATATGTTAAAAGTAAGACCTAACACATTCTTTCAATCGAATATGTACAAAAGGAATGCTACTATGTCTTTTGGTTGCTCATGTTCATATTCATGGTGATACCGACGGTTTTTTTTAATAAATATTAACTATAATGTATTAACAAGAAATATTACAAACTAGATGCATATCCAAGATGGCCCTCAAACCAAACTAAATTTTTGAAAAGAAGAGTAGCTAAACTTGCAATTTTATTAGTTTCGAACATATTTCTTGACTTTTGTGGGTACAATGCATAAAGATTTTCGATACAAATTCATTTATGAATTAATTCAGTTACGACAGCCTTTTTTTGTAAATTCTTATACTTGAACTCCTTCAATTTTTCAATTTACCAGCAATCGTTGACGTTGAAGGCTTACGTCTATGTCTATATAATTAAAAGCACTCTTTCAATTTCTACCTCCACACAAACGTGTCACTCTCAACATCTCCATCAGTTACCCTCCCCTCTAATTGCCTCTTCAATCTCTCATCGAGTGGATTTATTACCGCCATTATCCGTTTATTATCCCGTCCGGATATTTTCACGTGCGCCGTGTTCCCATACAAAGCTAGAAGAACGTCTTTCTGTTTTCCTCTCCGTTGCAACAAGGATTAATTGTCCGTGGACTTGTCAAAGCACTTTCTCCAAGGTTCAAACAAGGTTTGCGGCGGACTGGGCGCTCCTGTCGGCTACTTTCTGCATTACATTAACCTTAACCTTCGTCTCACAACCGGTCACGTGAGGGAATCAAACGTTTTCTCAGAGAAAATTCGTGTGCAACCAACCCTGGCCGGCTTTCGCTGTTTAAAGGTGGCATTCTTCATTTTGGAAGTTTCCTACGGCCGTAATACTTGCTTTCCTATTTTACGAGGGGAAACTTTCACGTCTTTTTGGGTGTTGACATCACCATCATTCAAAATTGCTTGAAGGTTTCGTGGCTTTATACATATTTTTAATTGCCACTGATCACTTAATATAGGGACCCTTTTGGGTTAAGGTAGTAAAGGTGAAAACTGCTGCAGGAAATGTCATACATTCAACAATCTAATGTTGTTGTTAAATACCCCCGTCGCAGCAGACCTGCGTACTCAGCGAATTTCCAAACGATCTTGAGATTTTGTATTTTCCCCATAAAGAACATAGGAATGGGTATGTAGGTTTGCTGCCAGCATGGTGTTAGAAAATGTTAGTTTTGTTGTGAAATGTAATAGTTACGCAAGGTAAATATCAAACTGTATCAATATTCGGCACTTTTTGATTTTCCCCATAAACCCCTTGGGGATGAATATGCAGGTTGGCCGCCATATGAGTGTTGTAGGCAAATATCAATTTAAACCTACCTAGTGAAAGTACATACAAAATGTTATCAAGTTATTCCAATAAATAAGCGTGATACAGGGTTTTGTCGATTTCCCATAAGATTAACATGGACAACTTATTTTTGGCTTTTCCCCATAACCTGTAAGGCTAAGTTAAAAATTAAAAATACAAAATTGTTTGTTTTTTATGCTGTTTTAAATGGTTTTAGTTAAATTTGTTGAATTTTAAAAATAATTATGGTCCAAAAATGCCAAAAACCCATTTTCGGCCCATTTGAAACACCATAAACCCCCGTTCCCATAACCCGATCATGCTGGTTCGCGAACACATGAAAATATACATAGTCTTATACCTTCATACCGAATGTCATCAAAATCTTAGGTCCCCTTCAAAAGTTATCTGTAACGGACACATGTATATGAAAATGAACGAATGGTGTTTTTGGCTTCTGGGGACCTTAAAATGTAAGTCACATGATCCCGGGCTTAGGTCTTACCGTGGCTACTACCGTCAGAGCGTATTCCCTATAGGGAAATTCGCTAAAAAAAAAAAACAATTAATAAGCGCTATAAAGGGCGCGGTTAGGCAGAACTGTACTTCCAATGAAATATTGTGTAAACTGCAATGAAGACCGATGGAGGCATGAGGAAACGCCAGTCATGCACACAAGTAGTTTGTCTCCATTTCGTCTCGACAGGTGTACTGTGAGGTTGCAGTGCAAATATTTATGGTTAAGATGACTTGTGGCTTTTATACTGCCTCTTATGATACTGAGGAAAATATCTTTACTATAGTACTACATTGAGATTATGATTTACTGGAAGATTGTATATAATAAAAAAACTCTATTTTTAGTAAAAATGTATTCTTATGTGTTTGATTGACAGTAAAAAGAATTTTAAATACATTGACAGTTACACATTTGAAAGTGTTAACAAGGAAAATAGTTTTATTTTTGAATAGATAGAAGAATTCTTTAGAACATCTGATGGACACAATGGGCTTTAATTCCAGTATTGAGGGTAATGGTAGTTGTACAATTGGTAGTTAACTTTAATCGTTTCTCTCCTCAGAAAAAGGCCCTATGAAAAAATTAAGTACTATCTTACAGTTTCGCTGAAATTTAGATCAATTAAACCACGAAATGTGACGATTACTGCGGATGATTTCATTCGTTTGTCAAAAACTTGTTTACATCACCGTGTTTGTAGCAATCGGCCAGTAAAAGTGTGAACTACATACGATTTCAATTTCGCTTCTGAGCTAGACAGTATATCAATCCCCACTTGGTGTCATGCATTTGGATCACGCGAGCAAAAAAGAAAGCCGAGTTGATGATCCGCTCAACATCTCGATGAGGCCTAATTTGCGTGCAATTAATCTCTTCTTGGAAAGTAAATTACGGCTGTTAGCTTGGAGAGGAGGGGAAAAGGAGGATAACTGATCCCGAACTGTCTATTGGGTGCCCATCCAGTACGCGATGAGTTTATCTTTTGTTGTAACTGGGAGGAGGACATGTTGGTCCTCTAAGGTACCTAGGTTACTTGATTATCTTTTGGAATAAGGAAAAAATTGTATTTTCTGCCATATCTGGGAAAATACTAAAAATACTAACTCTAACGATTAACAAAATATCACAATTTTCAATTTTTACTATGACTAGCTTTTTTATTTAACCGTGTAACTCAAAATGTTTGGATAAAAATGGGTCTTGCTATGATTTTATTTACTTAGCTAATCAATAATAATAAAAATGTTAAAAACCACCTATTTTCATTGGATCTCTAATTAATAAAAACTGTCATTGCTGTAACAACCAACCCAGTTCCCCTTTATTCTAACATATGACAAGGTTGTTGCAAAGTATTTGAAAAAGCTTAAAGATAAAAATAATCTGAATGACTATGTCAAAGCGTTTAAAAGGATGAATCCTATTATTAATCCTATACTCTTATACGAGCAATGTTTGCTTGTTTGCTTGCTTGCTTGCTTGCACAATTATCTCAAAAACGGCTCCGACGATTTCCTTCAAATTTTGGAATATGGGGGTTTTGGCCACCAGAAATCGATTGGAGCTGGTCCCATAGTTGGGAAAAATCCGGTTTTCACGCTAGAGCCCTCCAAAGTTTCAATGTTATCATTATGGAGATTTTATTAATTGAACAAAAATCAGCTGATAACTGTAGATATTTAAACCAATGTGTTACATCTTTTTTCTGTAGTTATACCAAAGTGCAGCAACCGTTGGCCTGGCGAGTGAGCGTAGCGAACGAGCTCGTCTTTAAAACGGAAAAGGGCGAGTGAGCAGAGCGAACGAGCTTTGTGTGAGAACGAAAGTAATAATTTTACCGAGCTTAAGCTCGGTCCCCCTGGTACTAACTCTTTAAATTACGAACAACAATGTACTGTAATGTTGTTACAACATAATAAATTGGCTTTAAAATCTCAATTTTATATAAAATTGTATAAGAGTTGATATTTTAAAACCCAATATCCAAGTGCCGGCTGCATGCCTTGAATTTTTTTATTCCCATAAGACTAATATTAAATAATTTGAAACATCCTAAACGCCTTTAATATTGGTCGTAAAAGATTCATCTTTATGATTATCATTCGAAACTGTTGAGAATACTTTGTTGTCTATCTAACAACCAATAACATAAAACTTTTGGTTCCATAGGGCCCTAGGTATTAAAATTACCTTTAAAATGACATAAAGATGAATCTTTTCATGTATTAAAGGCGTACCGGATGTTTGAATTTTAACATTAGTCTTATGGGAATAAAAATCCAAGGCGGCCGGTACTGCAGACGAGTACCACGGTGACGAGAATGTCAACTTCCTCTCCCCCACAGACGTCAATCTCAACTGTCTCCGTCTCCACCAGCTTGGCGGCAACCACAAACCGCAGCTGACCGCCGCCGTGACCGCGACAGTGACCGTAACCACAGAGACGCGGTGGCCAAACGATCGTGAAACCGGGACCGGTCCCTCACAACTTTCCAACAAATCCATGCTTTCATCGTCCTTGACCCTGGGACGAATCGTTGTCAAAAGACCGACACTTTCCCACCAATGTGACTGACTTGCCGACGTCTGTTATTGAGTAACTGATGATCCCCTCTGAGAGTTTGAATACTCGTCCTTTATGGACTTCCTTTAGGGACGTCCCTAGTGGAGATCGTCAGGAAAACTGCATTAGGCTACGTCATATGATACATTATTTTAAAGAGCTTTGCATTCTGAGCATTCTGAATTTGCCACAAACCCAACCTCAAAAGGTCGAGTAAATCGGAAATTATTTTTTTGTTTTCAGCAATATAATTTTAATACAAAGTTTTATCGCCTGTTATTTTTGACTCGGTCATTCTTTTAAGATCGGGTTTGCGGCATTATTCTCAATTCTCAGAGACCTTTAATTTTATGTACATATTGACCCATGCTTACATTTAAGATTTTCTTCTGACTCCTTGTGGACCCCCTTGGAGGTCCAAGGACAATAAGTACTTTAGGAAGTAGTCTTAGTCACTCAAAATCAATTTGCAAAGTTTTAGTTTTGTTACTTACATACTTAAAAAATATTAAATCGTTTCTAGACTTTTTTCCACACTGGATAATCAATAAAAATGTTCTCAATGGTTCACATTATATTCATTCAGGTTATATTCATTATATGGTTCCTTCAGGTATCCAAAATTTATAAACAAAAGTTATACACTAGTGTGACTAAAAATAAAATTACTTTCACTCAGTTGAGTGTAATTTTTTTTGTATATTTGGAATTTTCCTTAATTTGTTTATTAAATATCCTAAGTCCTATTATTATGTGGATAAATATCATTGATGATTCAAACGCCTCAACCCTTTACACAATAAGGTTATGTCGCACCCTACATGGTAACATTACCCAACATGGCAACAGGAAGACAATGACACGCCATGAAGTCTTTTTTATTTCACCAATCGTATTTTTCCCCCAAATGGCTCTTTTCACGGTCATTGTAGTGTCGCGTGGATCGCACGTGGAGAAAGTCACCGCCGACCGCTCGCGGTCTGGAGGTCTTTGCTTTTAATCCTGAAATTGCAGGTTTGGTGGTCTTTGCTTTTAGCGGAATTGCACGTGTAAACTTCGCATTCCATACCAGACAGTCAGTTATTGACAGCTGTTTGTAATTTTAATAATCTTCAACTAATTGTCCGTTGGTTTATACTGGGAATTAAACATTTAACTAAAGCGGAACTGAGATTTACTGTTGATTTATAATTTAAAATCCTGTTTGTGCTCTTTTAACTTAGAACTGAAGTCCATAGATTTGTTATGTTTGAAATTGTCAACCATTTTGTTTTTCGAAAATAGCTACTTTTCATAGACCCCTACTATGAGAGAGCATCGAAGTTTTCTCCAAGCCTTCAAAATATGTCAACTGGTAAAAAAATAAACAATGAAAAAACTGGTTTCGTAGCTAAGTGATTATGGTGCTCGCCTTTGAATTCAAAGAGTACCAGTTCGATCCTTTAAAAAGTTAGAATCCTTTAGAGGCTCGATGCCAGACCCAGTTGCCCTTTTTCATCGAGCTATTAATAAAAATAAATGATGCTATTTAACAAATGGTCTATGATAGATGTACCGAGACCGGGGTTTGGACCGTTCCCAGTCAAAACTTTTTAAAATGCCTCTGGCGAAGGAACACACAAAAAATGTCATGTTAAATTAAAGTAAAATTACTCATAAAAATCACTCATTATTCTTTTGAAATTTTGTTTTCAAATGGCTTTTTAAGTCTAAATACTGAATTACAACGAATAACACAAAATTTATAAATTACTCAATTCTCTTCTTTTATAAAAAAAACCCCATTCATATGAAAACCTTCGCCCTGGGTTGCCAAATTAACCCAAAGCGCTCACTGTTGGAGAGCGAAGGACTGGTAAGTTAATGCTGCTGCTATGTAGTCCAGCGGGTCGCCATGGTAGGGGATCCCGCGAAGAACTCGCCGTGGCCGCTACAGGAAGGAACATCAGCTACTCTCGTTTTCGGCAGTGTTGGAGGTGGTGGGGCAGATGACCCGTGTGATGACCCTAACGTTTCTAACGTGCCACGACCAGGAATCACGATGGAAAATACAAACTGTTTAGGCTCTGTAAAAGAACAGAGTAGACGTCATACGAGCTATTTTTATTGTTTTTTATTTGTTTTTTATTGTATTTTTATTGTAGCTATTTTTTATTTATTATTATTATTTTTTGTATGATATATTTTAGTTTTAGTCTAGACTTGAGTAGATTTGAAAACAAATTGTTGTAATTGAAATCCGCTTGTAAATAAAGGCCTTTTTATTTATTATTTATTTATTTATTGCTTTAATTGGAGATTTATTGAATATTAATGTTAAACATTTTGAGAAATCGATTTTAGAGTGCAGTAGTTGTAGGCCTAATAGAGGCCTATATGCGAGTCTTCTATAAGAGTAAAACGCTAAGAAGACAGCACCAGTGAAAATTTTTGGATTTATATGAAATTGTTTGGGTTGATACTGTGTTGAATCTAAAAGTGTTTATATTAAAAATAATTATAATTTTAATTTAAAGGATGGCCACTATTTAAACCAAGGAAATCCAACAAATTGAATGTTAACAAATTTGATTTATTATAACATTTTTTATAAACTTTACTAATTTTTAACTACTTTTTAATAGTGTAACTAATTTTTAACTACATTCTTTCATGGTTATTAGTTGCCAATTCTTTGTAGGGATGTTGCTATTTTAAAATCAATTATACCAAGACTGCGGAATAAAGTAAACAAAATAAGGGATCCTTTCATTCCTTTGATGTTTGAGAATGCCGCTTTTGATTCAGGTTGGTGACGTAATCCACCTGATGTCCATAAGAGTAACATGTATTTTTTAGGTTTTTTATTTTATTTTTCGCTATCAGGCTTGTGACGTATTGGATATTAAAAAATACATCATATTACCCGCTAATGAAAATTACATTAGCGCCGTTGTCTATTACATTAGGACAGTTTTCCCCAGCAGTCCTGCAATTATACATTCATTAACATTAACAGTTTTAACATAGGATATTTTATTTTAATTTCTCTTTGTCTACTTGCCTTTTACTGTAAATAGGATTCTACTAATTTACTCTGTAGATAACCACCAGACTCCGGTTATCATTTACCGTACATGCTCACTGTAATATGATATTTGTATGTAGTAGTAAATCAATCTGTACAAGCATGTAACCACTATTCCACTCAATTTCAGCTTGTTAGCACAGAAGCCGGCACGATCAGCAAACATTGAAACACAGAGCAATAACTTGCTACGCACGTACATAGAGCAATCGAAGGTTAATTTGCCGCAACGTGAAGATTTTCATGGCGATTGACAGTATTATTTGTTGACTCTAGCAGTCGAATACCCTACGATCACGATCTCTTTGGGAGGCGGTTTACCCAAATTGCGAAAAATGTGTTAAAAGGGCCCAAGTCGGGTGTCCCAATCGAAACCTTGGTAGGTTTTGTCAATGTTGTGACTGTACGAGGTACACATGACTAAACTGCGCTCTGAATTATTCAAAAGGTCTCGGTAAACCTTGGTTGAGTAATTTTATAGGTTTTTTGTTTCTGTGTGGACTGTCAGTGTCCAATACTGTGTTGAATCACTGTCCCAAATTTTACAGAGAGATGTGCTTGGTATTGTTGTAGTACTCTTTTTTAATAGCAGAGGATAAAGTATTT
Organism: Neoaliturus tenellus; assembly: GCA_030545055.2. Taxonomy (NCBI): domain Eukaryota; kingdom Metazoa; phylum Arthropoda; class Insecta; order Hemiptera; family Cicadellidae; genus Neoaliturus; species Neoaliturus tenellus. The sequence continues at coordinate 109,373,287 of CM061537.1, forward strand.
ATGGACAATGCATTTTGATTCTAGAATAGTCAAATTGATAACAAGGCTATAAAAAGGGTTTAAGGAAATAACATATTTAGATGAACTTGGGGACAAAAACTGAAAACCTTAATTTCGTTTTCACTACCAGTTATTTATTTATTTTTGAAAATTATGTTACGATCGTTTTAGTTTAGTAAAAACTATGCTGCAGGTGTCATCTTGCTAGATTAATCGTTTTTCTGTTTAATAAAAACACGCTGATTCCAATCTGGCTAGCTTGTCACTTTCAGTTCATTGTCCGGTCCATCTTTTCAGTTGAAATTCCTCGAGCCTTGCACTGCAGCTTATCAACAAGGCGCCTCAAAATGTTCCGCCTTAAGTGGATTCAATTTTCTCTCCAACGCCTTTGGCCTGAATTTAGTGAATCTCCAAATTGAAATCTCCTCACTTCGCAAATTGGCTCATAAATTCCACCAGAGCTTTCTACATAAATAAATTTTGACACTCTTCTCAGGTGGAGAAATCAATAATTGCTAATATTTATAAAATTAACGCTCCAGTGTTCGTCATACGTTACGCCTCGTCGATTTCAATTATCACATGTGATCTCATCTTAAAGCCTTTCTCTAGCAAAACGAGGGAGAAAGTGCTTTCGCCTTGTGATTTATACATATCGAGAGCGGCGAGCGGTTGGCTAGCCTGGAGTCTGGCTAGTTATCAGCTGATATCCACCTGTTAGAGAGTTGCACTGATCAGCTGTTCGCGGTAGCAGACGACGTGCATACAGACGATTGTCGCTTGTCGCCAAGACTGGTTTGGAGGGAAAAGTGCACTTTTTCGTTGTTTTTATTGGGGAAGGTTTCGCTTCACATCTAGTCTTTTATATATAGAAAACCAGTACACAAAAACTGGTATTACAGTAGGCTATAAATAACTTCTACAGAATAGAGTTTATTTACAGTTGCGCACTCGCATAAGAAAAAAGTTTGCAATAAATTATAAATTGTTGTTGTTAATAAAAGTGTTAGTGTGAATCTTAAAAATGAAGAAATTTTAATGGTTAATTAAAGGGTTTACCAGGAAATCGAATTGAATAACAAATGATGAGGAAACTAAAGAGTTTAAAATGTTGTAATTGGTTGTTTAAATGAAACTCTTAACAAAACATATTTTTGTAAATTTATTATTAACACGTAATTTAGGCTTTTTGCCCGAAAAAATACTACAGACTACAGAGTAAAATTAATTCCAGGCTGAATTTAAAGTGACTGAATAGTGAAATACATTTTATTTAGTAACATTATACTCCAACCGCTGTAATGGGTTCTGTGTGTCATCCATTTACCAGAGTAGCACCCTGTTGAAAGTTGATCTTTAGGGTCAAGTAATCAAGAAAAACTTGGGTGCTTGACCAAAAAAGAGGTACTTTTCGAAAAAACGACGCCATCTTGGATTTTTTTATTTTTAGCATTTATGACCTTTTATAATGACTTTTCAGGTTATCTGGGTATCATATTATATGTTTTTTGGGGTGCTAGACTTGTTTTTCATATTTTCAAAACCGTAAAATAGCAAATAAATGAAAATTGGTCGACTTTAAAGATTTTTTTAATATTTTACTGGTGCAAAAAATTGAATTTTCGTTATTTTGAAACTTATTTTTTAATGTTATTACATTTTGCTTCAAACCTAGTTAAGGAGCTCAAAAAAATAAATAATTTGAAATATTCAACTATAATGCTATGTTTATTTGTTGACAAAAAATGTTAGAAGAACTATTTTTTTAAATAATCAATTTTTTTATAAATAGTAATGAAAACTTTTTACAGCACATCTTAGAAAGATGCAGTAGCTTGTAGCCAAATGTACATGTATTTTTTAGCGCTACATCAAGTCCAAAAGCATCACAATGCATTTCCTTTCAGTCACCAAATCCAACCTTTCACCATACGGAATTGCAGTTTGGAGAAATTGAGGAAGCAGACATCAGGATCATGCCCCATATTAAGCATGCCACTGTAGCAGGATACCAAAAGAAAATGCTATTGTCCAATGACACTGATGTCCTGGTTTTACTCATGTACCACTGGTGTACATTAAAATAAATGGGATTGGCGGAACCGTGGATTCGACTGGGTGTAGGGTTTTACATTACGACAAGTCCCAATCCACGTTTTGGCAAATAAAACTTCATCCGGTCTTTGTCTTGTTTTCTTCCTGCCATTCACTTTCTAACTGGTTCAGATTGCACAAGCAAAGCGGGGGGAAAAATGCTGCACTTTCAAGTTCACCTACAAACTACCTTGAAAAATTTGGGACATTCACTAGTGGAGATATATATGAAAAAACATTAATCTTAGCTGAAACATATTTGGTTCAGGTTCTAAAAAAGGTACAAAGTGCAAAACGATGAATGACTTGTGAGTTTATCTCTACACTCAGGGCAAAAACATTGCCATGGAACACCATCCTCTCAATCCATCCATCTTCATATAATGAGAGCATGTTATAATACTCATATTTACAAGACATGTTTTGATGATCACTTGAGTATAGGTCTACTTGATGTTCGCCAGTTTGGCTACGAGGATGTAGGCGACTGTTTGTCGACATCAAGAATTACATCTACATCTCTCTATCCAACCAAAGATGAACTCGTGCCAGGCTGTACTTGTTTAAGTGTGCTAAACAGACTTGTTTATGCTACTCCTCAGGACTAGGTTGCTGCATAATGCAGCTTGTCATATTCAGAGTGCCGTAACATCTACAATTAATAAAGTTAGACATATCTTTTTACAAATAGTTTTAGAAGTGCATGTTATCGTTAGCTACTTTTATTAAACGTATTCATTTAATTAAAACATTTTTTCCTAATGATAAACTTAATATTATCAATGATGTATTGGGTTGAAAATTCAAAACAAAAAGTTTTTTGTTTTTTTTTTTGTTAAAGTGGAAAAATAATTTTAATGTTTGTATTTAGACAAAGGTCTAAAACTAATATATCTAATGATGCTGATAATACAGCATTCTATTGTTTGAGTTCAAATCGAAAATTTTAGACAAATACTTAGGATTACCGTCCTAATTTCAAAAGACAAAACTAAACCTCTATTTCATCTCTTAGCAAAATATTGTTATACGATTGAGCTTTATTACAGATTTTCCAGAATTCTGAAATTTCCTACAAAATTTGTAGGGTAAAATTACAAAATCTTATGTAAAAAATAAACATATTTAAACAAAAGTGCTGTAAAAGGCTTTCATTACTGTGTATTAAAAAAAATATATTATTTAAGTATTAAGTTCTAATATTATAGTTGAATATAACTAATTATTTGTTTTTTTAGAGCTCTTTAAGTAGGTTTGAAGTAAAATGTAATAAAATAAAAATAAAATGGTTTCAAAATAACGAAAATGCAATTTTTTGCACCAATAAAATATTGAAAAAATTTTTAAAGTCGACCAATTTTCATTTATTTGCTATTTTACAGTTTTGAAAATATAAAAAAACAAGTCTAGCACCCCAAAAAACATATAATATAATACCCAGATAACCTGAAAAGTCATTATAAAAGGTCATAAATGCTAAAAATAAAAAAATCCAAGATGGCGTCGTTTTCTCGAAAAGTACCACTTTTTTGGTCAAGCACCCAAGTTTTTCTTGATTACTTTACCCTAAGGATCAACTTTCAACAGGGTGCTACTCTGGTAAATGGATGACACACAGGACCCCCCCTAGCATATGGACTATTAAGTTTAGCGAAAATTATCGGGTTTTGGGCCGATTTTCATTTATAAAAGCACAATAATTATTGAATTAAAATGAATAAATTTTAACACGAATCTCTTTCTTGTAGATCTTAATCTTGTTTTACTACATAATGAAATTGTTAGAAAAAATGAAAAGATTGCTGTAACGTACACTACTGTATACTAGTAGGCCTAGAGTCAATGGTATTGACGGAAACGGATTAAAATCGTTTAAATAATGAGCAGTAAAATTAAATAAGTATAATAAATTTAATTAGTTTTATGTAGCGTTGAGCTGTAGTGAAAGTCGTATAAAGTAGGCACACCGTGAACTGAATCAGATAAGTGAAACTTAATGACATAGTTTAACGGGTCGTTTAGTCACAAGACCAAGCTATATTTTATGGTCTTCTCAGTAGAATATATTATACTTAAAAAGATAATTCCGAGACTTTTCCCTGTCTGCTGTCTCATTGGACCTACCAAAGACACGTTTATACCTTAAATTAAACAGAGAATCAACTCCAAACGAAATTAAACGCTTCCAGTGAATGGCTTTCATTTATCAATCCAGGTGGTCTACTGGGTCTACCTTGAGACTATGTAGTAACCTCTTCTCAAACCATCTGTGAAATATAGGCCTAGTGTTGTTTCAAAACACGATTATGTTGAAAATGGGATTTCATTCAACTAATTTACATTCTCATAGTACATTCTACATTGCCACAAAACTTAGAACCTTGTTCTCGTATGATCAAACTCACGTTTTGACTCTCTGTAATACACGATTTTCCAGAAAATTTACCCTTGCCAAACCATTTATTTGTCTTTCAACAATCAATACGGTAAATCGTTTTCAGGTAGCGTCGCCCTATTGTGGAACGCCTTCGACCTCGAATACTGGCGCTGCAAGCTCAAGAGGAACAATGTCTGCCCTGACGAGGACATCAGAGTGTTCCTGTACACACCGTCAGTATTTTTTGTTAAAACAAATTATATGTCTAATGTAAACTGTATGGTACTTGTTGTGAAATTTTCAAATGGCCTTCTGATATGGAACTCCTGAGTATACAGGTGATTGTAGATTGGTCAGAACATGAGAATCAATTAATTAAGAATTAATTGAACTGTTAGGCCCTAAAAACTTTGAGTAACCCCATATTGAACTCGTTACAGGAGTATTTTAAGACAACCATGCTATGTAAAAACGATGACTAAATTTAAATTTGTATTTTTATAGATGTTAAAATTACAGTACGTTTAAAATATGTTGAAGAAAATCATATTGAAATTAATAAAGTAACAATAAATTATTTCACTTAAATAACAAGTTAGAGCAGGAATTTAAATGGGTGGAGCATAAGTTATGGCTTCATTTGACTTGGCAGTCATTCCTTGCTTCAGATTGAAGTAAGTCCTAAATTCGTTCGTAACAGTTATTATATAGGCCTACTTGAAATTGTCAGGTATGAGCACAATAAGTTTAGATATAAACCAATCATTTCACCATATTTGTTGCAGTTGCATAAAATTCACTCATAGTTCCGGATTTTTTAGTGGTTACAATGCATCAACAAAACATCCTCACAAAAATCGCGTTCTGGTTAAATTTAAAAACAGCCCCGCTATCTTGGAAAATAAGAACAACACAATTTTGTTATTGCTGATAATACAAAAAATCCGTGTTATGTATCACATTCAACATTGGTGTAAAAATATCCAGAAACATTAATAGACCCTATTACCACCATAACAATTTCATGTAATGTTTTTTCGTTGCATTTGTTATTTTGCAACATGGTAAATTATTGAAATTTGAGGCCACGTGTTGTGGCAATGTATGCAGAACCGAATAAGTAGGGACATCCTTATGGGGAAGTTTAATTCCCCCCTGAAACACCGATAGACCAAGACGTAATTTTTGTTCAAGGACCATCCTGATTGGTTGAATGGAAACAGATGGCAAGAATAATTTTGCAGACGTTTGCTATTGTTTTGATTTTTTGTAAACAAATACGCTCATTTTGACATTTAAGAGGTAGAGATAGCGCTTCCTGTGACAATAAGGAGAAGCAATCCTAGCATCAGCGCTTTATTTTACTCTGGTTTTCTGGTTCAAAACTAGAAATTTTTAACATGGGATGTCCCTACTTGGTTGTGGAGAGGATTTTACTCTACTTTTCCGACTAATGTCAGTGGAAGCAAAAGAATACATTCCACAATAACTTTCGGAGAGTTTTTCTCCCAATTTTTACGACTCAGCTTCCCATAAACAGTTTTATTTTCACGTTGGGCTCCATCTCATTTCCAGGGACAAGAACTACGCGACGCGTGTGTCCATCAACAGCCCTCTGTCGCTGCAGGAGCAGGGCTGGAGTCCTCTGCGGAAGAACGTCATCATCATACACGGCTTCAACGGCACGGAGAGCAAGACGCCGATGACCTTCATTCGAAATGGTATAACACTTTTTAGCACCTTGTTAAACAAAAACTTAACAAGGTAACGCTTGCTTAAAAAGAATTTAATTTGGGGTTTTGAGGAAGAGTGTATTTTTTAGCGAATTTCCCATAGGGAATAAGCTATTACCGTAGGTCTCATGGTAAGACCTAAGCCCGGGACCATGTTACTTTTTCGTTTTGAGGTGCCCAGAGACCAAAAATAATAGTCATTAAAATTTATATATATATATATATATGTATATATATATGTATATATATATGTATGTATATATATGTATATATATATATATGTATATATATATGTGTCCCTAGACACGATAACTCTCGTAAAAATGGTCCGATCGACACCAAATTTGGTAGAGATGTGTATTCCTACGTTTATTCGGATGAGTTCGAAAACCAGACATATCGACCTACCGGAAGGGGTAGTTTTGGGGGGTTTTGTACCCCAAAAATGGGTTTTTTGCATTTTTCATATGTAAATTTTAAAAATTTTAAATTTTTATTTTAACTATTGGATTTAGCTCAAAAAAAACACACAATTTAGTATTTTGAAGCTTTGCTCTATCTCCATTGGTTACCGAGATATTACAAAGTCTAAAGACAGTACATTGTCTTTTGGGGCTCCAATGTTAATCTTATGGAGAATAAGTATGTGTTAATATTTCACTTATTAACTAATATTTTTGGATGAAACTTGGTATTGAGCTTCATTTGGTTGAGATTCATCCATTTAAGGTAAAAAATCTTGGTTTTTGTACTTATCATGGCAGCAAACCTGCATACTCTTTTCCCATGTTAATCATATGGAGAATAGGCACACTCTTTTATTTATGGACAGATATTGATGAAACTTACTATATGGCTTAATATGGTCGAAATAAATTTTTTCTATGTTAAAAACCTTCTTTTAGTGTCCCCCATGGCAGCATACCTGCATACTCTTTCCCTATATTTATCTTAAGGAGAATAGACATTTATTTCCCTATTTATGAGGACGTGATGAAATTTTGTTTACAAGTTTATCTGGTCAAAATTAATATTATTAATTTGGAAATTCGCTGAGTACGCAGGTCTGCTGCGACGGGGGGTATTTAGATGGTTGATGTCGTCAGAATACACTTTAATTTTAGGGATACTGATCCTTGTTAAATGGTTACAGTTAGGGTCTATTTATTTATTTATTTAATACATGCTTCAATACAGGCCATAAAACCCAATTAGGAGTACATGGAAGCAGTCCATTTTAAACATCTTGTGAGGCATAATCCTTCTTAACACTAACACTTACATATTGACTGATTCAACATTACGTAACAATAACTTAAATAATATTTGGTTTGGCTTCATAACATAATTAATTAATAACAATTCGTCTATTATGGTTGTTAGAGCCACAGAAGCGCTTTTAGTGGTATGCTGTGAAAGCTGCAAACCACCAAGCTGAAGCCACATTTCACCAATGTATACAGAACCGAATAAGTAGGGACATCCTTATGGGGAACTGAGAACGCCACCCCTGAAACACAGATAGCACCACCAAGATGGTAAGGATTATGCTGATTGGTTGAATGGAAACAGATGACTGGAATAATTTTACAGAGGTTTGATTTTGTTTTGATTTTTTGTAAACAAATATGCTCATTTTCACATTTGAGAGGTAGAAAGAGCGCTTCCCGTGACAGTAAGGAGAAGTAATCCTAGCATCAGCGCTTTATTTTCCTCTGGTTTTCGGGGGCAAAACTAACATTTTTTAACATGGGATGTCCCTACTTATTCGGTTCTGTATACATTGATTTCACACTCCAACACAAGCTCCAACAACCATTCTAAAACCAAATTTACAACAAAATGAAGTACTGTATCACAAATTTATCAATAACTTAATTTAACGACCATTTGTAATTTTTATTAAATAAAAATCAAGATACTTTGCGATTTTTTCAACATGTATATTGGTTTATACTGGGTGTACACAAAAGAAGTAAACAACTTTCTACATCAACTTAACCAAAACTACCTGTCTGACATCGCTGCGGTTTGTATCAACGGGTTGGAAACACCTCAAGTTTTTCCACACAGTTTTTCTACACGATGAAAGAGGAAACAGGAAAGAGACTACCTTGACGAAAGTCTACCGCAGCGTTTCATCGGTCATGTGCTGACGACAATTAATTTGCCTCTTTTTCATTAGCCTCCTTGAAGCCCAGACTTGTAACGCTATGTGATTTGTGCGTGGGGTTATGAAAAAGACAGAGTTTTTGTTAATTCTTTGTCTTTGAATCTCTTGCTTTGAGCTCAGGCATTACTTTAGTACATGGAAGCCACTCTAAGAAATGTTTTATCAGTATTTGATTTTACAATTAATAGATGTCTGCAAAGCAAGTCGGGGTTCATATATTGAGCACTTGTAGTATACAGAAAAACTTGAGGTTTTTATCTTTCTGATGGTTTATCTTATTCCCTTTAAGTTAGTAAGTTAAAACTTCGCTTTAATTTTTATACAAGATTGTTGGGACGGTGGCGACGTCCTGTAATCCAGCTACTTGGAGGTCACGAATTGTGGATAGTTATAAGCGATGGCTTGTGGATCCGATATTCTCTAGTGAGGATTAACGTCCGCACTAGTTCATCCATAAAAGACCATCCTCATAATTAGACCAATTCGTATATAGGAGGTTGAAATTGTGGTTCGGATCCCACGTTAAACTGTAGGTCCCTAGATACCATTGGCTGTTGGGCTATTAATTAACAGTCCTGCCTAAGGAGAATGTCGGCCTTAGTCAGTAACAAGACAACAAGATCGCGCCACAATCGTCCTACACTCATCTCTCATTCATACTTGGCTTTAAACTACCTATTGAGTTAGGTCGCCATTTCACTAAAGGTATTAAGGTTTTTTTATTCTTTTGTGTACACCTGGTACATCAACCGTCTGCAAGTTTGCCCTTTGCACAGCGTACCTGAGCAGAGGCGACTACAACGTGTTCACGATCGACTGGGAGATCTTGACTCCGTTCCCGTGCTACCTGTCGGCCATCAGCAACTCCCGGCTTGTTGCGCAGTGTTCTGCGCAGTTCTACTCGTACCTGACGCACAGCGGCGCGCCTGCGCACTCGGTCCACTGCGTGGGCCACAGTCTCGGCGCGCACATCTGCGGCATGATGAGCAACCACCTCACCGAGAAGATGCACAAGATCATCGGTAAGGTGGAGATAAGGTTCTTGTTGGGATTGTAGCAAGGATTGTTTGTCATAGGAAAAATTAATCTATATCACTGCAACATGCATTCTTTACATTTTGGAGTTTCCAGGTTCAAATCCCAAACCGGCTATTATGAGTTGAGTTTGGGTTTCTCAGCTCTCCTAGGTAAGTGCCGTATTGCCTCTTCAAAAAGGTGGACTGCGTCGGATTGGGTGATGTAGATGGCTCAATAGTCACAAGGAGGGTCATTGACTTGAAGTCAGATCGCTCTCGTAAGAAGAGGATTTGGAGGATTCCCTGTGAACCCGACGACGACGACTCGCTTGGTAAAAGTGTGCCTTTAAAATACGATAATTACTTTCATCTGTAGTAATTGGTTGGGTCGCTGTGTAGTGATAGAATGGCGCGCTTCGGTACCGTCATAACGCGATATCACTGGACCATTACTCTAAGTTTACTTTGCCTTTTGTTAATTGAGCAACTTAACAATGAAAAAAGTAAAACTGAAGGGTTGGAATTTTTTTGTCTATAAATATCAATGCAATACAATAATTGCAAATAATTTTGCAATAATTTTTGGCTCAGTCTGAACTTGTCGTTGGCCGGCCACACGTGAATCGCGATAAATGTTTTTATTTTGTATGTCCGTGTTGTGTGTAGTAAGTGTAATGTGTTTTTTAAATTTGACGAAAACTGACAGTGTTTTTTAACTTTTGACGCAAGATTTGAAAATGGGACGCACGTCCCGAAACTAGTCATCTGAAGACAAATGTTTTGGATTGAAGACGTAAAGGTATTGTAACCTATTATTATTTATTGCAATACAATAATATTTACTGGTAAACGTTCAATCATTGGATATATACACTGGTACACATAGTCAATGGTTAAAATTTATGATAACCATCTCTAAACTATATGATAACGATTCTCTAAAAATTACTTGGTAAATTAGTATTAATTTTGAACAATTTCTGTGCTCCAACCCACAACGCAAGTAAAATTTCGTCATTCACTAATGAGCTGTAATAATTTGACATGAAGACACATTATTTCGAGCACAATAGACAATAAAATGAAGCAAAAGATTTTTCTTTTCATTTTATATACGCGTTACTTAGAGTTTGGCAACATTGGGCATCCATTCTGTTTTATCATCCTCCCAATTGCATCATATACAAAACCTTTCTCCTACACACCCATTTAATGTTCGCCCTCCTTTGAAAGGATCGTAAATATAATTCTTTGTGCAAGAATTTTCGAGTTGAAATGGTTTACAAATCACTGTTTCGTATTCAAATCCACCTTTTAACTTAGCAAGAAATACAACATAAAAGTTTATTTTACTTGCTAGAAATATCTATATAAGACATTGCGAAGGAAAAATAAGATTGCTTAGTGGATTATGATAGTTAGGCTTAAAACATGAGACTAAATATGAAATCGACTAGAATTCCCTAGTATAAACATTGGCGTTGATACCGAATCCCATAGTCCCCTGATGAAAACCCAAATACCCAAAGAGAAATTTGTCTTGCATCTTACACAAAATCTATCACTCCAAACTAGTGATTATAAAATAAAGTATGTATGTACTATATACTCTAACGAAATTATTAATTATTATTTTTGGTAGTAATAAATCTCAATATGGGCACCGTTGAAGGCCCTGCAGGTGTCGAACCTCCTGCCGAAATTACTCAGCATTTCTGGAGTATGTGCAATAGTATCTCTTTTCCGATCTAGCTGGAGGTTTGGGTTTCTAATCTTCTCGGAAACCCGTAGGTATATCATGTTTTTGACATAGGATAAGGAAAATCCATTGGAGTTAGGTCTAGATTTTTTCGTGGTCATTGTATCGGTCCTCCCTCTAGTTTTGCCTTTACGACATTGAGACATTTTTCTTTTCTTCTCATTGATATTGAAAAATGTCATTAAGAAAATCCCGAACATTGTTATGATCACCTTAAACGGTGGCCATATTGAAATTTATTGTGTATCGCCAAAAACTTATTGTGTTTTTCTATTTGTTCACATATAAATTCGACAACATGGTTAAAATATTTTAAATACTGTAAATTGTTTTTTAATGTGTGAGTTTTTTACCTTTTTACCTGTATTTACCTTAATCAGTAGTTTACCAACTTCACGACGTGCCACGTCCTCCTCCATTTCTCAAAGACACTTAATAATGTTTACTATACGTTACTTCTCCTTCTTCAAAATATTTTACTCCGGTTCCCTCTACCGTTAGGACATCGAGACATTCCTATCCTCTTCTCATGTTCCTCCCAAACGTCACTAAAAATGTATTTTCCTTCATCTACAATGTCCACTCCAGTTCCTTAGCCACCCCACCTTCACGTTGGGACATTCACCTATTTTACTCATGTTCCTCCAACACTTCACTACGAGTTCCTCCTCCAACATGCCACCTAGTTCCCTCTACCTTTACCACATTGTGACATTCTCCTCTTCTTCTCATCTTCCACCAACTCGTCATTTCCAGTCCCCATTCTTCAATATGCCACTCCAGTTCCGCATTTACGATATTGAGACATTTTCCTTTTTCTTCTCATGATACTCCAGTACATCTCTACAAGTTCCTCTCTTTTTTTTCAAAATATGTCACTCCAGTTCCCTCTATGACATTGCGACACTCTCCTCTTCTTCTCAAGTTCCAACAGTTCGTCACTTCCAGTCCCCACTCCGCTATCAAAATACGTCAAACTAGTTCCATCCACCTTCACGACTTTGAGACATTATGCTATTCTTCCCATGTTCCTCCAACAAGTCACTATAAGTTCTCTTTCCTTTCACCAAAATATGCCACTTCTGTTCTTTCTCGCCATGAGTTATCTCTACCTTTACCACATTGAGACATTCTCCTCTTCTCCTCTTGTTGCTTTAACACGTCACTACAAGTTCCTCCTCCATCAAAATATGTCACCCAGTTCTCCCCACCATACGATTTTGCGACATTTTTCTCTTATTCTCATATTCTGCCCCAACGTCACTATAACCATTCCTCCTCTTTAATCAAAATATCTCACTCCATTTGATCTCAACCTTTACAACTTTGAGACATTTTCCTCTTCTTGTCAATGTTCCTCCAGCTTGTCAACACAACTTCCTCCCGCAGGTCTGGATCCCGCTCGACCCCTGGTGGACCGGTATGGCTCCCGCGCCTTCAGGCTGACCCGGGACGATGCCCACATCGTGCAGGTGTTCCACACCAACGCCGGCCTGCTGGGCGAGCTACCGCAGGTTGGTCACGTGGACTTCTGCATCAACGGCGGGAGGATGCAGCCCAGCTGTCGCAAGGAGGGCAGGCGCATCAGTGAGTACCACATGTAGTCTTGCTCTGTAAAGTAACTCAAACAGATCAAGATTGGAGAAGCTTGATCGAGCTTACTGTTCAGTCTATATAGAGGTTTCCCAGCCTTGCTCGGATTTTATGAAATTTTGTAGAAGGCATAAAAATTCATCTTGATAGAATAGCATGAAAGAAAATGAATTGGAGCATTTCATATTATTTTGTTCCTCTTAATTATTGTGATCGGGTTAACTGAAACAGGATCAGAGTGTTGGTCAAATTTTATTCCATTTAAACAGAGAAGGTGGCATTAAAAAGAAGATTTCTATACTTTTCTTGAGACCATTTTGCAAACGTTTAGATCTCTTTGCATAAAGCAAAAGCTGGTCACAGTTATCATTGATCACTGTCTCTAACATATTGGCGATGTAAACTGGGCTTAAAAGTATATCAAATTATCTCGGCTTCTTCGGTTTGGAATTATTTATTGGGTTTGATTTGTTTAGACAGCAAAGAAGCCTGCGTGATTCAGGACTTGAAAAGACAAGTGAAAAGAAAACAGCAATATGTTTAGTTGCATAAATTAAAATTATGGATCATGGATGTGACTTTTTTTAGATTCATAGTTTGTGTTATTAAGCGGTTAATTATGTGTTGACAAGCTTAAAATTTAAGTCTAAAATTTGGAACACTTTTATTCAAGTTGTGGGGTAATTTCAGGGACCTTCGCAAAAATCAAGTAATTCAAGAAAAGGATCACACTAGAAAAAAAGAAATGCAGCTAACCCTGGTTGCTGTAAATTGACCTGTTCATGAGATAATGTTAAACATAGTCAATGGTTAAACCCAGAACTGTTGTCACCCTTCCTTCGCCTCCTGGTATGTTGCAGGGCAGGCGCGTTGCAGCCACTTCCTGAGCTCGTGCTTCTTCGCGGCGACCATCTCGGAGGCGGGCAGACGCCACCGGGCCGCCCCCTGCTCAGTCTCGTGCCGCCCCCTGCCGCCCCCGCTGGGCGGACCTGACCACACCATCTCCATGGGCGTCCACACGCCGGAGACGTGAGTACCTCCGATCGTCTTTCATCAGCGGCATAAACGAGAAATACAGACGATAAATCCCCCCCCCCCCTCATAAACCCCCTCATAGAACTCTCTTCATATCGGTATATTAATGCCGATTGTTATTCAAAATCAGTACTTTTCAGATATTTCCGATAAACAATTTCCGTATGGTACCCGCTATTACCGGAATTACCATTACTTAGACACTCTGGTAATGTTATAAATTAGTTTTGGCAATACGAAGGGGAATGGGTTGTGCAGTATTAGACGCGGAGAGGTCCTCACTGGGCTCCGCGTTGATGTTGATGAGTAAGGACTACACTGCAATAAAGTCAACAACTGTAAAAACTCAGTGTTACAAAATGTTATTGTACATTCTAAAACAAGTTATGTGCTTTCTTAATAAAGTAAACGGCATCAGATAACTCACTCATATACTTTCTCCCAACAATAGAAAAAAAATGTATTAAAAGCCTCCACACAATAGTCTTGATGGCTTAGTCGGATAGGTACCAGTTGAGAAGCACGAGTTTGATTCTGCGCGTATCAGCGACGTTTTGCAACGTGCTGCGTTTACCACTAAACGAAACATACTCCTGGAATCATCGTGGAAATACCAAAAATATAATAAAAATTGGCCCATTGGAGCCTTCTCTAGCCCTGTTAACATCCAGACATACACACAAATACATACACACAGACAGACGTCACTCAAAAAACAACTTTTTTGACCTCATTGGGCACCAAAATTGATAAATCCATCAACAACTCAAATTCCAAAAAGGTTTGCGAAAACAATACTTTCTCCATATACTACAGTAAAGGGGTGGAAAGTAAAAATGTATGATTCGGGACTGCACGTTTACCATGGCTGTACCACTAATTTATCTGGGCCCGCCAAGCGTATAACGTATCTGATGGCCCAACCATGGCCCAACCGTCACCGAGTCAGCCGCCCGCGCCACCCACCTTCACTTTCCGCATCTTCTTATGTTTTGTTTTTATCTTCAGAGCAGAGAAAGCATTTGTCAGTTATATTCTTCTACAATTTCTCTAAATTAATACACGAAATTGTGATTGGATTGGTTTAGTTGTTCGTGGAAGCCTACTATAGTAAGGTTCATGGAAATAGTCCTATGAGAATAATTAATTGTTGCCAAATATATCCAGAAATACAATTATATTCTTTATTACACATGGTAAAAGTTTAACCACAAATGAAAACATTGCAAGTGAAAGGGGGTGAAGGGGGTCACAGCTATTAAAATTTCCATCGGACTATATTAGTGAACCTTACCATAGACTGGCCGGCCATAAAGTATCCAAGTGTATACAAATTCTATTTTTCCCCTAATGATTACCGTTGTACAGCAACCTGATTTACTATGCAGAACTAAATACATAAATATAATTTCAATAAACGTTTCTAAAAAAAAATTTTAACAATTTTTTGGGGAATATGGATGAAAGAGCTGGTTAACATTTCATATGCTATGGTTATTAGGAGAAGCATTATAAAAGTAATGTACCATAAAACAAATATGAAATTTTCATTAAAAACAATAAACAAATTTGTTTACTGTACTCTTTGCTTTTCTCTGCATCTCTTTAGAAATTAAATAGTTTATTTATTCTCAATTCAAGCAGAATAAAACTTTATAGGTAAAACACACTTCGTTACTATCAATTTCACTCATAGTGTCAATAATATTCAAGGTCACAACATAATACTCGAGACGCAGGTTTTATCTTTATTCAAACACCCCTGATGCAACAGCCTATCTCCTCTTGTGTAATGTCCACAAACAGCAATCCTACACACGTGTGCCATGAACAAACATGAAACTTCCAGACGTTCTAGCCGTGGGAATATCAATCATTATTTCCATTGATTGAAATAATGGTAAAAGTAATAAAAAATGGTAGAGGATAAATTAAAGTATTCCAGAGACAGTAAAGTAGAGTTAAATACCCATTATCGAATGGAGTCTAATAAATTGAAGCTTAATAAAACATATCCATTAGAAAATAAAAATGTCCAGACAAGTTGAAGAAATTGCAGTTCATCTTCTAAACTATTTATCTTTTTTATTTCAGATCCTAACAGTTCGTTTTTACTCTTTTTGAAAATTAAGCAGATAAATTGAATACGTCAGTATAGTCAAGAGCACTTCATAAAAGTTTATAGCTGTTTGAAATCTTTACAGGTCATTGTAAGATTTTTTATGTTCTGGAAGTCTAGAAAAGGGCAAGGATATTTATGAAGGCCTAAGGTCGAATGGGAAAAAGGTCTAATACAGATTCGGCTCCAAAATAATTTGGAGGCTGATGGAAACTTTCGCCACCCCGATAGAAACCGGACTGCCCATTTCGAAATTCGGAATAAAGAAAGGCAATAGAAGATTTTTTAACATGCATTTCACACAAGATTAGATCCCATTTTTCAAATGTTTAATTCATTCTTTTTCATTTAAAATAGTTATGTATTTTATAATTTTAAATATGTAGTAAAGATAATAGCTCTTATTGCAAATCCTCTTTTCTTAATAAATTAACTGATTTTTAGATTGAAAATTTAACTTGTAAAGACAAACTTGGGGAAAATACATCAATTTAGTTTTTTAATAGATTCAATCTTATGGATTGAATAAAGATGGCTTCTAGAGTCAGCGCCAATGGGATGGACAAGCGGAAGGTTTATTAGAAATCTGGAATCTGCCCCGGTGTCGGGAAGGTCAACTTTACCTCGAAACCCAATTTACGACAGGTCTTACAATACTTCATCCTGTACCTCCATCGAATACCATTCAATGTTCAGATAGAAACATCTGGGGGTTTCATTTGGTTACCCTCCCAGATGCAGGTACTGCATACAAAATGAAAATGACGTCCACCACACTTTCTTTGTGTACCGTTTTTCGAAAATAAAATAACCGCTTTCCGCTGCTTTAGGCCCGGTTCACACGAGCGTCAAAATACACTGCGTGCACGCTGCGTCGACGCGGCGTCCCCGGTGCACACGAGCGTTTGCGTGTGTACCACTCCATTTGAGTACATGCACTGCTCAAACGCCGCTGCAAAATAAAGCTGCATCAACGCAAACGCAAAACGCTCGTGTGCACCGGGCCTTATTCGGGACAAATCTCCCCCCAAAAAATACCGTGGGGGTATTATACTGTATGCATCAAGCCATGCACCCAGCTGTTGGGATGTAAACAGCTGGAATGTGGCGGCAAACATTGTTTTGTCTATATTGCATCAAAGGGTTGTCTCGAATGACCCACAAGATAAGCGATTCGATTAGCAGATATGGTGGTAAATCCCGAAAGGGACACAGGCCAAACATTGCGATTTTCAAACGGGTGGAATAGGCAAATGCTTGGATGTATCACAGTGACATGGTGACAGCGGAAGAGGTTATTTGCCAGGTACGCCTAGCCGTGTATGCACGACCACATTCCATAACAATGAATTCGTAAAGGAAGCTTTAAATTAACAATTGTATGATTAATAATCGTCTGATCATTGTTTGTGAATAAAAATCAAGAATTGAAAAACCTGGGTTTTATTTCTATGGAGGTCCCAAAATACAGGATTCAAGTGGGGTTTTTGTCAAAACTACAAAATAGTTGACAAAACTATTACAACGTAGTAAATAAGACAAGACTTCCTTGTTTGTTGACTTTTGAGATAAAACTATCGGTAGCACTATTATTCATGGGCCTATTATTTATTCCCATAACTGTATCAAAACTGAAATCATAATTACCCTAATTTATTTTCTTATTAAACTCAGTACAGTAACGCCAATTTTTTCTAATGTTAAACTCCGTTTGTGATACGAAATGAACTACCTATCCACATAGAACTTCCAACACGTACATCAAGAGACAATAACAACCAGATGGTGTTCGCCCTATAATCATCTCAGAGTATGGCTCGTGCCTTTGCCTCTGGCTACATAGAAAGTCGAGCATTTCCCACCGGCCGCAATCTTAACCGATCTAATTATGCAGAAAGAAAAAGTCGGCCGCGATCAGAGCGGAAAACTTTCGACGGAGATTCCACGGGAATATTCGACAGGAAGTGCCTGCACGCGAGCTTATTGCACTTACCGAGCCACTTAATGAAGCACTTCACTTGATGAGGCACTTGAACTGAACACAATACCATCACTCGACTATGGGAGGTTGTTTGACATTATTTTAACGCGGGTGGTCGTCTTACCATGTTAAATGAACCGTGCATTATTGGACGAAGGGACCTTGCTTGTATTCACCTGTCTTCTTCCTCTTTTTCACAAACATTTGTTCATGTTTGGCCATGAGTTCTAGTAAAGAGTTGGCTGCTACAAATGAACTATGATAGCTAAACATCCATAACAGTTTGTTAAAAATTTTCCACGAAAAAGAAGATAGATGTTAGAGAAATAAAAATCCCTACATATTAAACGTTTTATTGGGAGTATAAGTATTTTTATTGCAGGGCAATTCAACATTAGTTTCACCTATTTCTTATTAAAGAAAAGGCTAGTTTAGGAATCTCTTGATGTTCAAAGACAAATAATTAAGATATGGAACATTTGTTATAACTTTGATTTACAGCACCCAACTAACATAAAATTCTGTTTAATAAAATAAAAAATGCTTTATCTCGTTTAACAGTATACGTTATTTCTTGTAACAGCAGCCGTTAAAAGAAACTAGTAAACTATTTTAAAATTAATAAATATGACAATAAAATAGTTTAGATGGTGAGTTAAGTAAAAGCTTTAAATATTAAGAAAATTATATCTAATAAACTGTGCATAAGGGAGCAACGTTTATACAAATCAGTTTTTCTCGAAATAAACCAACTCTCAGGTAAACTACTGAAAATAGTGTAAATGCTCCGGTATTTTAATCTACTCTAAATTCCGCGAGCCTACTGCTAAACTTATAGATCAAACAATCTTAAACATTGGCCAATCTTCAACAGTGTCACATGAATAATTTTTTTTTAATAACTTCTAAAGGAAATAATTAAAAACAAGAAGTATTTTTGGAGTATTATTTTTGTTTTTAACAGTGAAGTACCTTACGTAAAGAGCAGTGTAAGTTCACCGTTTCAAACTAACAAGGCATGCGCCTGAAAGTTTTGGTTTACAATTCGCTGACTGCTAGACTGAGCAGTTGCGTCACTCTTTACTCAGGCGTTTGTGTTTACTGCCGGTAGTACATAAAAACTTTACGATTCCGCTCTTAGTATTACTTCATAAAAAGGTAGGGGTACTATTGAACTGTTACGACACCCATATTGGAAGAATAAAAAATATCTTTAGTATTGTAATTGCACCCAGTAACTCTAACAGGTTTCGGTGTTAAATTGTATGGACTAGTTCTTAAAAAAAAAACTTTCAAAGCGACTTTGGTTTGACAACTTTTTTTAGGAGCTATTGCTATTTATGAAGAAATTCTTTGTGTACAAAACTGTGGTATTGCAGAACATGCAACAATAATTTACAACAATAATCTTAATTTACTCCATAACAGTTTTACATACAGTTAAACTGCACCATTATTTATCCGCATTATCGAATCGATATTCTGTTCTAGAGCCAGAGGGACCTACTGCATAAGAATGGACGACGCCAAACGCTGCCCCTTCGACTGAGACCCGACAAACCTCCACTACACTTCAGCTGTTGCGTCATGCAAAACTGCAGTTGTCCACTGAAATGCCCTAAACTCCATCAACCATAGGTGTTTAATACCCAAATCACAGTAGCTTTGCAATTGGCGATTTGGCGATTATCTTTAAGTATTTTTCAGCTTGTAGTTATGCCTACACCACGTCCACAGAAATATAAGAACTCTGTAAATGGTGACAAAATTATTATTCATAACTTACTAATCAAAGCTAATAATGAATTAAGAATTTATGTTACGCAATCATTGTTTGGTCGCATTGAGTAGTTTTAGCAAATTAAATCATACCACATTGTGTTAACAAACACAGCTTAATTGAACATTAATTATAAAATTGAAAGGAATTTGTCGTCAATTGCAAAGTACGGTAACAATAGTTCTGACGTAAGATGAAAATATAACCAAAGCCATAATGAGGATAAGCTAGATAATAGAGAGTCATTTGATATCTGTTCAAACCTGTATATTACTTTTACCCATACCACAAAACTTTTATTTTTTATTAAATTTTATAGTGCTATAAATCTTATTTCAGGTTGTGAAGAAAATAAATATTTTTCATGTTTCATATATCCTTATTTTATCTTGTAGATATCTTTCCAACCGTGGTTCGAGTAGTATATTTAAAATCCAAAAATAGTAACTAATTAAGTTTTAGCCAAATGTATATAGGACAAAGTTATTTTAGTAATTATTTATTTTAGTTTCAATATTTATTTCATAGTGAAATATTTTGCGATTTATTTTAATTTATTACAAATACATACTTAGCTACGTAAAGTAATTCAACAAAAACAGTTATTTGCGATGGTTCAAAAGCACAGTTTTAATTTATGTTTTTTTTCGTTTTCACCTATTTTTAGATCAAAATAAAGGTATTTCTGTGATTTGTATTTGTACGTAGTAAAAATCAAAAGATAAGAATACTGAAAATTGTGAAAACTATTCATAATAAATTGTTTTATACCTCAATAAATTGTAAGAATGTTTTTTATTGTTGTTATTATTGCCCTGATCTCAATCCCTGTTCAAACCCTGTTGGATTTTTTCAACTATTTGGAATACTCCTCAATCTGACATTCTCACTTTTGACATTTAACAAAGTGATACGTTCTTTGTGCTTTCCAGATATTTTTCAATTTTACTTTAATCTTGGGATACTCACCTTTGTAAAGATATATAGACTAGAGAAAGTACGACGACCCAGGCAATAACAGGTGATAACATTCTCATTCTCCTTATCAGCAACCGACCGATGGGTTGATGTCCAGGACTCGTTATCGTGTTTACGGTTCGTCGATGGGTTAAGTATTATATGTGTACAACCTGAGGGATAGGGGACTATAGTGGAAACAATCTGACATGTCCAAGGTCACTCAGCGTCTTTAAGGTCATTAGTTCTCGATGTTGCTGTACTGTGGAATAACCCATACCAGGAGAGAAGACATTTCGATTTAAGCTATGTTGTATGGTATGCGAATGCGATCAAGTATACCGTATCGAGCCAAGTATAAGTTGGCATCGAGCTTATTCGATCTTATCCTGATTTATAATGAGGATCAATCGTCAAGTACATTTTTTGGAAATTACATGCAGCAAAGATAAAATGTTTAAGTGGGCCTATGATGGCGATTGAATGACTAAAATATATCGCCTACAAATATTTTTATCCCTTCTGTTAGGTAACTTATCCCTCAGGTAACTAACGCTTCTCCCCGGAACTGATAACTAACCCAAGTACTTTAATTTTGAAGTGGTGGGGAACGGTTATCGACAAGAAAATGCACCAACCAGAGAAGGACTAGGACTCACAAATACTTAGACCTACTAAGAGGATTTGCTAGTAACTAGCGGTCAATTTTTGAATTAGGGGCCTATTGGAAAAAATGTCTTGTATAATTTTTTTCTAATGAAAAACATGCTATCAAAAATGGAAAAATATAAATATTGCATTTCTAAGTTTTAACCATGTGGACAAACATTAAAACGTTTTTAGATGAATTTTCAGTCATTTTCTAAGCCATATAACATCACCTATAGAGGTGCTAACTCCAAAAGTTTTTGCAGGAATGCAATGATTTTTACATTAACTGAAAGAGCCTATAGTCTACTATAAATTTTGGTAGAATCAAGTGAATTTAGTTCTTGAAACCAATTTTATAAAATTAAACGTAATTTGATAATATCTGTCTTTTTAATTATTTTTATTTTTTGGCCAATAAAAGTTACGCTTATAAATGTATCTAAACATTTAGTTACATTATGTCAAGAGTAAGTGGTAGAAATTAGAATTAGAAATAGAAACATAATACAATAAGTAGTTTTTGATATAGCCTATATCAATAGCCGAAAATCAATAAAATCCAACTTTCGGGAAACAACATTTAGACAAAAAAACGTTTTTCTTAGAACTTTATGCTAAATTTGGAACTTTTTTACAAGTGAGTATCTAGTTTTATCAAACATGTATTTCACAGCTTTATAGCATAAAACCATTGGCTTTTACAACAATAAACAATATGCAGAAAAAAATTATACTTATAGGGCTATGTCAGTTTTTGACTAAAAAATCATAAAAAAATTCTTATTTCGGACACTTATAAGGTAAAAAATTAATTTCCGTTGCATTTTTATTGTGTAATGAAAGCTAAGGGACAAAACTATGAAATAAAACATTAAATCTTGACCATTTTAGGCCTTAGTAGCGAATCCCAAAATAAAGATAGTGTGAGCTTTCGAAAGCTGTGAAATAGCAGACGACTCAGCAACACCAGAGTGTAGGCCTAACCTCCTTAACGACACAAACAATGAGCACACGAATTTGAATGTGTAGCTCGCAGCTAGGCGGCTAGGCGGGTGTAGGATGGGTGACAGTGACCGTTAGTTAGGTGGTCGGACGGCACTGGCTTGGTCGCGTCAACCGTCAACCATCAACCGTCAACCAGTGGTAGTGAAGTTGTCAACCTTAGAGCCAACATGAGTATCGGGTGCGTAGCTGGTGGAAGCATCCTACTGCATTGTTGTTTTCTCTTCGTTTTAAATGCCGGTGAGTGGTTTTTAAACGGTACAAATAGCAAATAAATATAATCTGAGAAACAATTATTTAGCTTGTCAAATAAATTAAACACGTAAATATCTTAAATATCTAACTCCTCTAAAATATAATTTGTGATTTATTGGATTTTTTTATAAAATGAAAATATTTTATAACCCTATACTATAATACGAGGAGCGTCTGAAATATGTGTGTTCCACGATCCCAAAATCCAGAGGGTAGAATTTACCTTAACTTTGCATTTGGACCAAAAATAAGTTTAAAACAGACTCAATCCCAGGAAAAAATCTAATTTTGTCTAAAATTAATTTTAAAAATCGGAATTTTAAACATTGTTCTTATGAGTTGCTATTTTGGTAACGAAATAACAACCAATTAAACAAAAATAAAGGAACATTAATTTTAAGCAGTTTTTTTTAATAGCTGTTAACTGTGAAGAGGTTGTTGTAAATTTAATAGCTTGATTACCATGACACTATAAAAAAAGTGAATTTTAAACCAAAAAGAAACTATACTATAGTAGAATTCACGAAAATAGTCCGATGAGAGGCGATACATTGTTGCCAAATTTATTCTGAAACACATTTGTATACTGTATTACACATGTTGAACATAACACCAAATGACAACATTGCAGGGCGAGAGGGGGTGAGGGGGGACACAGCTGTTTAAATTTCCATCGGACTATTTTCGTGCATCTTACTATAAACATATTTTTACATCTATTAGCATGTACTGTATTAGAATTGAATTATATTGCATACTATGGAGTAATTTATATAGTTTTTGCACATTTTTTAATACAGTATTGTGAAAGCTAAAGTAAAGGATTATCAGATTATCGTTCTTTAGTAAAGGATTTATCAGATTTTTGAAGTTTTAAAGCGTAATTTATCTAAAAGTTAGCAAATGGTAAAACTACACCCATAAGTTATACTTAATGGCGTTTCATATAACACATTAAAATAGTCTCTTTACCTAAAAATAGTGTATTTTTATTCGCAGTATTTTTGTCAAGGCCATGCACTTTATTTATTTAGCTTTTATTTAATTTATGTTCTTTATGATACTAATTATTGTTTAAAAGGAGCGTCTAATTAACCTGCTAAACCACGAAATTTTATTTGTTTTTGTGAATACTTCGTATATAGAAACCAGGATGAAAAACTCGTTATTTTTTATGAAGATGTGCCTGAGTGCCTAAAATAAATAGCTGCAAAGTCGTTTTTCCAGGTCTAAAATCATTAAATAATACTGTAAAATGTTGTTCTCGATCAGTGCCATCGCATTTATCAGCAAACTAATTCAATGTTTTTGAATTTCTACATTGAAAAATTTATTCACCACAACAACAACAAAATTTTCTTTTTGTCCATTTTGCATTTTATAGAAACTAGTTATAGTACTGAAAATAAATTTGGTTTCATACAAAGATTGATAAACATGTAACTTTGGGTAAATATGTCATTTTAGTTTTTTTTAATGATTAACAATAATTAAAGCCACGTTTAACATTGCGTCCAGAATGGGATTTTAAAATCTTAAAACTAATTACATCTCATTTTTATCTCATGTTTCAAAGGTTTTCAATGGTTTAAAACTGGAAACAGCTCCCATTTGCTGTTTGGCCACTATTAAAACAACCATTAAGAAAGTAATGATACGATTGCCCCGATCATCACGGTAGCTACGATGCCCGAGGTCGCTTAAACACAATACCTCCCGTGTTTTATGGTGAATTACAACATAACACCATAATGTTACATTGTAACAAACCTATCCAAAGACCCAGCTGATCTTAACCAAAAACAAAGCTACACAAGGCATCACAGCTATTCTATAGTTGAGAGATGACTTGTTGGCAAGTGAAGGGGGAGATACCCCCACCACTATCAGCTGTTAAATAGCATTAAAATAAAAGAAAACATTTTTAACTAACCAATAGGAGACCTAGAAATGACTGAGGTGGGGGTAACCTCCCCTCAATTCGTTTTTTCCTAGCTGGCCAACAAGTCATCTCCCAACTAGTACAGTCTTCTTTCCTTCATTCTTATTGCCTTAAAATACGCCCTTGTAGCTTCGGTGTCTAAAAAAGTGATAAAGTGATTTTTAAACAAGTCACTGACATTGTCAAAAAGTTATATACTACTGTAGTAATTGGAAATTGTATGCAGGAATGCCTTCAGTAACGGTTCTCCGAACGAACCGTTCAGGCTGCGTTCACGTAAGTTTTAAATGGAACAAGCATGAGTTGCATAGCAAACTCGTAACGGAAACCGAGATGAATCATACACTGAGGAATCCAAAACATCTATGGAGGCCTAACTATCAAAGATGCTCCTATTAAACTTTGATTCATAAAAAATAAATAAAGGAAACGTTAAAGTAATTTCGGTTTCATATGATACAGAATTATCTGGAAATAAAAAAATAACAATATTATGTGGTTTCAAGAGCCTTACAAATCCTTGAAAATCGGTTTCGCGAGTTGAAAAATCCATCATCACTTATGTATTCCAGTTCAACCAAACTTTAGTTTTCCATCTATGTGTAAGATGGATGAAGCTATCAAGATGTTTTACGCCATCTAGATGTTGGATGAAGGATGTCCATAATTTTTTCCCCTAGACTGATTAGACCATGGGCCGACAATATGAAACCCTCCCCCCCCCCGTGGGAATTTATGACTTATACTTTTTTTTGTTGGTATTGCCTACTAGATTAAGAATTCGGTTGTTTGCCTTTTTTAAATTACAGCATATTCCAGAAAACCAAGAAAAGACGGCCTATGAGGAGTCAGACAAAATTTTTAATCAGCAGCATAGGTCGAGTTTGGTATCAAATTAAAGGTCTCACATAGCAGAGTACAATGCCGCAAACTAGACTTCAAAAGGATGATCGAAACGGAAATGGCAGGCAAGCAAAGTTTCCATTAAAATATATGGGTAAAACTTTAAAATGCAATAACTTTCTTTATACCCAACCTTTTAACGTCGGGTTTGCGGCATTGTACTCTACTAATTGAGACCTTTAATTTGATACCAAACATGACCTATGCTGCTATTTAAGAATTTTGTCTGACTCCTCATGGGCCATCCCCCTTAAGGGGTAAAAAAGTGTTAATGCCTTAAAAGAGTGGACATTTATGGCCATTATTGATATACCAAGTCTTGTAACTTTATCTATATTGGTAAAAAATATATTTCACCGTTCCGGGACTTTTCAACCACACTGTATATAAAACTAGTTATTTCACTTTTTCACCATAAATCTAAAAAAAATTCATAATTTTTTGGAAATATTTAAGTAGAGAGCTTTATAACGACCCATTAATTAATAAAATTGGCCAAGAAAACTGTTAGTATTTTCGGTCAAAAGATTTTTGAAACTGAATCATTTTAATGATGATAGTAGATTTTATATTTTTCATGGTTTTTTCGTATTTTTCGGGATATGCTGTAATTTTTAAGTGGCAAACACCTAAAACCATAAAGTACATGTCAATACAAACACAAAAATGTATATGTCGAAAATTCCCACGGGGGGGGGGAGCATATGTTCACATCAGCCTTTGCTCTAGTAAAATTTTAATTTTGTCAACCTAGATACTTACTTCATGATGGGTTTTAGAATTCTAACCTATTTGAAAGATAGATATAAGTCTTGGACAAAGCAAACTTCAGTACATCGATTGTTCAATCTTTATTTTAAGAAAATACGTTCTCCTTACTTTTTTTTACAATTATGTTCAATTAGGTTTCAAGGCAATACAATAGCTATTAGTGTAATAAGAGCGTAAAGTTCGTCATTGCCAATCAAGAGTGCGGCCAAACAATTCGAGAACGGCAATGACTATTTGCGCTCGTAATACACACAAGATTTTTCCTACCAACATAATTGTTACATATTACATGTTTTATTGTATACAACATGTCATTTAGATTATTTTTTATTTGTTTCTGTTGGAACACAATGTTAACTATCAAACATAACCTCAAACTAAAAGAAGAAATTACTATATAAACGACAACAATGAATAACAGCTGTAGCATGGTTTGTAATAACAGCTGATTTAAAATTGCTGTTTGATCTAGCGTGCGGTAAAGAATCATTGCCGCTCCAGAGCGGGAAAGACGCGGAAACCGGAAATGAACTGTTTTGCATAGAGGTCACAGGTGTGGCAATGCGATTATTTCCATGCAGTGGTAGGAAAAATAACTTTACAGCTCAATTAATGTGCACATGAATGGAGAGTAAGCTGTAACATGAAAGTCGAGACTTTCATATTGCGCAATACACCAAGTAGCCGTGTAGTGTGGTGGGCGGAAGTACGGACGGGTATCGCCCGCAGGCCGTTGCGGCCGATTGACCCGATCATCACGGTAGCTATGATGCTCGAGGTCACTGAAACTCAACACCTCCCGTGGTTTTATGGTGAATAACAACATGGTTCACCCCAAACGCAAATAAATTCATTGTGTATTTAATGATCTTTAATTGTTTTGTATCACTCTGGCCTCAGGGGTCTCAATCAAATTACGGAACAAAGAGTATGCGTATATTTCAACTGCTCAGGATTATATTATTTCCAGGTAAGTTTATGAAAAATAATTAACTAATTTCATATCATAATTAACAAAGAGAAAATGTTTAATCCACATTTATGTATTCCCAACTAATTGCCAATATATTTTATTGTCCGAAAAAGACAAAAATATGTATATTTTTTATGTAAGACGAAAAAGGTTTAAAATACTTTCTTGATAAAGACTGCACAGTTTTATTTTTTAGATCATGTCACGATTGATCAATAGGCCTACTACTCCTACTTATGGGACCAACCCTGCAACGAGGGTATAGTCTATTGCTCCCTATGAGAAAGTGCCAATGTCGTATATACTGAAAAAAACCTTATTCTGAATATTCATTAGTGAACAATGAAAACGATGGATGAAAATCGTCATAATTAATGGTATAAATAGAAATTACGAGTAGTTATACATTTCAAATTTCTTCAAACATTTATGAGACGTTGGAGGCAATGCCAGTAACTTTGTCTCACTTTCAATCACAACCAGTATCTTTCTTTACTGCCCCACCAGTAAAACCTGTGTTCCTCAATCTTTGATTCAAGCGGTACCTTGTTCCTGTCCGCAGGCGTCTCGGCCGAAGGTCCTCTACAACAGGCGCTGCACCTCGGCATGAGCCAGAACGTCTCCAGGGAGGACTGCATCTGGCGGCGGGGGGCCGAGAGAGACCCCTGCCCCGACCCCAACATCTTCTACTACCTCTACACCCCCAACAGGTACCCCTACATCAGTATACTGCACTGCCAGAGTTGTCTTTTTCGTTGAACATGACAAAGACATGAAAGCAGTTCAAGCCACTAGAATAGGATTAGTAATGAGTTTGTGGAATATTTTTTGGTCCTGGAGTTTTGTGACTCACTTGACCTGATTAAAGCCAGTTTCAGGGAATTGTGTCTGGTCAGAACTGATCTTTTTAGAATCCTGAAAGTCATATCTGGCTGCAGGGTCGTTTTCGCTGTATCAGAAGCTGTTGGTTTGGATGTAGCTTCTTTCACAAAGACTTACAATTTCATTATGAAATAATTTCATGCAAGTGCATGTTGTATGCATCAACAAAGAAGCTGTATATTTGCGAGAGCCGTATTTTACTCCCAACACGGATGACAGAGTAAATGTATCAAAGCTTTAACAATGAAGAAAAGATAAGAAAAAGTAGTCAGGAAAAGAAAGGAGAGATGCAAAGGCTAAGTGTGTTAAACCCTCCACAGAGAAGTAATGACTAACTTATTTTTTTCTGAAACTGAAGGATTCATTATTTTATGATTAGTTACTCTACCACACTTCTACAGAATTAGTACAATAGTCAAACAGAAATATAAATAATCTTTTAAGGACTGTTTGGTCTTTTTGGAATAAGAAAGAATAGTTATTTTTTAATTACTCATTGTATAAAGGTTAAATTACAGTAGACTCTCGCTTACTCGAAATTTACGGGACTACGCCTTTTCTTCAAGTTACCTATACTTCAACTTAGAAATAGTTCGAGATACAGAGTTCAAGTTTGTTAAATACGATATACAGAGGTGTTAGAAGTATCCCCGTCTCTTTTAGACCTGTACGTCGGGGATCCGTCTTTAGAAGTCCATAGAGAAAACTTCAAGATTTAGGCCTAGAGGTAAAATTCGACTTATGGAGGTAAAGGGCAAATTAGAAATTCGACTTATCCACTGATTTTCGAGTAACTGAGGTAACATTTGTATCTATTTGGCCCAGAATCAGAAAATTATTATAAAATTAATTCGAGTTGTGCGCGGTTTGTTTTTTGACTTAAACTCCAAGAGGGAATTGAGAATAATTCGAGACAAGGAATATTTCGAGTTGCCGTTAAAGTAGGCCTACTATACCTGTATCAAAGGTTCGTCTTGACGACAGCCGACTGTTGCCCGTTCACATGACCTGTGAAGACTATAAGTTAAATACTTAATTGCAACCCTTGAATGTTGAACAATTTTTCATGTCCTCCGGCACGGGCTAAACTTATTTTCTGTGTTCCAGGAGTGCCGCTGACGGCGGTGGCGACGGACGCCCGTTCAAGGAGCGGGTGGACCTTCACTCGCCGCGATGGCTGCACTCCAGCCACTACGACCCCTCGCTGGACACGGTCGTGCTGATCCATGGGTACGCGGGTGTCACGGACGTGCTGCCCGTCGGCGTGCTCAGGGACGGTCAGTCGATACCATTTATCACTTTAGATGTTGGGGGATTAACTTAAATGTTGCGACAGCGACTCTTTCTTCTAGGGCTAAAGTACCAATAAAATAATCCCTGATTTTACTTTCAGTGGAATGTTGACGTAAACAATATCGGGATCGTATGAGAAAAATCTCGTCGGGCTTTACTAGGCAACATACTTTTATCATTCCTTATATTCATTAGGTCGGCCTAATTGATATTGTGAATCCTATAACTTATAATATTAGTGTTTGTGGCGATGTATTTTCCATTGATCTTGAAATATAGATGGTAGATTTTACTAAAACTTTGCTTTTGAAAGTGTTTTGGTCCAAAAATAAGTTTAGAAACAGCCTAACCCAAAAAAACTTTTTTGTCCAAAACTAAGTTTAACAAATTCAATTTTTAACAGTGGTCCTATGGGTTACCATCAAAGCAACAAAATAACAACAAAAGCCAAGGAAAAAATGTTACCTTTAAGCATTGCTTTTAAGAGCTTTTACATGTTAAAAGGTATAGTTGGCTTAAGGGTCTGCAGTACCTTCGCAATCTTGAATTTTTAGCTCCATAAGAACAATGCTAGTTAAAGGTGTTTTATTTAAAACACTTGATCGATAATCTTCAATAGGATTCGCATGAAACTTGAAAATGTTCACTATAATGGTATGGGGCCGTCCATAAATTACGTCATCTGAAAATAGGGGGGGAGGGTCCATATTGAAAATGACGGTAGGGTGATGTGCAAGGGGGGGGGGGTTGGCTTTGATATGACGTCATTTAAAAAGTGATGTTTTATATCAAATTTTGACAGTAAAGCAATGATAAATTCGTACACAATTCACTTATTACAAAATACTTATCTAAGAAAATACATTAGACTATTTTAGGCGTTGTTTTATAGTTTATTTTTCCATTGAGAAAGTCATTTTGGCTTTATTTCTAAAGGTAAATTCAGATTTGATTGGTCAATGTTTTTAGTTTACCCGGTAGCGTTCGTCGTCATATCAAGGTAAGTAGAAAAGCATTATTTTTACTTAAAACGTAGGTTTGTTAAAAAATGACGTCATTTTTCTGAGAGGGGGGGTCGGACAAATTATGATGGTAGGATGATTTTAGGGAGGAGGGGGGTCCAAAAATGGCCAAAAAGCGATGACGTAATTTATGGACGGCCCCTATAGTGATTAATATGACGTGGATAATTTTTTTAATAATCCTCTTAAAAATGGTTTTACATGGTTAAAAAATTGTGTTAATATATACTTAAATTTTATTAGTTATTCGAGTGGATATTTTTTTATTAATTTCCTATCGCGTCAAATGAATACTAAGTAACATTTAAAATGACATCAAGTTTGAAATTTTCTGACGAAAAACAAGCTCACTGTAATGTTTTGAATTTAACACTGTTCTTATGGGACAAAACACGAAAATGGCATAGGTACTGCAGACTTTTAAAATTCAAAACCTGATTACCGTGATACTATAACAAAACAAGTTAAAACCAACGTGCAAAGCTCTGTTACCCAGGTACTGAAAATTAATTAATTGTACTATCACGTGTGAATTTGTAGACAGTCATTCGCTAAAATTGATTTCAAAATAGCCCTCAATTAAATAAAGAAAAAGAGAAAATATTCCCATAAGGAAGTTGTCCTTCTTTTTCTAAATGAAATTTCAGGCGACGAGAACAATGACCACTGTTGCTGACTCGTTAGCTGCAAGCGGCACTTTGAATCACAAGGACGGCGATCTACATTTGTCACTCTCACTCTTACTGTAATGGAACAGCATTCGTACACTGGAGAGTTAAGAACTACTTTACACCGGGAAGAAATTCCGATTTTTCCGAAGATTTTCAGAATGTTTGGCAGCAAGGTGGTAACTTTGATTAATACGTCTTATCATCCGCAAGTAATTGTTGTGTCAGACATACTATTGTACAAATAATTTATTGTTGTGTTAAAAAACAATGACGTAGGCTAGTTGTAGGTAAGGCTTACACATTCCTTCACAAGCAAACCATATCGAATATAGCCTATTAACCAATGACCATCCCAACTGGCATTTTGAGCTCTGCCTAAAAGGTAAGTTATCAATCCAATGGCAGAATCTCTAAGCCCATTCTTCTTTAAACTTACAAACTATCATGTAAGATAAATCTAAACTCGCGGTACATGCAGCAATTATTACGCTAAAGCTAGATAAGTTATTTATTCGGTTAATAATATGTGAACATTTCTTGTGGAGACCAGTAATATCAATATCCGAGTTGTTTTTATTGGCGAAAATCCCATGCAGCAATCAGTGAACAAATGTTGCAAAATAGAGCAATTGGCGTACAGAAAATCCAATAATGATGGTAGTGATGAGGTCCATGACCTAAGCAACTTGCTATTGCCAACTGCTCCTACCCTGCTAGTTGAGTAATAGCAGTTGGCAATTAAATGCCGAAAGCTCCTGCAACTCAAAAACCCCAAAAGTGAAGCCTGACGAACAACAAATCTTCATGTTGCTATGGAAATTCTTCCTCCTTGGGTTAGTGCTTGTACCGGAATATGATCGTGTTGCAGCCTACCTCCAGAACGGCGGGTACAACGTCTTCCTAGTGGACTGGAGCGAGCTGGCTGCCATCCCCTGCTACCCCGCGGCCGTCCACAACCTCCGCCCCGTCGCCCGCTGCGTCGCCCAGTTCCTCGGCTTCCTCCGGGACTCCGGCGTGCCCGTGGGGCGTACCACGTGCGTCGGCCACTCGCTCGGCGCCCACGTCTGCGGCATCGCCTCCAACTACCTGCTCTTCCGCATGCACAGGATTATCGGTGAGGGTTTGGGATCTCAAAGGTCACACGTGGTTTTTACTACTTTTCTGGTATCATGCAGTTTTCAAGTCACATTACTTTTGTGTTTTTTCATAAGTTCATGTTGAGGAAAAGCAGTGAATAATTTATTTTGACGTTTGCTGATTTTTAAAATAACATGTTCTTTGTATGTGCAAAAGATAATGAATGATATCAATGTGTTCAAAGAAAAATTTCTGGTATAACTGTTTAAAAAATTCTCTCCAATTTTTTAATTATTTTGCAAGACAAACCTTTCACAACTCCAAACAAAAGTGGTAACTACAGGTAACTGTAGGTAACTCAGGTAACAGAGGTACCTGAGGTTACCTGAGGTAACAGAGGTTGATAACTGAGATAGGTTTACCAAGAGGATTGATTCTAATCGTTGTTTAATGTAACATTTTTTAAGGGCGGTTGATGAGTGTGTTGTCTGATGAACAAAATATTTCTTAAAATATCTTCCTCACAGCAGTCCCAATTGAATTTTTTAATTAATAATCGTAATTTTTCTTTCAATTGCTATTTACTTTTTTATACCCACAGGCTTGGACCCTGCCCGGCCGCTGATCAGGCCGCAGAACAAGAACCGCCTTGACGCTAGCGACGCGGAGGTAGTGCAGGTAATCCACACATCTTCCACCTTCGGCGACACCCGAAGGTCCGGACACATAGACATCTGCGTCAACGGAGGCAGGGCCCAGCCCTTCTGTCACAACACCACCAGTAAGTGCTGCTTGTTGCTGTTGGCCAGGATAAATGTTAAAGATCTTCAAATGAGGATAACATTAGAATAAGTTCAATAGCTCTTTCAAAATAGGGTTAAAAAAGCTTGACCCCGAAGTTGCAAAAAATCATCTCATAAAGACGTACCGGTATTTTAATAGCTAATGCCTCTGAGAATAAACAGTGTCTCTGGAAGATTCAAAACTGATACTGTAATTATATTTAAAGTAAAAGATTTACATGAGAGAAGTATGCATCAAATCATTGTATAGAGATGATCACTCAATAATCAGCGACCATTATAACATTCGGGATGTCCACGTTTCAGCCTGGCAGGAGAGTTTTTATATCAATGACCTACCATATCCTTGTAGACCTAGGCATGCATAGGGCCAATTTAGTAAATAGGCCCAGTGGGCCCAGGCCCAGGGGCGCAAGAGATTTTAAGTTTGGTGGGGGCGCAAGCAAAAAGAAGATTCTAAATCGCGCGCCAAGGGAACCCTCCACATTCTAGTTTCTAACTCATGGCTCATCTGCCACTGCCTACGTTCTGTTCTGCATGGTGATACTTTGCTGGCAACATTGTCTTTCTTCGTCATTTTGTTTTGTTCCCACGTGTAAGAAATTGAGAATTTGTAATTTAAAAAAATAAACATATTTTACAATAAAAAAATTTGCTTTGCAATGCGGGTACTTTTACTAATGATCGAAAGTAAAGTGAGCACAATAAAACTAGTTTTGTCATTGTTATGTTGTGAATTCATGTCAAATCGTCAAATGCCAATGGCATAAGGTATTTTTATTCGGTGATTCATATCAAGGGGGTAGAGGGTGAATATATCTCTCGGGCCCATAGCGCATTAAATACAAATCGGGGACCTTTGCATGGCAGAAAGGTCTTTCCAAAAAGGGTGGATAGGATCATTCGGATTGCTTTGTTTTGAATTAACTGAGATGTTTTCATGTTATCGTGAAAAAACAGTTATGTCTTACTGGTTGATCCCCATTCAGTAAGAAAAGTGTACCATTCTTCCATCGATGGTGTCTGATTTACATTTCTCATGTGTTGAAGAAATGGTCCACCTAAATCCTTGATAGGACCATTCACCATTATGGGATCACCATTCATTACACAATGATGCTGACATGATAGACTCCTATTTCAGGAAATCCTGTATTTTATTCCGGATTACCACTTTTTAACATATTTTGATAGTTATTTTACTAAAAGACAATAGGTAAGTAAAAAGTAGTTTCAAAACAATAAAGAGATGATTGTACAAAATCTCATCATGTAATATTACCATCATGAATGGTTAAAAAAGTAAAAAATCCCAATAAGTACTAGGCTTGATTATGTTTTAAATTTACATTGAATAAAACAAATACTTTTTATTTTAACAATAATGCCAATAAAGTTTGTTTTTCTATGGTAACCAAAATTTTGCTCTTTGGCGAACATTTTGAGAGAGTGGTTTGTTAAGAGTATTTTTGTGGCACTATAAGTTCCCTGTAATCTAATTTTGAAGCACTGACGCAATTTCTCTATAAAAAATATTGAGGAAGAAAATACAATGACTGCATTATTTCCTCTCATCAGCTGTATAATATAAAAGTAAAGGAAATGAATTTGTACATCATTGACTCAACTACTATTTAGTTATCTTTGGCATACTATTTCGTTATCAGTGACATACAATATCCTTACCATTGATTTACCACTTCCTTATCACTTTCTTACCTTTTCCATACCACTGACTTACCATTTTCTCATCACTGACTCCTTCGGCAGACGAGCAGCTGTGCAGCCACATCCGCAGCGTGTGCTACATGGCAGAGAGCCTGGACCCCGGCACAGCCCGCGTGGCTGCGCCCTGCACCCGACGCTGCCATGGGGGCGACCGCCTCCAGGACTGGAAGCGGCACGCGCCACCAGTGTTTATCGGCCAAATGACGCCCGACACGTGAGTTAACACATTTACTGCTACAACTTGTCAAATATATATTTTACTAGCTTTTTCTCGTGGCTTCGCTCGCATTACTCGTCGTCAGGTTTAGCTCACTCGCCGTCACACTCACCCTACATACAGTATAAAAAATTGCATGAATTCCTAAAATTGGAATTTTTTATTGTATTTGTATCTTAGCAACCAATAAAAATAAATAAAATTGAGTTTCAGATTGTTTTTATACAACATTTTTTAGTCTTTGGTAAAAAATAATTCTTTAAAAATAAAAAGTATCCTATGTTACTCCTGATACCTCCAAGAATATGTTTACAAAGTTTAATGATGATCGGTTTAGTAGTTTTCGAGTGACAGTACAGCATACAACAGGACATTCACATTTATAATATTAGGATTGTTTTGACAAAGTAATTTGCATCGGAATTACAAGAATGTTCCTACTGGTGCTTAATAGTCTAAAACAAGTTCTTCTTTGATGATCTTCATTCATTTTTATTGTCAAACCTGTCATCTGTTATTTTTCTATTAATTCTAAGTATTTAAATATTCTTGCATGACATAAACTGCATTTTCAATAAGATATTTTATAAATTTTGATTTAAAACTGAAAAAAATCATTTACAAATAAATTTTTTAATTGATTTGGCATTTTATTTAACACTCTTCTTTGATTACGGCATTTAGGTGATGTTCAAAAAAGGATTTTCTGTAGTAGATTTACTAGTAATATATTCTATTACCGTAGATGAGCATTTGTTGTTTGCTCCTCACCTTAGAGTATAGATTTCAATTCTTTTTTACAAGATGTTAAGTGTCGTAAATGTCTATTGACAAAAATATTAGCAGCGTATGCTTTTTGAAAATAGGTTTACAACAATCTTGTGACTTTAGTTGGTAAATAACCTGTATAGCAGCTTTTATCAGTTTAAATATTTGATTAACACGTTGAGTGCAGAGTACGTTAATAATTAAGGTAGTGCCCACAGTGGCGAGGGCGGCTGCCTACATTAATTTACGTAGCGCTAAGGCCCGAAACATAATGGTTCAGTGTGGGCTTAGCCATTGCCGGGGGAGGTTGATTCCCTCACCGCCTGTTGTGTCAGTTCATGTGCTCAATTCGGGGTAGTTTGTTTCCCGGTCCGTCATTTTTTAAGGGGTGGGGAGGGCAGCGGCACTTGCAGCGGCCTGCGTAATATTACGTAGCACTCTCGAATTGTGTAACATTGGTTCATTTGTTTAGTTTGGGCTTTAGACACTGCCGGGAGAGGTTATAAGTGCTCGCCGTTTATTGGTGCAGTCCATTTTCTCGGTTCGCACACGATCCTTTGCCGGTTCCCCGGGGGCACGTCGTGAACGAAGTAGAATTAATAGAAAAATAGGGCTTCACAGTGTTTTCTATTTTTATTTTTGGTGTTATTGGCGAAATTTAACTGGTAATTAAGAATAATCGATGGAGAACGTGTATTCTGATGATAAAAACTGCTTCAATGAGAGTTTAAGTGACTATCCCCGGCACCACTGGCGGACTACGTTAATTTACGTACCGGAAATGACGTCATGATATTTGACAGAAAATGGACGCATAGACAACTTCTGACGACTTTTTGACAAAATACAAGGGAATGCCTAGTAATTAAACAAAAAAATATTTCCGCAATTTTGGTACGCAGGTAATTTACGTACTCTGTATTCAACGTGTTAACTTCTGCATTGGCCATATGCCGGAGATATATTTCATATTTGATGTGAGAGATAAAAAGAGCATGATACTGTATACATTTATCAATATAAAGTACTTCTCTTTCACAAAATTCTTCTTAAATTTGTTGACAATCTTTAACAAATAAGATGTTTAGCAAATTTCAAATTTCCATCCTCTAGAAGGCCTAAACATTTATGCAGTCTACTTTTTACAAGACACTGACATGCATTATAAAATTTATGTAATCACAGGGCTTATTTAGTGGTTTAATTATCAAATTCCAAGATTTTTTTAATCAAGCCCAAAACAGTTTTCATGAAACCACTAATTGTCTCTACTGATTTAATGTAGTCAATCTGTGTTAATCTCCAATTCTTTCGATAGATAAATAATTACAATTTTTTAGGTTTGTTGAAGATATAGCTGCATGTTTAGAGGGTGCATTGCAAGTTTTGTTTTTAAAATGGCTTATTTGTACATCTCTAGCATTTTGTATTTGTATAGAGAAATAACGAACTTACACTTCATCTAAAGTACTGAAATGTGGCATGGGTAAACTCTGTGTGGGAATTTCCTTTGGTTAACTTGGTGTTTTTTGTCAGGTAGCACATTAAATTACATGGTGAGGTTTTTAAGGCAAAATAGACAAATGGTTTTATAACAATTTTTATAAAAGTGTGGTAAGTAATTTTTATAATACGCATTGTAATACATATTTGTTTAAAATATCCCTGAAATTAAATGAAACAACTAAATAGTGTTTTATTATTTAACTTTCATCAAAGCTTCAACAAGTATTAAGTAAAAAGTAACTTGTTGGGATGGAAGTGTGCAATATGTAGGCCTATCCAGTGGCGTACCCAGGATTTTTTTTCGGGGGGGGATATTATCAGTTCATAATTCCATGAAGATATATATGCATGTGTATGACAATATATACATATGTATGTGTATTAGTACATATATGTGTGTGTATGTGTATACCTGTACATAAAGGAACAAATGAAATAACATACAACTTATTACCATTGACTATATATATAGGTGTTAAAACTAAATTAAACCATGTATACGTTGGTATAAAACTTTATTTTTAATACCAGAATAGACTTTTATACACATGGAAAAATTTATACAGTTGTATACAACCTACACCGCAATTATATACAAGTTACAATAATCAGTGGCGTACCCAGGATTTTTTTTCGGGGGGGGATATTATCAGTTCATAATTCCATGAAGATATATATGCATGTGTATGACAATATATACATATGTATGTGTATTAGTACATATATGTGTGTGTATGTGTATACCTGTACATAAAGGAACAAATGAAATAACATACAACTTATTACCATTGACTATATATATAGGTGTTAAAACTAAATTAAACCATGTATACGTTGGTATAAAACTTTATTTTTAATACCAGAATAGACTTTTATACACATGGAAAAATTTATACAGTTGTATACAACCTACACCGCAATTATATACAAGTTACAATAATTACATGCCCCCTTACACCAGCATATGACACTTAATTTAACAAAATATCGAGTCTTCTTGGCTTCTTAGCCATGACGTCCAAGACCTCTTCAGGTAAAACATTAATGTCTTTGTGAATAGAGAGGTGGGCTAGACAGTTTAACCTAGTTTGAGACGTCGAATTGCGCAGGAATGATTTCAGACGACGCAAAGTGGAGAATGATCGCTCTGTTACCTGTTACCTCCGTTGTATGTCCCGTCGACCTCCTTGGCATGGGACCCGTCCAAATAATTCCGTCGGTGGCTTTGTCCAATCAGGTTATAAAGGAAGGGTTTAGGTAAGGCAAGTGCCAAAGTGAAAAAAAGATAAGAAAGATAACGATAAGGATGGGAAGATGTACTTAAACTAGATCAGGCAGCCCATAGCAACATTCTTCAATAAGA
The DNA here is from genome assembly GCA_030545055.2 of Neoaliturus tenellus. Classification (NCBI taxonomy): domain Eukaryota; kingdom Metazoa; phylum Arthropoda; class Insecta; order Hemiptera; family Cicadellidae; genus Neoaliturus; species Neoaliturus tenellus. The sequence goes on from CM061537.1 coordinate 109,411,731, forward strand.
TGCCCTTTCAGTTTGTCTCTAAATTTATTTATGTCCTGAGTCCCTCTAATCACTGATGGGAGTTTAGAGGAATACTTAATTCCTACATAACTAGGTTTTGTATCGAAAAGTTTCAAATTATGCTGAATAGAACGATTTACATTGTGGTTTCTAGTATTATATCTATGGTTGTGAGGCTGTATCAGATTATTTAGCTTTACATGCATAATAACTTCGAAAATGAAGAGAGAAGGAATGGTGAGAATCTGAAGTTCTTTAAATTTTTCTTTGCAAGTATCTCTAGGTCTGAGCCTACAGATACATCTGATTGCTTTTTTTCTGCAAAACAAAAATTCTATTCAAATATGATTTACTTGACAAACCCCAAAGCACTATGGAATATCTCAAATGACTCTCAATCAGGCTAAAGTAGACTAATTTACAGAGTTCAATATTGTTATAAACAGAAAGATTTCTTAGGACATAAATACCAGAAGCCAACGTGGAAGCAAGTTTATCAACATGATCCGACCGATGGAGACTACCGTCCAATCTCACTCCTAAATAATCAACTGAGTGAGATTTCTCAAGGAATTCCTCATCCAGCAAAATCATGGGTGACATGAAACCCGCCCTCTCAAGAGATCGGTTTTTCTGAGCTGTAGCCTTAAACATAAAACTAGTTTTAGAGGAATTAATACTGAGATTAATATTTGAGAAGTAGGCCTACTGAGCCAGTGCGCCAAGCCGGATAAATGCTTCCTTTTCTAGTGTGGATGTATCTTTGGTGTGTGTGAAAAGGGATGTGTCGTCTGCAAAAATTGTCAGGGATTCTTTCGGTAAAAAATTTGAGATGTCATTTATGTAGATCAGGAAAAGAACAGAACCTAAAATCGAGCCTTGAGGCACGCCTACAGGGATCGGAGCTACACCAGAAAAGAATTGTTTTTTAAAACAAGACTCAGAAGTGAAAGTGATTGAAGTTTGTTGTTTTCTGTTTTTAGGTAAGACATAAACCAGCTTAGCGCCCTGTCTCTAACTCCCAACCTCCCTGTAACTCTGCTGTCGCCGTTGTGATGGGCAACGTGACGCTCACCTTAAAATTAATAAATCACAGATAAACCACAATAAGTCTTAGTAAAAGTTATTTATTTGTAAACTTCTATTTTGTATGGTAATCATTACAAAAGATTATTTATTACTTTAATAGTTGTAAAAATCGTAGTAGAAATGTCTGTAAGCCAACTTTACAGTTATAACAAAACTTTTAAATAGGCACGGAAAGAATAAAAAATTATTTAATGTATACCAGACGTGATATTGACTCAATGGCTTTCTTGATAAACATAAAAAATAAATTAAAGATGAAGTATTTACGACTTAACCACTACTTTAAAAACTGACTGGCCTAGTAAAAACATTGATATTGTAATGTATTAATTCAGAGCATAAATATATACCTTAAGCATGGCATGCAATGTTGGGAACAACATTTCGTTGCAATGATCCAAGCCTGTCAGGAAATCAGTGGGGAGCTTTTCTTTCCCCATTTCTTTCATCACTCTCATCCACATCGCCAATTCGGCGGTAAATTGTTCTGGGTCGGAGATGATTGATGGCCACTGTTTGGCCAATGTTGTTGAACAGATATCTAAGTCTGTATTCTCAGGTTTAATTAAATTCTGTGGCGAGAGGAGGGATATTTTTTTAAGAACATCCACATGTTTCAAAAATCTCTCCGTCATTTCACTAAGGAAATGGTCGAGGAAGGGAATGAAAACGCGCAAAAAAGGGAGTGAGCAGGCGCATGCGCGTGTCGCACCAAATGGGTGTTGTGCGGGTATAGCGTTTCGTTGTGACAAGGCGTTGATCCCGCTACCACTACACCCTATCTAGCATCCCATTTGAAACTTAAATTATGAACATATTAATATCAAAACCATTCAAGTTTAAGAGTAGAAAAATTTTTACATCGGAAAATAAATTATATAATGTTTTACTTGAAAATTTTAAATAAAAATAAATTTAAAATCCCCTTTAGAATTTCGGGGGGGGATATATCCCGATATCCCCCCCCCTGGGTACGCCCCTGGGCCTATCAATGTTGATATCTTTCTAAGGTGGGAGACCTTATTGAAGAAAAACAATCAGTTTTTTACAATTTAGTTTTCAAAATGGCTACTGTTTAAAATATTTAACCTTAAATTTAATAAAACTACATGCAGTACCAAATTGTATGCTATTTTGTTTTTTTACAACATTTAATTTCAAATTAACTATGTAAACATTAAGAAAATCTGTACATATTTCAGGGCTACGGGAATGTTCTGTGTTAACAACGAGGACGCCCCATACTGCCCGCGGCGCAGGGGGGACTCGGGTAACCCCCTGTGCTGCGTCCCCCCCTCCCTCACCCCAGTGTACGAGGAGGATGAGGAGACGACCACGGAACTGCCCACGACAATCGACCCGACCACCACCCAGGATCCCGTGGCCACAGATATTGTCAGAACGTACACCATCAATCCCCTGGCCACCAGACTGCCCTCAGTCCCACCGGCAAAGTGACATGAAAACACAACCCTACGATGGGCGGGGAGGCCTTGATATTGGGGGGGGTGCAAGGTTTCCAAAAAGTATGAGATATTGAAATACCAAAACCAATTTGAAATGGCCCATATTTTATATATTTCAGCTCATTATAACTATTAATAAAATTACTTTCACAAATCAGGGGCTGTATCACATCCCATGAATACGTGAATGAACCCTACCATGCCACCAATCATAACAATGGTGAAAACACTACCACTTCCCTTCATGCCCAGTTTGATTAGCCGAGTAGCCTATTACATTTTAGTAGACGCATTGTTACTAGAAAGTAATGTAAATGTTTAAAGTAATTTCTATTTGGAAAATAATCTGTAGGGGTGTTTTTTTTATTTTTTTAAATTATAGCTTTAAAGAGAAGCTTTTATTAAAATTTGTTCAATTATTGTTGAAAACTTAAAACATTTAACTAGATGTACAACGTTTTGCTTTCATGGGTGAACCAATAAACAGGATTGAGATGTTGAACTTTATTTCAAGTTAATACATTTAAGCCCAATTTCCCCCCCCCCCTCCCCAAAAAAAATTATATAACATTGAAAGTAGATAAAATCAATATTATTAGGTCAACCTAGATTTAAACTTGAATGAAAGTATAGACAGGCTTGGTCTGTAATGCTTGGTCTGTAATGCTGTAAAGTCTGTAATGCTTTTAAATCAATTAATTAAAAATTACATTTATTCGTAAATTTTAATGTAGGCCTATCCACTTAGAACAAACAAAATGTTTGACTGTAAAATGTTATTATTATTATTATTATTGAAAATGGAAGTGCTAAATTTGAATTTAGTAATCAGTGTAAATAAATGTATTATATTTTGTGCTTTACTAGATCACTAAGTTACCACAATAAATTACATGTATGGAAAAAAGTATATCACAAATCAGTTTTTATTTTTTCCCTATTTTAAAGAAAGTTTTCAAATAAAGAATAACTTTTAAAACTATGTAAAATCCATTTTTTTCTAGGAGCTAAATTAGTAAACTACTAGGGGTCCTGTGCGCAAATTGCACATTTTCTAATATAGTTCTTTATGTTTGTGAGAAATTCACCAAAAGTACAATATTCGATGAAATTATATGACTTTAGACACCAAACTATCAAGGAGAAGATTTACATATTAAAAAAATGTGACTGTATTAACAATATTTATTTTTACTATGCAGTGACAGACAATCTATTTTTTCTTCAATTTGACTTAAAATTCATCTGAAGAAGGTAATCGGCAGTTAAGTTATAATTGACATTTAAAAATATCTTTGATGAAAATTTGTCAGCATTTTAAAGCGTCCTCTAGGAATAAATAAAAGCTGTATATAAACAAAAGGGCCCAACTCTGAAAATTGCGTACCTTAACTTTGTGTAGTTTAGCTGTATGGCGACATACAAGAACTCTGCACTTTATTTATATGGATTAATCTTCTATATACTGTATTAATAGGCAAGCATGTTTCTTTTCCTTCCTTTTTCTCAGCTTGAGTGCATCATATGAGAAAACCATGTATACTAACCGAAAGGTATTGTCTGAAGATGAGCAGAATCACATTTTAATTCACATCAGTAACCCTGTTTAATGTTCTAATGTTAATCTTATGAAAATACCCCCCGTTGCAGCAGACCTGCGTACTCAGTGAATTTGCAAATTAGTAATATTAATTTTGATCAGACGGACCTGTAAACAAAATTTCATCACGTGCTCATAAATAAGGAAGTTATGTCTATTCTCCATATAGGGAAATAGTATGCAGGTATGCTGCCATATGGAACACTGAAAAGTAGGTATTTTTAGCATAACAAATTTTATTTTGACCATATGAAGCCATATATTAAGTTACATCAACAGGGCCGCCCCGAGGGCGCAGCGGCCGAGAGGAAATCCTCGTTTTATAAAGGCTCAAACACGTCACAAAAATTGTAAAAACTGCATCAATAAATATTCTAGAAGCAATATTTCAATAACAATGATCATAATATGTTCGATAATAATTTTATTGATTAGTTCAAACTGAAATGTAAAACATTTATTCGGAAATGAGTAGTGACTAAGCCCCGCGCGGCGGGCGACCGTTGGTCGTGGAGTATAAAGGCTCCGATATCTAGTGCAATGAAGTGAGGTTACACACGTCTTTTGCTGTGCGTCGAAATGCGTACTGTATAAAAGGGGCCTAATTCATTTTAACTATAAACCTTTTTGACAAAACAAGTGGAAGTTAATCATTATAGCATCGCAATTGGCTGCATGTAGACTGGCCAGCTGATCTTATGCTCTAAAAAAAAAATAATAATAATAAATGTCTTGAGCGCTCATTTGGGGCCTACAAAAACTAAGTCATACAAGTTTTACCTAAAAAGTTAGTTTGAAGTTTTGTAAAGCATATCGTTGTTTGTATCATTCAATTCTTAATTTAATGAGTATTAAAATGATATGCACATCTCATGACCTAATTGACTTATACACGTAATAACTTACACTATCAGGCTATTGCAATGCTTTTAAATGGAGTTGACAGCTGAAATTTTCAAACATATATGCAGACCCATTAGTTTTGGTAGGCCCCTACCAGACCCAGACCATGTGTCATCAACAAAGCTTTATAGTACAAGTGAATTTTTTAAATTAGTTTGTTCAAACTAACAGCATTGAAATTTTATCCATGCATGTCATTCATTGCTTCCTCGGACTGAAATTTAACATTACAGTTCACACAAGATAAAAAAAATAATTAATTTAAGGGACGCATATCAAAACCTCGCCCCGGGCACCCATTACCATCGGGGCAGCCCTGTTCATCAATGTCTGCCCATAACTAAAGGAGTTTGCCTATTCTCAACATAATTAACATGGGAAAAGAGTGTGCAGGTTTGCTGCCATGATAATTACAAAAACCAAGATATTTTACAATAAATGGATGGATCTCAACTAAATGAAGCTAAATACCAATTTTCATAAAAAATATTGGTTAAAAAGTGAAATATTAACACATCCTTACTCTCCATAAGATTAAACATTGGAGCCCCAAAATACAATGTACTGTCTTTACACTTTTTCAGGACCGGATTATCCACTAGGCCAACCTAGGCCTAGGGCGTCAGCCAGGGGGGCATCAAACGGGCCTTTTTTAATACTACGTTGTTTTAGTAAAATAATATTTAATCGCAAATATTATTTAACTGGCCTTTTTTCAAATTGTTTGATTAAATTCTTTAATAACAAGAGTAGATGATCGTGTGCTCTACCATATAGGCGAACTAGGCACTAGGCGACCCCCTGAGGTGCCGGGATCCGAAGGGCTCCTTCACGGCGGCGATGAGCGCCCCTGATCTGCCGTAAAGAGTATCCCTGATTAGCCGAAAAGGCGCCCCGACCTGGGCATAAAGAGAGCCTCCAATTTGCATAAATACCGCCCCCGATAGGTCCAAATAGGTAGGTTAGGTATCTATTTAGTGATCAGTGTTGTGATCAGTGTTGAATTGCGCTCGAACCGGCTGTAAAAAGCGCCCCTATTGACGGTAAAGAGGGTCCCCGACTGTCAGTAAACATTGCCTTATAATCTATGGTAATAGCGCCCCTGATAAGAGGGAACTTGCATTCTCAAGCGGCGGTGAAAAGTGCCCCTGATTGATGGTAAATAAAGCCACCAATAAGTATAAATAGTGCCCCTGATTTGCGGTCAAGAGGATCACCTCTGACTGGTGGTAAACATCGCCCTCTAATCGACGGTAAATAACACCCTTGATCACTCACCCTTCTAGTTTCCCTTAGTTCTAGCAATTAATATATATTATTCTTTTCAAATATGGTAGTAAAATGCTACATTAAGGTGTGTAAAAGATTTACATCCATGGATTAAAGTGACGAAAATGCTGATCCTCACGTTCAGCTAAATAATTAGAACTATAATGAGCCCATAAATCGCCTTTTTTTTGGGGGGGGAGGGGGTATTGTGACCTTTGGCCTAGGGCGTCAAAAAGTGTTAATCTGGACCTGGCCAAACCTACACCCTAATCCCATAAATTTTATGGGAAATTAGAAAATTTACCAAAATACCGATGGAAATTCACTTAATACACAGGTCTGCTGTGACGGGTTTTACGGGAATTATCAGGGTTAATAACGGTTCTAATTCTATACGTTTTCTTTATTACTTTTCTGGAACAACTGTCATCAGTATATTACCTTGTATTTAATTCATAACATTAATAAATCAATTTAATGAATTATGAAACTATTTTAATACTGTAATTTTTTATAATAAAGTTTTACAAAGTTTTTTTAGAATAAAATTTATTGAAATTGTAGCAGTCTTTTAGCAATGTGAACGTATATTGAGTTAGCCTATGATACATCAATAGCAAATTTTCAAAACTTAAGAAGGGTTGTACAAGGTTATGCGGAAGCCTAAAATGAATGTATATAGAACTCAGAAAATTAATTTGAACTCTCACTTTTCTTTATCCGTTATTGAGATTCTAAGTTTTTTTTTACATTATATCTTATATGAACATTTAATTTTTTATAGTAATCTTAATTATCTTTTAGATAGACTTTTTGGCCTTTGCTTATTTTTATATTTTTTTTCTTTAATTGTACTTCAGAATATTCCTTTTTGCAAGAGTGAACCATTGTAAATAAGAAATTAATAGTATTTAACAACACATAAGAATTGTTTATTCAAAAAATAAAAATAAGAAAAATAATAATATCAAAACATTGAAATAGCAAAACACAACCAGTTGCATCTTCTTTTTTCTCAGAACATCAAAAGAAGACCTGGTGGGACTTGGCAGAGCTTGGGTAAGGATGACTTCAGGACATTCTCCTTCCACTTCTTTCCTCAGGGCCTCTCGCCTATTCTTGGGCGAATATCTGATGATTGTTTCCATCATTTCCTTGCTGTGGAATGTGATGAATTCTTCCTTCACAGGATTCATTGTTTCAGCACATTTAACCTCTTGGTTGTTTAGGATGTACCATCCTATGAGCAAAACAAAAACCATGCTGCGAAACATTATTGTAGGCCGGATTAATAAGAATCAATAAATGGTGAAGAATTATACACTGCCGATCAATGAAAGCCCCGAAACGAAATAATTATTATCATAAGGAGATTACCATAGATACGAGACTTTAATTGTTTACATTGGTGAAATTAAAAATTTAATGCTAATGATTGTAGCCATAGTAATTAAAAGTTCCATAGGAATTTTTGCTATTTTGTATTTTTCCCATTAACACTGAATGAGTGTGTAGGTTTACTGGTAAGCGATGTTGTTAAAAAATATGTTCTTAGGAAATGTAATGGTTTTTATGGTAAAAATCAAATATTGTAACAACATTCTGCACTTTATAATTTCCCCATAATCCCCATGGAAGTGAGTATGTAGGATTGCCACCATATGGAAGTTGTAAGCAAATATCAGTCAACCCCTATCTAGTGAAGGTACAAGCCAAATTTTATCAAATTATGTCAATAAATAAGCGAGATATGGTGTTTTGTTTATTTCCCATAAGAATAACATGGAAAACATAATTTTGGACTTTCTCTGTAACCCATTAGGATAAACTAAAATTTCAAAACACTTAACTGTTTGTTTTTTAGAGTCATTTTAAATGGCTTAGGTTTAAATTGGTGAATTAGTAAAATTAAGGTTGATAAATGCCAAATACCCCCGTCGCAGCAAACCTGCGTACTCAGCGAATTTCCAATGGAATTTTGGTATATTTTCTATTTCCCCATAAAATCCATGGGGATAAGAGTATGTAAGTTTGCCGCCATATGGGTTTTGTTGGTAAATAAAAATTAAACACTACCTAGTGATTGTACATACCAAATTTTATAAGGCTATGGTGTTCTTTTTATTTTCCCCATAAACCCTATAGGGGTGAGTACTAAGGTTTGCCGCCATATGGGTTTTCTAAGCAAATATAAGTTAAACGCTTCCTTATGAATGTACATACCAAATTTTATCAAGATATGTCAATAAATAAGCAAGAAAGAAGGTTTTGTTGATTTCCCATAAGAATAACATGGAAACATACTTTTTGGATTTTCTCCATAACCATTTAAGCTAGGTAAAAAATTCAAAATACCAGATTGTTTGTTTTTTTAAGCTCTTTTAAATGGTTTAAGTTAAAATTGTTGAATTTTCTAAATAAAAGTAAAAAAAGCCAAAAACCCATTTTTAACCCCTTTGAAACCCCATAAAACCCCGTTCACATGGTCCGATCATTCTGGTTCGCGAACTCAACCTAGTAGACGCTGGCTTACACCCCTGTACCAAATTTCATCAAAATCGGAGGTTCCGTTCAAAAGTTATCGTGTTCACGGACACATAGATATATATATATATATATATATATATATATATACATATATATCAATTTGAACGAACGGTGTTTTTGGCTTCTAGGGACCTCAAAACGAAAAAGTATCATGGTCCCGGGCTTAGGTCTTACCGTGACTACTACCGTAATAGCGTATTCCCTATAGGGAAATTCGCTAAAACAAATTTTTTTCATTTTTAAACCCCGTTTCCGCATAACCCGATCATGATGGTCAGGCCCGGATTATCCACTAGGCCAATCTAGGCCATGGCCTATGGCATCAGCCAGGAGGGGGGGGGGGGGGTGGGGTAAAGGGGCCTTTTTATACAAAAATTTTTATACAAAGTTTTAATAAAAAAAATTTTACTGCAAATATAATTTAATTCTGTTTTTTTTCACAAGTTTTTTATTAAATTCTTTATGAACAAGAGTAAATACAATGTTCGGCAAAAGACAAAGAAGAACGGTCTATTTGGGCGAACTAAGAGACCCCCTAAGGTACCGTGACCCGGAGGGCTCCTTTGTGGCGGGGACCTGATATGCCGTAAAGAGTTTCCATAATTAGCGGTCAAGAGCATAACCCCAGACAGGCGGTAAACATCGCCCTCTAATATACCCTTGATCAGAGTTAAATCACACCCCCGACTGGTGGTAACGAGTGGCCATGATCGACTGTAAAGAGCTCCCCCAATACTCGTAAATAGCGCCTGCGACCAGCGGTAAACATTCCCCTAATCGATGGTAAGCAACGACCCTTTGCCCTGACCTGAGCCTTTTAAGGGTTTTCTTGACCTTGTTCCTTTGCCCTGAATTTAAATTTATTTCTGTATTACAAAATTATACAATATTTGATTATATCTAAAATTAACATGGTTGTAAAATGGTACATTAAATTATGCAAAAGAAGTACGCCAGCGGATTAAAGTGGCAAAAATGATGATCATCACATTTACTAAATAGTTCTGTGGTTTTATACAATAGCCAAATTAAAATAAGCCCATAAATCGGGGGTTTTTTGGGGGGGGGGGGTAATTGTGACCTTTGGTCTGGGGCGACAAAAAGTGTTAATCCGGACCTGCACTTTTTAATAGGTCGGTAACCAATGGAGATTGAGCAAAGCTTCATAGTACTAAATTGTGTGTTTTTTTTCGCTATCCATTGATAAAACTCAAGATTTAAAATTTTTTCATGACGTATGAAAAACCCATTTTTGGGGTACAAAAACCCCCCAAACTACCCCTTCCAGTGGGTCGATATATCTATGTATAAATATATTTTTTTATTTATATTTATAAATTTTAACGACTATTATTTTTGGTCTGGAATCCCAAAACGAAAAAGTAACATGGTCCCAGGCTTAGGTCTTACCATGAGAAATATGGTAATAGCTTCCTCCCTATGGGAAATTCGCTAAAAGAGTAACTGATTGAATCATTAGACAGCTCATGGTCAAATTTCGACCTGTGGACGATCTCTGGAATATATAAAGCAGAAACTTATATTATATAATCTAAAACCCACTTCAGTACGATATTATTTAGACATTGTAAATTAGTTGATTCTAAGTAGATTACAAATTATTGTTGAATTACAAAGTGAGATTAAATAAAATGTTCTCTCCTTTCTTTCTAGTAAAATACGTACATAGTTTATAATATATTACATTTTCATTAGTAGCTCAGTTGTTCAACCATAAAACTTAATCAATTGGTCAATTGACTGTGTTAAAAGTAAATTAATGTCCTAATGGAAAAGGGTAGTTATTGCCTCAGTTGTAGCAACAATTTCAACTGTAATTTTGAATACTAGGCGGGGTCCCACAAACAGCTTATTGGACTTTGAAAATGGCAGAGTTTTATAGAGATCCTATTTTTATTACTAAACCAAATTTTGGAAAACCCAAGAAAGTCTGGGAAGAAGAATCTGCACCAGAGGATGAGACTAAGAAATCATTCTACCCCTACTTCAGAAAAGTAGCCACTTTCTACAAATGCCTTGGAAGTTTCCCAGTCAATATTTCCAAATCTAGTTTTAAACTCTCCTTCGTCTGGAACAACGCTCTGACCCTTTGCTCCCTTCTGACTTTGCCGATGATACAATTAGTTCACTCAAGAATTAGCCACATCTCCGACCCTGTGATACAGTTTTTCATATACACATTTCTCATCATCCCATTTATGATAAGACTCCTTTTCATTCGAAAGATTCCAGTCATGATCAGAGTTATCCAGGCTATGGATTCCATAGACACTGATGGTTGTTTGACAGAAAGCACGCCCGAGTTGACAAGAAAGGATTGCAAATTTGTTATAATTTTTTCTTTGGTCTCTCTCTTTCTCACGACGTTCCCACATGTGATTTTGATCTTGGGTGACACCCCTGAGTCTTTTGCCTGGTACTGGTTGCAGTTCCAAGCAATTTTTACTGAAGTTTCTCAAATCTCTCTGTACTATGTCATTTGCTATCAAATGAATCACTTTTACGTCCGTTTCACCGCTTCTCTAGAAGCTCTTTCAGAAAAACCTTGTGGGGAGGTCAAAGAGGAGCAGATAGAAAGTCATCGTTTGACCCATGCTCGTCTTGTGACCTGCGTCCGATTGATGGATGATGCTTTTGGAGTCTGGCTCGGTTTTATTTACGTCATCACTAGTTGTTGGTTTGTTCTGGAGTGCTACATGGCCTTATACAGCAACCACAACATGGTTCATGCTCTGACGCTTCTCCAGGTCATCTTGACCTTGTTTTACATCTACTACCCTGCAGTGCTCTGTGATTACATCTTTAACAAGGTATTATACAATATTTTACCATGAACACAAATAATAATAAAAAGTCTTTAAGTTATATCCTATACTCTAATATAAGTAAGTTATATTTGTATGTATGTATCTATGTGTGTTTGCAATCGGATCTCAAAAACGGCTCAAACGATTTTCTTTAAACTTTGTAAATAACTAAGTTATGGAATAAAAATAATATAAATATGGGCCTCTATGTCAGAAAAGTTTGTATTTCTTTATAATATTTAATTGAAATAAAAAAATTTTAACATTGGTTTTTGGCGTTAAAAATTAAAACAAAGAAATAACGAAAATAGCTGACTCAACTGTCAAGGTGTATACACCACATAAACATGTGGTTTTGCATGGAAGCTAGTTACTTATTATAAATTATATACTAATTATGACATAAATAATTTATAATTTTTTAAATCGTACTACTTTCTGCTGATTATGAATATTTAGATAAATATAAGTCACATAATAGTAGTTTTCATCACTAGGAGCAAAAGTGAGTCTTTTTGGTGCGCAATCGTGTTTTAAAAACGAGGCGCAGCCGAGTTTTTAAAAATGATTAAGCATCAAAAAGACACTTTTGCTCCGAGTGATGAACAACGTTTTTTATCATAATGCAAAATTAGACTTTTAATCGTTAAAAATATTATATAAAAATTGGTATTTTTAAGGTTATATTTACAAAGTAAGTATTATGCAGTGTTTACATTTCTGTTATTTACAAACAATGCTCTTTATAACGTTTGAATTTCAAAATTCAGCTCCTCAACATTAATAAATCAATGATACTTTGCAAACAGCTGACTTTTCAGTACTAGGACCTAAAAAATTCTCCAGATGATTTTTCAGTCCTAGGACAAAAAATAATTGGTTTTGGTACTGTTGAGAGAACAAAAAACAGGCTGATTTCGTGCAGAATGATAAAAAAGTATAAAACAACTATTTGTAGAATTGCATTTGAATAATTTAAGAACAAAAGCATTAGTAAGAATTGTGAAAAAAAAAACTGTTAACTAAATAATTAGAAACCACGTGATACAGATTTAACCTGTATTTAAACTAATATACACCAGAGTACAGCACCCGTAGGCCTAAATTGAAACAGTCTGAAAGGTGAGTGAGCGGAGCGAACGAGCTCGTCTTTAACAAGAAAAAGCCTTTTTGCACTGGGAATTTGACCGCATTGTCTGTAACTGATATTTCTATACCGTTTGAGCTTACCGAGCAAGTGCTCGGTACCCAAGTAATTTATTGTATTTTTTAATTGCAATAAAATACTAAAACAAACTGTTGTAAGACTCATTTTTATCAATACTTAAATTTCTGTTCATTATGAAATTAGTAAAATCTAACAGAAGGAAATACTAAAGTGGATTGTAATTTACTTCACATTTCACAAACTACAACTAGAGGTGACTTAAAATGTGAAAAGATAATTCATCGCTGCTTAAGACAAAAAACATTTATTAGTGAACGCTAGCATTGACTATGTACACTAACGTGAATAGACTTCTCATCTAATGTATTTTGTTTGATACCAAAATTTGGTAGGCGCCAAAGTCGCTGCAATCGATACAATATGCAATTCTTCTCCTTATTGTCACGGGAAGCGCTCTTTCTACCTCTTAAATATCAAAATGAGCATATGTTTTTACAAAAGAATCAAAACAATAACAAACTTCTGTAAAATTATTCTAGTCATCTGTTTCCATTCAACCAATCAGCATTACCTTGCCATCTTGGTGGTGCTATCTGTGTTTCGGGGGTGGTGTTCTCACTTCCCCATAAGTCTCTACTTATTCGGTTCTGTATACATTTATATAAAATTTTTCATACTTGATTGAGAAGAGTGGTAAGTACTGATTTATCTATCATATGTCTCTTGTACTTATTTATCTCTTGTACTGATTTATCTCTTGTAACATGTACAGGGCGGAAGATCGTGCCACCGTAATTTGATTTCAAACATGTCTATGCTATGAGAAGACTATTCAGGTTAGTGTATTTAGTCAATGAGGATAGTGTGTTGGTGTGTTCTATGATCAGATCTCCCACATCTGTTGCAGTGATTATTTTATAAATTGCATTTTATATTAGAAATAGGTTTAATTGTTAAAAGATGGCCAGGATTGAAAGAGACATTCATTTTGCCTCATTGTTGACTAAAAAGCTACTCTCAAAACTACTACTATAGTCCGTTTTTTTAAACCTGATCCTTCTCGAGAAAATTGGGGTGGGGGAAAGATTTAGACTGTAAACAAAAAATTCAAACTGTAAACAAAACATTTACACTTGTGACTAAGATGTTTGAGTAGCAGATTTACTTCAATAACGTTTTTTATAACTAATAATACCTTTCAGTAAGTCCTAGTCAGCTGTTATGTTTTAAAGCCAAATATATACTTTGTTAAAAAGTAACAGTTATAAACTGATTAAAAAGCAACTATTGCCAATATAGTCCGGGGCCGTTATGACAATATAGGGGTCCAATCTGACAAAATTAATAACAAAACAAAACCACTTGGGACGTGTTTGGCATGGTCCCCTGATCATTTTGTGAAAATTCCCAACTTTTCCCACTTTGGCATTTTCCGCCATCTTGGAAAATGGCGGCAAAAATATTTTACTATGTAAGCGTTTATTTAAAAATTAATTGTACGATAACCATGCGATGTAAAAACCCCAAATAAGATTTATTCTACTCAGAAAAAGATTTCCTACAAGAAAATGTGGTATTTATTTGTGGGATCTTAAACGCCAAGGACAATATTTGAACGTAAACCTAAAATTTGACAGAATTTTCATGTTGTATTTGAGAATTTTCTTAGTTTACTTAGATTGTATTGAAGATATGAATTTTGTCCCAAGACAAAAGTTGTAGCCAATAAAATTGTGCATCTTTTCATGTATAATATTTGCACATTACTCTTAAAACAAACAATATAAAATATTTTAAATTTTAACTTTTATGTATTTTAGTGACAGGCAACATAAAAATTAATATTTTCGCATGCAAGTACAACATTAATAACGTATTGAAACGAGTTGGGACTTATTTGGGGTGGTTCCATGATCACTTTGTGAAAATTTCCATTCATTCCCACCTTCGCATTTTCCGCCATCTTGGAAAATGGCGGTTAAGACATGTCATTGTGTAAGCTTTCATTTAAAAATCGATTATACGATAACAATACAGTGTAAAAACCACAAACAAGATTTATTCTACTCACGAAAAGATTTCCTATAAGAAAATGTGGTATTTATTGCTAGTATCTTACACGCTAGGGACAATGTTTGAACATAAACTTAAAATTTTATAGAATTTTCATGTCATATTTGCGAATTTTCCTAGTTTACTTCGATTATATTGAAGATATGAATTTCGTCTCTTAACAAAAGTTGTAGCCAATAAAATTGGGCATCTTTTCATTTATAATGTTTGCACATTACTCCTAAAACAAAGGCTAAAAAATATTTTAAATTTTAACTTTTATGTAGTTTGAAGACAGGTTAAAAACAAATTATAATTTGAGCAGGCAAATACAATGTTATTAACCTAGTGAAACCATTCGGGACTTGTTTGGCATGGTGCCACGATCGTTTTGTGAAAATTCCCATTTATTCCAACTTTGCCATCTTCCGCCATCTTGGAAAATGGTGGCCAAGTATGTAATTATGAAGACTTTTACCAAAAAATTAGTTGTACGATAACGATACAGTGTAAAAGCATAGACAAGACTTTTCTCTTCGAAAAAAATATCCTTCAAGAAATTATGGTGTATATTAATGGTATCGACGCCAGAGTCAATAATTGAATATAAACATGAAACTATATTACATGCTCTTGGCTTCGTCTGAATTGAAAATATGAAGTTTGTACCTTTACAAAAGTTGTAGCCCATGAAATTGTGCATCTTTCCGTGTATAATGTTTGTATATTACTCTTAAAATATTTTAAGAAATTTTTTTTAAAAATTAACTTTTATGTAGTTTGGTGACAGCTAACAAACAAATAATAATTTTAGCAGGCAAGTACAACATTAGTAACTAAGTAAAACCTTTTTGACATGTTTGGCAATTTCAACCATATTGGAAAGGCTAAATAATGTAGGCCTAGCCATTTCATACTTATATTTTAAAATGAATTGTACATCAACCATGAAATGTAAAACCCTTAAACAATATGTATTTCACTTGTCAATGCATTTAATTTAAAAAAATATATATATATAAAAACATGTGGTGTGTTATTGATGTCAAGTATTACGTGCCACACAACCATATAGTAGCTTAAACCTATGTTGGTTCATTTTTTTTATATTAAACCTCCACTTCCCGTCACCATGGGCCAATAGGCCTGTGCGGTGATCTAAAGACAGCAAGGTACGGTCACGGCATTAAGTCACATAGGCTAGCTAGAGGTGACCGCTCATGTTTGCACGTGTAATGTCGTCGCCCGGGATCGAACCGGGGACCGCTGGCTTGTGAGGCCAGAGCTCTACCACTGAGCTACCGCTCCCGTAACTTGTAATTCCCTTATATTGTAATTCTGTTACAATATTACATAAATAATCTAATTGAAAATTGAAACTTTCATTCAAGGAATAGAATTTTTCTGTAGAGATTATAATGAAACTTGTTCGAGGTTTGTATACCAAGCTTGTTTTAGGCCTAAGTAACAACACAGCCTAATAGGCTCCAGTTTATTATTTTTAGTTACAAGTAGTTTTATATTTCCCTGACTATGCCCATTTCATGTCATGTACCTGTCCAACAACAATAAAGATTTTTATTTTTATATGTATTTTTATTGATTTTTGAGAAGTGAAACTGTGGAAAAATCAACAAATTTTTAAAAATTGAGAGGTCACCATGTCAAAAACGATCCAAGTGTTTTTTCTGTGTTATTATTGTGCTTGAATAGTTTTTATCTCATTTTTAATCCCATCGCAAATCAATATAAAAAGTCCAATCAGTAGGCCTAGTTATGTGCTGATGAACTATATTAAAAGATGCACGAACTAAAGGGATACATATTTTGTGCAAGTACAAACTGCATATTCAATACCATTAAAGCAAACTTGGCGATACATAGAAATATAAATGATATTTTTACAAAATTAAAACTAAACGCTCAGATGTTGGGTGTGACATGTAAGATGTGAAATCAATAAAGAATACAATTTCTTACGCGAAACGCTTTGATGAGTGCAACAGACTTACATTTTGTTTGAGGATTTTACATCTTATGGTTAATGTACAATTAATTTTAAAACAAAAAACGTGATATGATTCTGATACTTAGCCACCATTTTCCAAGATGGCGGAAATAGGGGAGAGCGGGGCTAAACCGTACAGCGAGGCTAAACCGTACACCCCTTTTTTTGGCCTAGATTTCAAGCTAGACGATCCCGTCAAGTGCTGCAGCCTAGCTGCAGGTTGCGCAAAGTTTACAGTATGGATATCGTGCCGCTATGCGTACGAGTATCAGTGTCTAAGTCAAAAACGTGTTTTTTACTCTTTTACTTCTAATTTTCGTCCAGTACTAAATAGAAGGTAACTGAAGAATCTTTTCTTGTATTCTAGTAACTGTATTATCATAGTAAACTACATCTCCTTAGCTTTCTTTTGGTTACTAGCAATGATTGGTTAAGTGATAGAATTTGAGGTTTTGTTGATAAATTCCCACGAGGTACAGATCGGGGCTAAATCCAGTGGCGTACCCAGGATTTTTTTTCGGGGGGGGATATTATCAGTTCATAATTCCATGAAGATATATATGCATGTGTATGACAATATATACATATGTATGTGTATTAGTACATATATGTGTGTGTATGTGTATACCTGTACATAAAGGAACAAATGAAATAACATACAACTTATTACCATTGACTATATATATAGGTGTTAAAACTAAATTAAACCATGTATACGTTGGTATAAAACTTTATTTTTAATACCAGAATAGACTTTTATACACATGGAAAAATTTATACAGTTGTATACAACCTACACCGCAATTATATACAAGTTACAATAAGCTAAATGGTTTGTTATGGCAACATATGTTGATTGCAACTTACGACGAAAACACGAAAAATGTTAATGAATTACATTCTTTCCTAAAAATATATAACCATAGTTTTAGTATAACTATAATTTTCATATAGTTATACAAAAATTATGAAAATTATTGCTAGGTATAAAATGAAAGTTTTTTTCAGATTGTCCGTAAATATCAGAGGACCAATCAAAGAGCCAAAAGGACAGAAGAAGCGATGAATGCAGCTATTGATGATGTAGTAAATAGCAGAAAGAAACTAAGAGAGGCGGCTAGGACTTACAATGTTCCAGTAATGACATTGAGTGATAGACTTAAAATCGTGACACAAAAAAGTTAGCTATTTCTTCTGATATTTTAAAATAGTAATACACAGTTTCTTACCTTTAGAAGTAATAAAGCAGTTTTTATACATTAATCTATTGCATTACCATCATTACTTACCTAAACAGATGATTTTTAAACTGTACTGTATAGCCCCTTCTACTGTACGGAATAGCCCCGACCCCCGGGGCTATTTCGTACAATGTAAACTTTTTTTAAACACAATTTTTTTTATGAAAAAAGTTGAATAGTTGGAAAATGGTTATGTATAATCAGTAGCCAAATAATCAAACTATATATTGTTTTGGTTTATATAACCTTAACTTAGTAATTTGCTATTCACTGACAAATCTCCCTTATGTGTACGGTATAGCCCCGCTCTCCCCTAATGATTTAAAAAAGGTTAGAATTTTCGCAAATTATCGGGGGACCATGCCAAACACGTCAATAAAGGTTTACTTACTTATTAATGTTGCATTTGCCTGCTCAAATTATAATTTGTTCACCCGTCTCCAAACTACATAGAAGTTAAAAATTAAAATATTTTTAGCTCTTGTTTTAGGAGTAATGTGCAAACATTATACATGAAAAGATGCACAATTTTATCGGCTCCAACTTTTGTAAAGGGACAAAAATCATATCGAAGTAAACAAGGAAATTCGCAACTATAACATGAAAATCCTGTAAAATTTTAAGTTTATGTTCCAATATTGTCCCTAGCGTGTAAGATACCATCAATAAAAACCACATTTTCTTGTAGGAAATGTTTTCGTGAGTAGAATAAATCTTGTTTGAGGTTTTTACACTGTATGGTTATCGTAAAATCGATTTTTAAATGAAAGCTTACACAATGACATGTCTTAGTCGCCATTTTCCAAGATGGCGGAAAATTCCAAGGTGGGAATGAATGGAAATTTTCACAAAATGATCATGGAACCACCCCAAATAAGTCCCAACTCGTTTCAATACGTTATTAATGTTGTACTTGCATGCGAAAATATTAATTTTTTATGTTTCCTGTTGCTAAAATACATAAAAGTTAAAATTTAAAATATTTTGCAGTGTTTGTTTTAAGAGTAATGTGCAAACATTATACATGAAAAGATGCAAAATTTTATTGGCTACAACTTTTGTCAAGGGACAAAATTCATATCTTCAATACAATCTAAGTAAACTAAGAAAATTCTCAAATATAACATGAAAATTCTGTCAAATTTTTTGTTTACGTTCAAATATTGTCCTTGGCGTGTAAGATCCCACCAATAAATACCACATTTTCTTGTAGGAAATCTTTTTCTGAGTAGAATGAATCTTATTTGGGGTTTTTACATCGCATGGTTATCGTACAATTAATTTTTAAATAAACGCTTACATAGTAAAATATTTTAGCCGCCATTTTCCAAGATGGCGGAAAATGCCAAAGTGGGAAAAGTTGGGAATTTTCACAAAATGATCAGGGGACCATGCCAAACACGTCCCAAGTGGTTTTGTTTTGTTATTAATTTTGTCAGATTGAAATGCTAACTTCCCCGGACTAATAATATTGTGAAACTGATACACAATATGTTGTCATATGAAATTACCAGCTGGTATGCAACAGTGAAATAAAACAAAAACAACAAAAAAACCAACAAAAAAACCAAAAGGCTTCAGCCAAAGGGATAGTAGCAAGTATAAACAAACCCCCTCCACCATCTCTCCCTCAAAGGATCAGGTTTAAAAAAACGGACTATATAGATTTAGTCTTGGTTCTTAAAAATAAATTTATTTCAGAACAAAGACACAATACACATTATCATAAAAATGGCGTTGGAACCATTTCCAGATGATGAACTATTTCAGGTAAGAATATTTTAGGTAAGAATTTATTTGTTGAGGATTGTGGAAATAGACGATACTTTTGTTTAAAAACTAAAATAAAATAAAATTTTGGTACAGTAATCAATGTAAACTTAGAGATTTGTATTATTTTACAATATTTCTATGATGTAATACAGTATTTAATAATAATATTTTAATAATAACAGCTCTTATGCTGAAACTTCAACTATTAACTTTTAGTTTGTTTTAAAAATAATTTACCGACAAACTATTTTTTTCACAGAATTTTCAGCCTATCCTTTTATTATCAAACTAGCTGAGTACCCGTTCTTCGCACGGGGTGTGTGTACAGTTTATTAAACGAATGATATTAATGATTTCACAAATTCATAACCTTCAGTTGGTTCATTCTAACGTATCTAGATATCAAGTTTTATGCTTAATAGCTACCAGGCAAATTTGTCAAAATCTTGTTAAATCCATTTCTCATTTAGTCTAGAAGTTATTTCTATTAATGGTTTTGTTGCAGTTTGATTAAACATTTATATTCGTATGGTGATTTACTTTATAGTTCTATGAGTTTAAACTTATAGAAGATTTAAGAAAACTCAGACTTGTAAAAAATATTATAGATTCTTATGAAATCTAATATTGAATCCTTGATTGGGTGTGACGATAGCTATATGCCAAATCCAATGTATTGAACCCCTGCATCTTGTTCTACCCATGAAAGATATGTACAGACATGTACAATATTAAATCTAAATTCAAAATTAGTTAACATTTTAATTCCCAAACCAAGTAAAACAACGCAACATCTGTCAGTAACGTATAGCCACCGCACCGCAGTGTAGATATTAGGTTTACTTAATTCAATTTTTTTGTCTTTAGACTTTACCTATTTACCTAAAACCTCATGTGTTGCCAATGTATACAAAACCGAATAAATAGTGACATCCCATGTTAAAAAGTTATGTCGAAAAACGGAGAAAAATTAAGCATTGATGGTGGGATTACTTTTCCTTATTGCCACGGGAAGCGTTCTTTTTACCTTCTAAATGTCAAAATAAGTATATTTGTTTGTTTACACAAAATAAAAAACAATAACAAACTTCTGCAAATATGTTCTTAAACCATCTGATTCCATTCAACCAATCAGCATGATCCTTGAATGAAAATTACAGTGGTACTATGAGTGTTTTTTGAGCGACTTTCTCACTTCTTTATAAGAACCTACTCATTAAGCTTTTACACATTAATATTGCCCCGTCTATACCCGAACTACTTGAAAAATTGAGCAATTTATAAACCTCATTGGTTTTAACTACATGTTGTGTTTGATAAAATACACCTCTTTTTGTCAGAAAGTGCAATGAAAGCTAAATTGGGAACTAAAATTAGTTTGTAATGATAATAAGAAACATTTTAAGATTTAAGGGTCAAAACTCGTTTTGTAATAATTTCCATAAATTATTTTAATATTCATATTTAGAACCAAGAATTAGTTGACTTTATTCACTGTATTTAGGCCAGTGAAAAGTTAAAGGGTTAGATATGAAAGAGTCTGTATTTAAAATTTTAAGTGTTGCCATCTGTGGGGAAAATGACAAACTGTCTAATCCAGCTGATTAAAGAGCATAGATAAAAAGGTAGAATTAAATATTCCCATAAGATTAACATTGAATATTTCTTTTACTATGAGGGAGAGCCTTTTTGACGAACGATGCTTTAGAGCAGCTAAAATCGTTCTAATTTCAACATTTAACAATAATAAAAATTTTCATATCATTTACTAAAGCCCTTGTCGTGTGAAAAGAGATTAAAGATTGGTATTTTAGCACAACTTGGCTACTTTGACATACTATGGGGCAAAGCCCTAAGGTCGCTAAGTCAATTAAAGTTGTAATGAACCTTCACACCACTCTAGTCTATGACATGAAAAAAATTTAGACCCCTAGGTAAAGTCATTATCCAGTGAAAAGAGGACAAAATAGGACCCATGAGCGTTACAGACAGAATGACAGAGAGAGAGAGACAGACAGACAGAGGGAAAGAAATTTAGATGACACCGATTTTGGATTCTGTTATGCATAAAAAGTAAAAATAACCAAAAATTTCAAAATTCTAAGCAACGTACAGACAAAACTCTAATTTTATTAATATAGATGGGAAATCAGTTGAAGTCAAAAACCAAAATCAACTAAAACCTTGATCAATCAAAGTCGATTCTACTCCAATATGGTAATAAAAAAACAACCAGATTAACAATTATTGACCCGTGGAACAATAAAAATATCGTTCCATGTCTTTTTCCCACAGACTGCTAAGAAACGATTCATCGTTCCACCACATGTCCGACATAAACGGGAACATCAATTGACATGACTGCTATTTCAAAACACCAATGATTCCATTATATATAACCAATAGCAGTTTTTTATAAACTTTTTTACTGACTTTTTTTATTGACTGCTCGCCTCTGATCCCTTGGATAACACTTGACAGTCAAAAGTTACAGCACTTACATGTACAGTATAATTAATTTCCTAGCAGTTTTAGCAACTTTTTTGTAGCACCGATAGAGTTCATGTAAAGCCTCTAAATGCCAACATCTTTACAGCGGTTTATGATTGAAAACATTGTCATTATGAAGCGGCAATCCCGTCAAGGCTTATTTAAGTGCTGCTTAACTATTTATTTAAAAAATATAGTAATTAAGATTTAATTTTTGCGCAGATAATGTACTTCCTGCGTCAGATAAAGGTAAACATCGCAACTGTCAGTGCTGCCGGGCTAGCAAACGTCAACAAGAGGATCATCACAAAGGTCAGTCACACTATCTCCGTAACTAGCAATTTTTATTTGTAAGCAAACCTGTTCCATTATTTTGATTGATTGATTGATTGACCTACGATAATTGGCAGAGATGTTTCTATATAGCATGGGGTTTTTTTAAGAAATTTGTGCATTTTACATAAAAAATTATGCAAAGTAAATATCTTGGTTTCTCTGAAGCCATGTGGTGAGCACATATGTCAATGTACATATGCAGGGCCGATTTTGTAAATGGTCCGGTGGGCCCGGGCCCAGGGGCGCAAGGGCCAAAGGGCGCAAGGGCCAAGGGGCGCAAGAGCCCAAGGGCTTTCTTAGGTTTGTTGGGAGCGCGACAAAGAAAATATTTTACAATTTATCAGGCAGATTTTGACGTTGACGCCATAACCACGGGGCTTCGTACTCCTAACAGTAATAATGAGAAACGTTTTGCGATCAGTAGAGGTTGCAGTATTCAGCGCGTGCCGTACTGTATAGCACACAAGTGCGGAAAGGCGACGTATCAGGAACACCCGTCTCCCGAACGGCGTGCCAACGACTAATCCCCACCACGGGTCCATCTCCCCCTGACGCGCCGCCCCACCATCTCCCCCCCCCCCCCCCCCCCAGCGCTTACGTGTCCGAGCAAAGTTTACTTTTACAATGCGCAACCGCATTATTAGCTCGAAAATGAACACAATAAAAATAGTTCAGTCATTGTTTCATTTTGATGTTATGTTGAGAATGCGCGTCTCAAATCGTCAAATGCCTAATGGCATTGGGTTTGTTTATTTTTTTATTCATATCCTCGGGTGAGGAGGTTGAGGGGCGGAAGGGAAGGGCGAAAACATCCCTCGGGCCCATAGCGCGTCACATACAAACCGCGGGCCTGTACATATGTCATAACGTTGGATTTAACGTCACAACATGTTTTAAAGATGAGCCTCTCAATTTTCTTTACTTTCTTCAATTAAATTTACAGTGTTAACAGAATTAATTAATCAGAACTGTTGAAGTATTGTGGTCAATCTTGTATTATACAAAATAATATTATGTTATTATCATAGTGTTTTTGAAAAAGTACACCCCCTCCCCATCCCTCGCCTAATCCAGATGTTTTTGACCATTTGTCAGCTTATCTGGCGGCAAAACTATACTACTGCTTGTCTTGATTTTGTCGTAGGCACTCTCTCTCTTTGCCACCTCCTTCGTGGCAACCATCCAGCTGGAGCCGCAAGTAATGAGTATGTTAGGAGTTCTTCGTGAGGTTCTGGAGGGTGGGAAGGTGCCAGCTCTAGTGGCGGGAATAAACACTACGATCGCTGCGGTCACTTCAGGATGAACACACCATCAAATAATTTTGTTTCAATCAAATAAACAATAAATAGCATTAAAACAATCATCACATCTTACTTTGAAAATATTAGTAATCAACAAATCGGAGAGTTCGCTGTCCGTCGGGCTGCACTGGTTTTTGGAGTCGCAGAAGCGCTTTCGGCGGCTTGCCATTGTCAACTGCTCCGCGAGGACAAGCAGTTGACAATGGCAAGCCACCGAAAGCGCTTCAGCGACTCCAAAAACCAGTGCAACCCAGGACAGCGAACTCTCCGAGTTGTTTAAGACTAGCGCAGGGACCCCAATGATATCTTCGTGTGATTACTAATCAAGTCAAAAAGATTCTTCTTATAACTAATGATCTAAGGATTCATTGATGTGTTTTATTGTTAATTTTCAGTTTGCTACAAGAATATTTTTAAAAAATCGTAACCAAAGACCGCCGCTGCAATTTTGCGGCGTGCGAGTTCTACTCACAGCCCACAGCCGCAGACCTGCGGCGGCTGAGCTCATTAAAATAGACTGCCGCCGCAGATCTGCAGCGATGGTTCCATGATACTAAACACGAAATTTAGGCATGGACTACAAGATTGTCAGCCGCATGTGTGAGGTGCTTGGTCTGTGGCTAGGACGATCACTACTGACGTCACTGACTAGTTGGCAACACTTGTAGACAGATTCTATTGATTCTGTTCGTGGTCTGTGGCGTAAGTCACAGCTACTAGCTAGGGCCAGTCTACAGGGAAGTCCATGATTTTGTTGGTGGGCTGAGGGAGTGGCTTGACTGCCGCATATATGCGGCGGCTGGTAGCGAACATTTAATTTAATTAAGTGTTGATTGCTATACAGAACGATAATGTGAATAAATGTAAGTTTTTTTTTAAGAGCACAAATTTTATTATGATCAAAATAAATCAGTTATATGTTTTACATACGTTTTATTCCATCTTTATCTTTAGCTCCTGTGTTGACCCAGCAGATAGAGATGTGGGCAGAATATGATACTGTCCAGCTATTTAAAAGTGATTATTCAACATAAAATGATAATTTCACATAGTACTCTTCTTGCATACTATTTTCCTTTTCAAACTAACTCAGGTATTGTATGTATCGGAAATCAAAATTAATTTGGTTGCCAAGCAATGCTAAATAAATTTGGTTAAAAAATTCAAATTATGAGAGGATAGTTAGTTTATTGAATTAATTAATTTATTAGCACCACTAAGACATCAAAACATTACGGAATGTAGTATCATTAAAATGGCCTTCCAATGCAATGAGTTATTTATAATAAATCCCTGGCTTATTCTGGGTCTGGGGTGTAACAAGTATTCATGGAACACTTTTTACCTTAAGAAATTATGACAAAGAAGGCTGGTTGTATAAAGGGAACCATTCAGTAGAAGAAAACTTCTTACATTCATTATTAATAATAATAATTATTAATTAATAATAAGTTTCACCTTCTGGTAAACCTTATTATTAATTGATATTGACATCCCAGTAGGAATAGGAAAAAATTTACTCTGAAAACAACGACGTTTTTAAGGACACTGTTTCCTGTGGGAAAGGGAAGATTATACACAACTATTAGCCGCCGTATTGTAAAAGTATTTTTAGGTTTGTAATGTTAAAAGTCTTGTACTGTACTATATAAATCAATCTATTGTGACTACAGCCTTTGTTTGGTATTACTATGCATTCTTTTACTTTTGTTTATATTTTTTTGCCTTGATGGCAACCCATAAGACCAATATTAAAATTTATAATTTTTAAAGTTAGTTTTAGACGAAAAAGGATTTTTCTTGTAATTGGGGCTGTTTCTATATTTAATTTTGTACCAAAACACTCTCAAATGCAAAATTTAAGCAGAATCTACCAACTAGATTCCGAGACCTTGGAAAACCCACCTTAGACACTGCTCGTATTATGGTATAGGATAAGGGTAGCCATATTTGAAACCGATTTAAGGAGAAAAGTAACTCTTACAATGTTCATATAAAGTATAAAATATTATAGTAATTTTTTAAAAATAAAATAAATAAGTATTGTTTTTTATGTTGAATGGTGACAATTTTAAGTTACCGATCACCATACTTAATACAAAAAAAAAAATAGTTTTGTTTTTGTGGACTTGAAAGGAGTGCCCATAACAAAACAGCAGAGAGATAATGTCAATATTTGTTCATCATTTTCTGGTTTACAAAAAGCAGAATAAAAGAAAACAAAGTTTATGTAAAATTGCAGGTAAAAGTCATGTTGGATTTATAAAAGTAGCTATTAGTAAAAAAGTAAAAGCTAATTTTAAAAAAATATTAATAAATTTTATAGAGAGCTTCAAATTGCTTAGTTTCCACTGCATACTTCTTGTTAATATTTTATTGGCAAATTAATTTTTTTGGTTTTAAATAGGAAAAAGTACCCCTGTCGCAGCAGACCTGCGTATTCAGCAAATTTCCAAAGAATTATTGTTTCAACATCAAAGAACTTTGTGGCTATATTATATAATTAATAATCGAAGAGGTGGACATAACAACGTTGTAACTTCAACAATTTTCATTTTCTCATTTATACATAAATTTCACATATTATTAATCCATATTATTGTTCCATATCAGTCTTATTTTGTATTTTTATATTATTCCAAAAAAACCTTTTATGAAAATTTTTTTATTAGCGGTAAAAAACATAGTATAAACTTTAAACACCATAAAAAATGAAATATTTTACAATTTACTGACATATAAAAACACTGTAAAAACACTGTAAAATACTGTAACATATAAAAAAATAAAACTTAACTACCCAAAGCGTAAGGACTGAGTTGGGAGAGTAGCTATAAAAAAGGATTTGGCACTTCCAAATTGGATTCCTTCGCGAATTACATCCCAAATGAGGTCCGGTCCGGCCGGGTTCACATTAGCATGGGAATCACGTCAGCACAACGGTTAGAGCCAAGCGGTCTGCAGTCTCGAGGGACATGTGGACGACTCTACTGCTCGTAACAGGTACTCGTTACTGCCTTTACTGCCGATGGCCGTAGAATAATAACGCAACCATGGCAACGGTGCATGCCTCGAGGAGTGAGGGAATTCTCACTCCTTCACCATCTTCATGCAAATTTTAGAAAAAACTTGTTTTAATTGATAACAAAGTGACGAACAATGATTACAGTGCTAGTGTCTTAGAAAATGAATAAAAAACTAAGGGTTTTAAATTAACTTTTCAACCTTTAATTTTTTTATCACTAAGAGATAAATAAATTTTATCGTTTCTGTGATGAAACACAGGGAACAGCAATTTATATTTTTTTAAATGTTTTTTCCTACAAGAAAATTTACTAAAACATTTCAATATACTTTTATTGTAAGGTACCTATTGTCATTAACTCTATAGTCCGTTTTTTTAAACCTGATCCTTCTCAAGAAAATTGGGGTGGGGGAGGGGTTTAAACTGTAAACAAAAAAATTAAACTGTAAACAACACATTTAAACTCGTGACAAAAGTGTGTCGAGTATCAGATTTCCTCAAATAACGTTTTAAATAAGTTATAATATCTTTCAGTAACTCCTAGTCAGCTGTTATATTTTTAAGCCAAACCTATTCCTTGTTAAAAAGTAACAGTTCTAAAGTAAACTGATTAAAAAACAACTGCTACCAATAATATTGTAAAACCGATACACATTATGTTGTGATGTAAAATTACCAGCTGGTATGCAACAGTGAAATAAAACAAAAACAACAAAAAAACCAACAAAAAAACAAAAGGCTTCAGCCAATGGAATAGTAGCAAGTATAAACAAACCCCCTCCACCATCTCTCCCTCGAAGGATCAGGTTTAAAAAACGGACTATAGTTATAATTAAAAATACTAGTATACGTGTTGCTCGAAATCGAGCAATTTACTTTAATTCAATACAAAAGTTACTTTTAGCTCAAAATCAACCATATCCGGCCAATCCACTATTGTGAATATCTTTAATCACCAAAACAACACGTACTTACAGCTGATTATTAACAGATGTTTAAAATGCTTTATTCAATCCCAATGTTATTTAAATGGGAAATTTTGAGATTTCAATGGTGGATAGTGCCTTTATTTTTAGTCCGATTCTCATCAGTTTTTGGCGGAAACAGCTACAGACCAAGCCCTATCCAACGACACCAAAAACTTGAAAATCGGTTGAAAATTGTAGGAGGAGTTCTTTACACAAAAAAACCCTTTGTGTATTAAATTAAATGAGTTATATAATGCTGCTTTTCAGACCAGATTCATCACCTGTTACAACTTAGAAATCCTATACTATAATACGAGGAATATCTGAAGGGATGTGTGTTCCACGATCTCGAAATCTAGCTGTTAGATTTTGCTTAAAGTTTGCATTAAAGAATGTTTTGGCCCAAAAATAAGTTTAGAAACAGCCTAAACCCCAGGAAAAATCGAATTTGGTCTAAAATTAAGTTTTAAAATTGTAATTTTTAACATTAGTCTTATGGGTTGCTATTTTGGTAACGAAATAACAACGAAATGTAAACAAAAAGAAAGAAACATTAATGTTAAGCAGACTTTTTGAAACAGCTGTTAACTGTGAAGAGGTATAGTTGGTTGTTGGTGGAAATTTAATTGCTTTTTTACCTTGACACTATAACAAAAGTGAATAAAACCAACGAGCAAGGCTCGGTTAACCTGGTACTATCAATTATACTCTGACCACTCCTTTTCATAAAACAGCCAGTTTTGAGAGACAAACCTATTTATAATCTATTAAACTTTTCAATACCCTACCCTCATTCTTAAAAGCATAATCAGATGAGCATAGATTCCGGTCGAGTCTCAATAAGTCAGAATAGTATTGTAGCGTCCATGAGTACCTGGATTGTAAATGAGAAATTTTATTCTTACTTTTAGACAAATCTTATTATTTTTATTATGCAGTATATGACGACTGTTAATGCTATGTATATAGTCAACTACAATAAAGAATTCTTGATTCTTGATTCCAATTTTGATAATAATTTATAAGTTTTGTGTACATTACTCGTGCTTTGTTGAATAAATGTATGTGTGTTATTTACTTTTATGGAGTAACTTTTAAAATTGTCACTGTGCAGTCCAGGTAGTTCAAGGAAGTGTTTCACCCAGGGTAGACTGGTCCCTCAGTAACTGTAGACTCCGACTTTACGAGCCGTGTGAGGAAAACCAGGACATCTTGTATTACTTATACTTCGTGTAAGTATTTTATATCACATAAAATATATGAATAATTTTAGCCTGGGGATATATTTGGTAAAAGATTGACATTTATTGGATTAATGTGTTCAAATTAATTATAAATGTGAACTTGTTTTCAATCTTGAAATACTGTATCTAAATAAAAAGGCACAATGAAAATGGTTATATGTAATAGAAAAAGTAATTGAGAATTATTCATGTGGTACAAAGAATGTCCTTAAACCCTATTACCTCAAGGGAAGGGATCAAAACTAAAAGAAAAAATGTTACTAATCCAGCCAATAATATTTCTCAAAATACAAGTTTCCAATACGTTCACAAAAAAAAGAATAGCAAAATTTATTAAGGAGAGGTAAACTCAATAAAGTAAACAGGTATTCAAGTTCGCCTTTATTATTATGTTTGAATGTACCTAAGTAAGTTTGCTAGTAATTAAAGTGAAATAGAAAAACGTTTTTACATTAAATTAAAAAATTAGTCAGGTAAGCAATTTGTGTTATATTTGTTATCATTTATGTTATTACATCGCTTAAATATAAAACTGTAATTTTCTACCTCATTGCTTGCTTTTCCTAGATGGTGTGTAATCAACTAATCAATATTACAGTATTTTTTAACTTAATTCATACCAAACTGCACAAATTTTTGCAACTGCTATTTAAATTCTCCTCACTTCTACTAAAAATACATTACTTAATATAATTTTATTTAATTAAATTTTTTACATATTAGCATATTTTACTATGGGGAATGCGCTATTACCCTGGTAGTCATGGTAAGACCTTAGCCTAGCGAGGACCATGTTACTTTTTTGTTTTGAGGTCCCCAGAATCCAAGAACACTTTTTGTTCAAATTCATATGTATGGATTTTGATGAAACTTGGTACAGAGGGTTAAGGCAGCATTCATCAGGTTAAGTTTGAAAACCACAATGAGAGAGTGGTGGAGATAATATGTCTGTTCTTAATCAACTTATCATCTGTCTTCTGCATTTGTTAAATTTGTAATGTTTGTGTTTTTGAATTTTGTAAACATACAATTCCTTTTGCATTGCAGCCGATTGCCGCTTTGGATTCTATGCAATTTTATTTCTGTTTAAAAATATTTTATTGCAATAACATTAAAATAATGTATTTAGAGATACTAGAGATCGCCTCCTGATCGAAATTCGATCAAAATTTCAGTTGATCTGGACCCAAGAAGCTTAAAAACATTTTAGAACTAAAACATCTGTTCTTCCTAATTTTCTAGCAGTTGTTTTTACAGCAGCTGTCTAATGATTCATTCATTTCTCTTTTCTCCTTAGATTAACATTGGAACTTTGAAAGCCTGTGGGGCGTAGCCCTGGAGTCCGATGTGAATTAGAATGTGATTCTGCTCATCTACAGGAATATACCTTTCTAACGGTATGCTCGGATTTCTTCTACGATGTACACGAGCTGAGAAAAAAGGAGGAAATGAAACATGCTTGCGTATTAATATATAGATAATGCCATTAAATATTTTATATTTTCTTGTGAGGATTATTATAATAATCACAAATATCTTTGTTGTTGAAACATACCTATCTATTGGAAATTAGCTGAGTACGCAGGTGGTGCGACAGGTGTATTACACTTTTTTTGTGAATGTTAAAACACCAAAAAGAAAAAAAATCATAAAAACGTTTAAAAACAATGTACAGTAGTGTTTTGCCCTAATTATCTTTTCAGAAAACAAAGCAAAAAAAATTAAAAAATAAAACAAAATCCCATAATTTTATTCTTTTTCAGAAAAGATGATCCACCTGCTGTGCTGAATGGGTCTTTCAGAGAACTACCTTCAAAATACGATGAAACGTTGCCTCTGAAGGTCATCATCCACGGGTTTGCTGGCAGGATCCTCACCGACCCCACGTCAGACATACGAAAAGGTAGCTTTTATATGAAGTAAATTTGCACAGTTATAAAGGTGAGATTGAGATAAAAAAGTTATATAATATCTTTGTCAGATAAGGTTTTGGAATAGTAGTTTTCATTACTAGTCTCGAAAGTGACTCATTGCGGGGAGAGATTGCTATCGAGCCCCGCAATGGCACTTTTGGGACGAGTATTGAACATTATTTTTCATTACGATATCGAAAAACTTGTAAACAACATGAATATTGTTGTTTGTTCAACTTAGTATCAAGAAAAATCCGAAGTCATAACGCTGAGTTTCCGTGCTTATGTCCTGGTACACACGCACTGAAACTAAGCGTTGTGCAACAGCTGATCGGCCTAATGCAACAGCTGATCGGACTGCACCACAAAATCCCATAACGGTTACTTTCCGTGCACCACATATGCACGGAAAGTAAACGTTATGTAATTTTGCCGTGCAGTAGCGGGAATAACCTATTTTCTTAGCTCATTTTACGTTTAGAAAGTGTACTTTGTGTGTAGAGTAATGAAAAATATAAATTTTTGGTCCTTCATTATTAGAAGCTTAAAAGACCTTTCATTAATTATGTTTTACACTTCTGAACTTTGTTGCTTTTAATGGTTTAAAAAAAACTCCTACAAAAAAGGGGTAGATTTTCTTTTCCCAATAAAATTTTTCCCTCTTGAAGTTATTTTCATCACGAATAGTCGTTTCTTTGCACCAGGTTACGTCTTTAAATGGTTCTATGTAAACTATGTATGCTGTTTAAAAAAGTGTAAGGTCATTAGTCTTTTTGGTATTATAGTAAATGAAATATATCCCTTTTATTTAGAACTATCAAGTTTGAGTTTTCTTAATTGTATTCTTCTAACTAAAGGCCGGCACACACAGCAACAGACGGACAAATGCAGACGGATGGAGCAAAAATCCCTCCCCATGTTATTAAATGAAGCAACAGGCACACAGACGTCCGTCTCTTAGACGTTCAGACAGACAGACGTCTGTGTGTGTTGCAACATTCAATAACATGGGGAGGGATTTTTGCTCCTTCCGCCTGCATACGTCCATCTGTTGCTGTGTGCGCCGGCCTTAAGGGGGAAAAGTTTATTGTCCTGTATAGGTCTAAGTCACACGTGTTTACATGCTTTTATTAGAATACATGAAGGCGGGAGGCTACAATGTTCTGGCTGTGGACTGGGGGCGGTTGGCACTGATCCCTTGCTATCCCGCTGCAACCGTCAACACACTTGAGGTGAGATTGAGTTTTCGTAAGCTGTCAAATCTTATTCGAAGGGGTAAATTTTAAATCGCATCAGGTTTCTGGCCCTGAGTGTACAGTAAGCAATAACTCCAGTTCTATAATTTTTAAATTCGCAAGAGGAAAATGAGAGGGTGGAAGTAAAAAGAGAGCTCATAGAGGGGAGTCTATGGTCTAGCTTCTCATTCCATTGTTGTCAACAATGCACCCAGCCACACAAGTGTGGGTTAGTTCTGGAAGATTTATTACTGTGTTGTTAATAATCAGCACATATAAGGTTGTTATACGTAAAATTGTGATCCAACTCTTTTTGACTTAAACTAGTTCTTATGTTTTAACTATATAAAGTAAATTTTTTGGCTAGAAGTATTGAAATCTTAAAAAATTAAAAGTTTAATTTTAAAAATTCTAAATATATTTACTGTACAAATACATTTTATCTACTTGAGTTTAAATATAATTCATTTTACTATGATGTCATTTTAAATACCAATTAATCGATGTAAAGTAAAATCCCCAAAATATGACAGGGTTAAAAAAAACCTTGTCCTCGGACAATTGAAAAACAAAACTGAATTAACGAATGCACTACATTAGCAGGCCACCCGCGCTTTACTTAATACAAAGTGCATGTGTTATGCCACTTGCGGTGAGTGGTGTCAACTACTGCCCCTGCCGCCAGAGTAAGCTCGCAGCTGTAAACCTTAAGACTTTGTAGCTATGGTGAGTGGATAATACACGTCACAAGTCACAGTCATGTCAACACTCCCCTAATACTCCATCTCGCCTATAGTATTTTCTCCCCCCACAAGTTTACAAACTATAAGTTTTAGATGGGGTACAACTATAACTGAAACGAGTACAGACCTTTGGCAAAGTACCCGTTACTCAAAGACAGAAATACCCGTTATAGGCACTTCAGACCAGACAGATACAGATAGCTACAAATCAACAAGAAATCCGCATTACAGATACTTAAGGAACTGTAAAAGTAACTGTTTAGCAGAATTAAAAACCAGGATTATCATCTATTCAAATACAAGTACAGTAGAACCTTGATAGTTCGACTCTCGATAGTTTGACACTCCTGATAGTTCGACATGTTCCATGATAACTTAACATGTTAATAATGACCCATAGTGTCCATGTTGGAGCCTGATAAAGGTGAAAATTTAAACAAATTGGCGAATGATTTGAATGTTGTTTATGTTAAAGTTCAATTAGGTTATGGTTTCACTAAAATTTAGTGTTTCCTAAATTCATATTATGATTTTTATACTCCCATTGTTAAAATTTCCCATATACTGCCTATAGTTGGACATTTCGATAGTTCGACACTCTCTAAGTCCACAAAGTGTCGAACTATCGAGGTTTTACTGTAATTGTAAAAAAATCAACTATGATTGTCTCTGGAATATTGGCATCTCTGTAGCTAACTGTTGGTTGGCCAGGTAGGTCGGTGTCTAGGAGAGTTGTTGCTTTCTCTGTCTCCCAGTCATCCGCCCTCTCTGTTGCATCTCATCGGGTTCAGTCTGGGCGCGCACATTGCCGCGTACGCCGCCAACTACCTGCACACCCACTCTGGGCAAAGAGTGGCGAGGATCACGGGTACGACATAGATTCATTCCATTAAATGTATTACAAATTGCTTCTATGATGTGAGCACTGTCTGAACCAATGTACGTTCCACGATCTCTAAATCTATGGCAGGATATGGCTTAAACTTTGCATTTAAGAGTGTTTTTGTTAAAAAATAAGTTTAGAAACAGCCTCAACCCCAGGAAAAACCTAATCTTATCCAAAATTAATTTTAAAAATCATCATTTTTAGCATTGGTTTCATGGGTTACTATTAAGGCAACATAACAACAACGCAAAGTAAAAAATAATAATAAAAGCCAAACCTTTTGTTAAACAGCTACAAAAAAGTGTCTTTGGACCGAGGTGCTTAATATGCGCTGTGAGGTAAGTCAAAATCAGATATTTTAAAGCCCTGTTTGATTCATTACTGTAAAAAAAGATAAATAGTAGTGTCATTTGAGCAAAGGTATGGTTGACGTAAACTTCAAGGTCTGATTACCTTGTTACTTAACAAAAGTGAATTAAAACCAACGAGCAAGGCTCGGTTAACCCGGTACTTCATCTTATCAAAGCCATATTAGATGATACATGCCTAACTGCTAAATGAACATGACATCATTATGGTACACGTATATGACGTAGTAAGTTTGAACATCGCTCTCTGATCTCTAGCTGAAAGCACCGTCCATGGGGGTAGCGATGAGGAATAGCCGGTTTGCTCTCTTTAATAAATTTCTATAGACTTTTTTAATTTGTTACATTCATCTCTAATTCTTATATATATTGTTGGTTATTTAATTTGCTTTTTTTAATATCCCCAGAGGAAATATTCATAAAGCTTAAATCTGGTAATCTATTTTAAAGCACATTCCTCTTCCAGTTAATATTACAGGCGGTACACTGACTAGAAGAGCAATGTACTCTCCAAGATTTCCAGATCTAAGCCCTTTGAATTATTTCCTCTGGGTATACTTTAAGATAAACAAATATGAAAATAGCCCATGGATTTTTTTGTAGAAAAACAATTTTAGATTTTGGGAACCACTGGTACTATTAGAGAAGCTACAGCTAACAAATAAATTTCACTTTTCTAGGTCTAGACCCAGCTTTGCCATTCTTTGCGACATTGAAAGATTCCTGGAAGCTAGACAAAGAAGATGCTGTTTTTGTAGATGTTATTCACACTAATGTTGGACTCTTTGGAAAAATCGAGCCAACCGGACACATAGACTTCTACATAAATGATGGGACAATTCAACCTGGCTGCACGGAACATAAAAGTAAACTCACATTAATATAAATTGAGATAAACATTGTGAAAATCTTAAATACATCTGTAATTTTATAGATTTTGATTCATCACTGGTAAACAATGTAGCACTACAAATTTTACTATTTAATCCTTATTAATCATTTCTAAGCAAAGTAAAAAATGTAATGTATTGTGAGTGGTATTTTCTCACTTTTGATCAGTTTGTTCCTAATAAGCTGTTCCGCCTTCATTGCAGACCCCCCAGTCTGCAGTCATATGCTGGCCAACACGTACTTTGCCGAATCAATAACGTCCACGGTTGGATTCTGGGGCACTTCCTGTCCCAACTACTTCCAGTACGCGCTCGGCTGGTGCCCCCTGATAGACAAACACCACCCGGCCGCTCGTTCCAGGATACTCATGGGCGAGAGGGTTATTTATGGGTCAGTACAGTGTCATAAACGTCATGGGAAATGGGTCATGCTTGAGTCGGTAGGACTAGAACACTAAAAAAAAAAAAAAAAAAAACAAAAAAAACATTGCAAGACAGACTGTCTAAAAGTATTTTGTGTAGGCTTAAATACTATACATGATTGTTAATTCAGTTATTTGTTATTTTCTGTGAAAGTAATATGGTCTATGATTATTATTATTTTCAAAAGCATGGTTTATAACAAGTGAGTTTATTCGAAACAAGTGAGACCAGTACGCTATCGGACTATAGATTATGGATTACCAGATGTATTATTATAAAAATTATAATAACCTTTGCATCTCAGGAAAGGGTAGAACCAGGTAGGTAATAACTATTTAAGTAGTTTACAAACAACAAACCTTAATACACAAGTCTATTATTTAAATTATATGGAATCACAATTTAAATCTTGAAAAAGTCATTTAAAGTCATAATAAGTTGTACCCGCCATTTACTTGAAGATTTCTCTCTTTTGAGCAATATTATTGCTGCCAATGCCTTTAAAATTATAGAATGTGTCAGATCAAAGAATGTCGAACGACAGAATCTACTGTATGCTTTTATTGGAGATGAAACACTAAAAAGTTTGATTTGAAGTTATTATGTGAGTCCAGAACCAGATAAACTGAAAAGAACCAACCAAAAACCTAAGAAAGAAAGATCTTGCACTGGTTGGATTTTGAATTTCTCAACGTAATTTAAAAGATTTTTTTTACTAACTTAAAACTGTATAAAAAATGCTCATTAATGTTTTTTCACTAACTGTTGTTACAGGGCCAGAGGTCTCTACATTGTGCGAACAGGGTCTTCTCCTCCCTATGCCCTTGGATGATTAACATTAAAGCCTTCCATTCAATCTTCAAATTGGATTTAATATATACTTTGTCTTATTTTGAAATTGTCTGACGTGACATTTATTTTTGGTATATTTAACTTTTTAGAGGACATAAAAATGTGTAACAAGGTTTTAATAGTTAGTTTAATTTTCAACTATTATTAAAATTTTTGTTTAAAATATTTAACACGATACATAATTTTGCACTAAAGGCCCATTGTCTCTGAAGCGACTCTGGCGATAGTCGCTGAGCGACAATCGCTACGGCACTGGTAGCGTTGTTTCAAATGGGACCATTGTCTTAGAAGTGACTGCGACTGGCGCGGCTAGCAACTATCGCTAGCGACTATCGCTAGCGACTATCGCGGGTCCGGTCTGGGGGCAGGCTCAGTCGCAGTCGCGGAGCGATTCTTGTCAATTTTTCACGTGTGTAGTTGTTAATTGTAATTTCTTTGTAGAATACGGAACTGCAATTCGATGAAAAGATTCTAGAAAGGCTTTTATATTAACTAGTGTACTTATTGATCGAAATAGAGCAATTTAATTTAATTATGACATGCTAAAAATATTGCGTTTTGTTCTCCGACCAATTCAATAGTGATTAATTCACCCAAAACTAATATATTTAGAGCTGTAGGATAAAACCTATGTTCAGAGGTTAAATGCTCAACCAAATCCCAATAATAAAATTCTAATGGTAGAATTTCACATTAAAATTTTTTATAGAGCCCTTATTTTTCGATTCTCATCAATTGTAGTCAAAAACAACAACAGACAAGCCCTATTTATCCAACGACAATAAAACGTCGGTTGAGAATTGTAAAAGGAATTCCCTTTACAAAGTAAATAAATAAAAACCCCTTAGAGTATTAAATAAGTATATAGATACTCTTAAAATAGCCTTCTTGTCTAGTTTAAAAATATTTTATGAGTACCAACTCGGGGTGCAAGTAACAATTCCATGACGTCTTCGTCATCGACTTCCTCAACTGAAAAGTATTTTTGTTTTACTTCTGCTTCAAAGTCATGGTACATTTAAATTCAGCATTAACAATGCACCAGAATCGCTCTATAAAAATCGCTTCAGGGACAACGACGTGATTAGCGACTATCGCTCCGCTACTATCGCCAGAGTCGCTTCAGGGAGAACGGGCCTTAACCCATAGACTCCATCGGGCGCCAACAAATCGAGTTATGCACCATTTGAGCGTGTCTTTAAACTCTTTAAATAAATTATTTGAAAGTATTATTTTTTTAAGTAAAGTTTATTTTGTAATTTCCTTTTACCAACAACTCTAAAACAACTGAACTGAAAAACGTACACTATATACTACTGAATAGACTTGTGATTTAAATAGCAGTTTGAAACAGAAAATGTGTGGTATATTTAAAGAGCATGATAGAATTAATCAACTGTACGACCACTCACACTCTCCTGACCCTACACTAGTTCAGGTTCTATAGAGATTGAGCATGCACTGAATGTCTAATGAAGTTTGATTTGTGATTATTGTTAGGGACATCTAACAGATGAAATTATCTTTGTTGCTACTTTTCAATATATGGGCAAAACATGGGGAACACCCCCTAGAGTAAGCCTATATAATAGCCAACTGTGTTGTCCTATATGTCATAATATTAAAATGTCAGAAGATCTTAAAATGCAGAGAAAAACGCCAAAAACATGATCTCCGAAGTTGACTGCATTCATAGTCCCTCTGTAATCTGACACACTAGCACTCCGGCACCCCAGAAGTCCAGGACTTTTCAGACGATGCTAACTGATATTTTAAATTTTTTTCACACCCCAATGACCCAAATTTTCAATATCAAACAAAAATAAGCCAAAAGGATTCTGTTTGATCTTTGTTGATAGACTTAACTGCAATGTTCAATATTGTTTGCAGCCGCTTCTTTGCAGTTTTATCATGTTACGACACTTTGTGAATAAAATGAAGCAAAATTGGTGCCAGGGTGTTTATGTCATTTTCTTCTACTGGACCAGCACTTTGACTACTATGGTCCCACAGTCCAATATCTGCCAGATTTGCCTACTATATGTCACAAGTTATTGCATTTTGAAATTTCAGTATTTTTATTTTAATGAATACTTGGCCTGCCATTTCTGGCTACACCATCCATTTTTTGATTTGTGGTATTTAAGCAAACCAACTTTTCATGGACTGTTAATGGTTGGGTGCAGATTCATGAGGTAGCATGTGTTGAGACAGCAATTGGGAACAGCCCACGAAAAGTTACAAGAAAATCTTTAACATAAGTTTAAAGGACCGGTTTAACAGAGATCAACACAGCAAACCCTATCTCAAATGGATAGCCAAGCCAGAAATATCAGCCAACTATGGATTTCGCTCTGGAAATTCAGAGTATGAAATAGTGTTGATGAAAGTGTTACTTCCAATAGTTGGTGTTGCAAGCGCTTCTTTTTACATCTCAAACATAAATATAAGAATATTTGTAAGAATATTGACGGGATAGATTGATGAATTGAAATCTGTGTTACCACCCTGAACAAAGTATAACACGATCTTTATCATATTTCTTTGTTGTCCCTTCTCAATATTTTTTTGTTTGATGATTTATTTTCACTAAACGTAGCTGAGAACTATTGAAAGTAATCTATAAGGTTGCCCTGTAGGTCCCTAGATACAATTGGCTGTTGGGCTTATAATTAACAGTTCTGTCTAAGGAGAATGTCGGCCTTGGTCATAGTAAAGCCGTGTCCGCACTGGCCGAACATGTTCGCCGAACAAAGTTCTTCTGAACATTTGTTTGTTTGTTGCTAACCATTTAGAATGTAAATCATATGGCCGGTTAATTGTTCGTTAAGAATGTTTGTTGATTTTTGTGTTCTCCGAACAAGTTCACCGCGAATGTTCGCCCAGTGCGGACGCGGCTTAACAAGACTACAAGATCATGTCACAATCATCCTACACTCGTCTCTCATTCATATTCAGGTTTATATACCCACTATGTGAGATCCCTGTCTCAATATAGTGATATAGTGAGTGCCACTTAAGTTGATG
Source organism: Neoaliturus tenellus (assembly GCA_030545055.2). Taxonomy (NCBI): domain Eukaryota; kingdom Metazoa; phylum Arthropoda; class Insecta; order Hemiptera; family Cicadellidae; genus Neoaliturus; species Neoaliturus tenellus. The sequence goes on from CM061537.1 coordinate 109,451,376, forward strand.
AATGGCTTCAAACAGCTGGGATAGGCAGAGTGAGAGAAGATATTTTAAAAAAGCATCAGGTTTATGTAATCACCCAATAAACTATATATATATATATATATATATAGGCCTAAATGAAAATTCATCAGTCAAGTTATGTGGCAAGACCTATAGCTTGCTGGTATGTAGAGATATGGTAAAAACTACTCAGTGAAGAGTCAAATTATGTTAGTGCATATGCAAACCACATGAAATTATCAGTAAAAAACTCGGGAAGCCTGCCAGAGCAGTAAAGTGCACTGGGTTTCAAGGCGCTTAGTGCCTTTGCATCGGCCTGAACATATCTTTTTGTAACTAAAAATTAACCAGTTTTTTTAAGACAAATTAAATTCTAGCATATTGCCATGAGAACACATCATACTGTAATGCACCTTCGCGAGTATCTTTGCAGGTGTTGTACTGTAGTGCACTTTCAACAGATGAAGTTGAAGTTTTTATTTTTTGTATTATGTAAAATAATAGTTATACATGAACAATGAAAACTATTCGTATTTTTCTTGTGTGTGCCCTTCTCCCAAAACCCAGAATTTTCACAAACCAGGACACCTTTCAGTCCACATTAGTTCGAGTTTGTGAGACTCTACTGGAACTTAGTTGTCTTTTAATAAAAAAATTTACTTCTTTGCCCGCCTATACTCAATAAAAAAGACTATAAAATGAAATGTGACTTTTATTTTTTCTATCCGATACAATACATAATTTTATTAGTAACGCAAATTTATAGGTATAAATTTAATCACTCAATGATTAGAAGTATTGTTTCTTAACAATGGGTAGTAAAAATTAATGTATCACGGTTTCCAACATTGATTTCTTAGTAATGATAGATAGGTCAACCATTAATCAAATAAAACCTAAAACTAAGAAAATTTATTTAATTTAATTCCTTACAATTTTGATTTCTTCCTCGACCCAAGAGGTAATCTAAATAATAGAATGCAAACGAAAAAGCAATATTTATTCCCCTAGTTTGCAAGGGAATATCATAAAATTCAGCTACAGTTTAAGTACAAATGAATCATTTATTGAAGTGATAGTAAATTTTATGTGGGCATTAATTTGTTTATCTTTTAACAAAAATATGAAAGCTCCTTTTAGCTTAGCAACTTTGGCGCTGTCTTTTCTTCTGGGTGAGTAAAGGTTTTAACCTCCAATTGCATTGCTTATGGCTAGAATAGTTTTACATGCAAGCTATTATCTTTATTTGATTATTGAGATATTTCAATGTCTTTCCTTCTAAGTATTAAAATACTTTATTATACTACTCTGTAACGGTATTAACATAAATACTGTAAATCTATTTCACTGATTAATATAGGTTTCAAATTAATAGAGTAACTTGAAAGAAAACCCAATTTTGACTATTTTTAAACCCTATACAACACCGTTCCCATGATCCGATCATTCTGGTTCATGAACTCTTTCAAGTAGATGCTGGCTTACACCACTGTACCAAATTTCATAAAAATTGGAGGTTCTGTTCAAAAGTTATCGTGTTCATGGACACATAGCTCTCTCTCTCACTCTCTATATTCACACACACACACACACACACACACACACACACACACACACACACACACACACACATATATATATATATATATATATATATATATATATATATATATATATATATATATATATATATATATATATATATATCAAGTATCATGGTCCCAGCCTTAAGTCTTACCATGACTACTACCGTAATATCCTATTCCCTATAGAAAAATTTGCTAATATAAACATGAAAAAATATTTTCATTTAAGTAACCTATTTATTACTGGGTTACTGAGTAACCCAGTAATAAATTGGCCACTGCCTCTGTTCTACGTGGTCTGTTAACTGTGCATAAGCAGGGAGTAAAATTGGGATTTTGTATTGTACCCATAGATATGGGTATGTCCAAAAAACACTGGATAGGACCTTGCCTGCTGGTCTTACCACCTGAACCTTGCCCAGATCCAGACATCGAGGTGTATTTGTTTACTAGGTATGTAAATTTTTTTCTTTTAGTAAGTAACTTTACATGAAATGATATTGATATATCCCATTCTAAATTAATGTGAGGTTAAAATGCGGATTTCAATTCCCCAATTTTTCCCTGCTTCTCCCTGTGCCAAGAATCCAACCAATCAGAATCACTAACATTCCTTCAGCTATTTTGATATTTCTTGTCACTTTATGCAACTGATTTTTCATAAAGAAATATATTCTTATTTTGACATTAGACAGGTAAAAAGAATTGCAATGGCAATTAGGACAAGTAATATCATCAGCGCTACTATCTACTCTGAACTATCAATAGGAAATTAAAATAGAAGCTGATTATGGAGAAAAATAAGGGAAGTCAGGACTTAGAGGGAATTCTTCTTGTGGTAAGAAATAAAAGTACGGCCACATTCTTTCAACCACACATTATTTTTAACGGGATATAGTCATTATGCTTGTATTTGTGAAATCTTTACAGTACTAGGACTAAGACCTTATCTAAATAAAATTGATTTCATAAAAAATAAGTGGAAAAATATTTAATTATTTCAATTCAAATTAAATCAAAACATCTTAATTAAAAACCCACATTCGGTATTTACACGAATATCTCTCTTACGCTGCGGCCACACGAGTGTTTTTTTTGTTTTTTTGTGTGGCCGTGCACTTATGCAGTGTGACTTTAAGTTTTAATGGTAACTATAGTCTACCCTTATTTGTTCAAAATTGAGCAATTCATTTGTATATTGATAAAAAAATAAACTTAATATGTATACTTTTGACTGTTTTAATCTCTTTTAATGCATTTCCTTTACCAGTGATTCTTCCATGGTTTAACATAACGCTTTTGGCATAAAAGATGCTATCACTGGTGTACTGTGTTTACTCTTTACATCAGTTAGCCTTGTTAAATCTCCTTACCAATGTTGATCAAATGGGAAAAAATTAACTTCAAGGGCTTGTAGGGCACTTTCTTTTAGATGGATATTTACCAATTTACTTTAAAAGAAACAACTTTGCACTAAGGTCTATTCAGCAATTCATCATTACAAAAAACATTAAAATTGGTTGAAAACTGTAAGAGGAGTTCCTTAAAAATAATTGTTACTTTTAAAATAAGTACAGATATATTTGGTAAAACTCATTTGATCGATTAACTCATCTTGTTTGTTTAGCTCACCCGCCTGAGGGGCTAACTAATGGTGATACATTCTGTTGTATTCTTAAACATAGACAGGGTTAGAGCTCGGTTGTTGTAAGGACATCGGCCCATGTTCTGACATGAATCATGACATGAATTTTAATTGTTAGTTTAATATCTGTTAAGTGTGATTTTGTGCATCGTATTTTAAAACTTCAGTACAATAAACTTCCTCTAATCCGACATCCTACGATCTGATACACTGGATAATGTGGCACGACTTTAGGAAACAATTTTATTACGTGTTCAAAAAATGTTATGCGTATTTTTATTTGGAATTGAAAGTCTCGACCGGACAACACTATGTACTGAGGTGTGTACAAAGCATATTGGCTTGCATGGGGGGGTACAAGTTGTCTTCGGCCGACGACATCGGATAATTTTGTATACGGTAATACAGTATGTTATGCAATGTAAAGCTTCTGTAGTAAAGCTTTTTCAAGAATAAAATACATATATTTTTTTGTTTACTAACATTTATCCCAACATTCATCATGTAATACGGAATATTTCATAATCCGGCATGTGTCAAGTCCTGGACATGCCAGATTAGAGGAAGTTTACAGTTGGTTGCCGAGACGTGAGAAAGCCCACCAGTATTTGTGCTATAAATGGACAGTTTTACAGCCTAAATTTGAAATGAAGACCTTAGTAATGATTTTACTTTATATATTTATAATGATTAACCCATGCCATGTTGCACAAGATAAAGCCAACTGGCCTGTATGTAGCACAAATTCTGGCGGGCTTTCTCACGTCCCGTGCAAACCAACTGTACTGTATTTAAAAAAATATATATTTTTTACTGTCAAGGCAAAAAACAAATACTAAGATACCGTAATTTTTATATGAAATCTTTTATCATGATCTTTTTTCAGAAAAAATACTGAACAAGGACAGATTATTAAGTTTTTTAACCCTTCGTACAATAACCTTGCATCTACTAACTACAATTTGGAGAATCCTACAAAAATGATAATTCATGGATTCAACACCGACATGAATTTAGATGTTTTGCAGGATATTAAAACAGGTATGCATTATAGTACTTAAACAAAGTTAAATTTCAGTGTAGAGTGCTGGGGCAAAAAATGTCCAAATTTTAAATGACTTTGAAAACCGTTAATCCAAAAATGCAGATACAAAAAAATTAATTTCTCATATTATGATATTCATGCGTTCCTTTGGTTTAGGCAAAATAAAATTATAAAATGCAAGACAAACTCATTAAATAATTTCAAAATAAAGTTGATGATTTAAAATATTTACTATTCAGAATATCTGAAGTACGCGGATCTCAACGTGTTAATGGTGAACTACCCAAGACTCGTGCACAGTGGATGGTGCTACTGGAGCGCTCTCATCAACATCCGGCACATCGGCGCATGCCTCGCTCAGTTGGTAGAGCTACTGCGATGGCAGTCAAACAACCCCATTCACATCATCGGCTTCAGCCTGGGTGGACAGGTCCCCAACTTCATAGCACATCATTTACCGGGCGAGAAACTTGATAGAATAACAGGTACAGTATAAACTCTTTGTTCTAACTACTAAATTTCAGAAATGATTTTGTATCTGCTTTATAACACAACTTTCTTGATCAAAAACACTTGAAGTCCTCTAAACATAATAAGTTTAAGCCACTGTCATATGTGCAATAATTTATAACAGGCTTGGCAATGGCCCTTGTTTGTAATGACATCAAACAAACTATTAACTGCCACAATACACCAGTTGAAAGCACTCTGTCTAAGCACAGAAAACCTACCGTATAGGTTATCTGTGGTCTAAACCAGAAGTCTGATTGCGTCAAGCACCACCAGCATTTACGGTCGGTCACTTTCTATTGCATACGACAAATTCTGAAGCTGTGCTTCGAGGACAGGTCCAGCAGATAACTACGGAGGAGGCGATTTTTACATTTTTGAGAGTGCATGGTTCAATTTAGGTTAGTTTATTGGTATATCAATATTCCAAAATTCTCCGCAGATATCTTTGAGAAATTTAAAATATAAAAATATAGCGTTCAAGAAATAGAGTTACCCACTGTAAGATCGGAGTATATTTTAAGAAATCATCTAGGCCTATTTGGCCTAAAAGCCCAACAAATTTCCACTTTAATAATTTTTACTTTCTCAGTAGATGCAAATCCAGCAGATATTAGGGGAGTGTTGTTATTCTTTTAAATGAAGATTTTATCTATTAACATATTTGAAACTGAGATGCTAATAAAATAGTTGTTTCAAACTTTTCCAGTCACTCAACACGATAAGTATAGTCAAAGGTGTGTTTACTCTGTCAAACTTTAGGTAAAACTAGAAATGGTTATGGACCGAAGACATGTCAATCCCAATATTACTATAAAATAAAGAAAAAAAGTCCTACAAGGGAGGGGGAATTGCCCTTCGCTGGATTACCGATCCGGAGTCTTGTTGTTTGTTGATTCCAGCAAAGCCATACTGTCCAATGGCAACAGACATTTTAAGGATTTAACAAAAAATAAACTAACTAACTATAAAACTTTACAGGTTTGGACCCAGCAGGGCCTGGATTTGAGTTTTTAGGTAAAAGTCAAAGGCTGGACAAAAGTGATGCTAAATTTGTGGACGTAATTCATACCAATGGAGGAATTCAAGGAGATATTGAACGCTGTGGCGACATTGATTTTTATGTCAATGGAGGAGTATCACAACCTGGATGCTTTAAGAAAATTAAAGGTTAGATTCTGAAAGAAAATTACTTCATGTTGTAATCAAACCAATTTTAACATTTTTGGTGTTATTTCACTTTTAGTTTATCTTATAATATTCTGGAGATCATAAACTTAACTACTTGTTCTGCTTGCAATAGATTACTTAAACTGCAATCACCGAAGAGCACCGCAATATTTCGCTGAATCTATCAACACCAAGGTCGGTTTCCTGGGTTGGAAATGTGGAGGACTCATGGACTACATACTGGATGAATGTGAACCTAACGACGAGCGAGTTGTGATGGGTGAACAATGTCCAATTGGGTAGGTAACAGTAGGCCAAAATCAACATAATACATGTAGTCTATTGGCCATGTCATTCATACGAAATTCAGAGTCCTTAATGCTAAAAATCAAAACTATTTATAAAGATCACGCCACAATCATCCTACACTCATCTCTCATTCATACTTGGCTTTAAACTACCTATTGAGTTAGGTCGCCATTTCAGTAAAGGTATTCAGTAAGGTAAGGTATTCTTTATATCTAAAAGTAGTTGGTTTAATTGAACTTTTTCAATAATCAAGAGACACTTTTGTTCCTGATTATATTTTACAAAATTATTTTATTTTAAATCTCCTACAGTTGAGATTTATTTAAAAATTAGTTTAATTTGTTTATAGGAGCTCTGGTTTCTACATTGTAAAGACAGCTGCCCAGAAACCTTTTGCTCTTGGAAATAGCACAATTGCTGGCAGAAGTTATTCAGAAGATAAGATATATAATGAAGCGATGAAAAAGTATAAAAGATTAAGCTACAACCCAACAAATATGCATGATGAGTTTTTACCTTACAATCCATCAAACGTGGACAACAATTTATTAGTTGAGCATATTCCTTACAACCCAAAAAACATGCATGATGATCCCCAACATATTTCTTATATCCCGATGAATATGTATGATGGTTAAACTTATGACTCAAAAAGTATGTGTGATGAATTATATGTAATGTCTCAAGAAAATCTTTTAGGATTCAAATGTATTTAATATTGGGAAACAACTTGAAGTTTTAGAACACCCATGAAAGAACAATTAACAATTAATTTTTACCATCTTGGAATGAATCATATCAACGAAACCAGTATTACCGTACTGAAATATTAGATACCATTAAAAACCATTAAGATAAATGAAACAATCCTATCTCAGTTATTTATGACCTTTATTTATTTTCCTTAGTGTATCTACAAAAAAGGGCTTGTGTTCATATTTTGTAAAATTGATCAAGATTATATTACTGATGAAAATGATAGTTTTATTTTATTCCCATGCACTAATAAAACTTATATTACGACATAGATTTACGAATGAAGGTTGCTTCGTTAAAAATTGCAATATACAACAGAATCTATGCTTGTAAAAAGATACGATGGAGTATTGATTTAATACATTTTTTCTTTCACTGATAAAACTTAATGGTTTTGCTCTCTTGGCGATATGAAGATTTGCTATAATACATTAGGTCTCTAACAGTCATAAAAATAAATGTCTTATAAATATAACAAATTAAATAACTTATACCTTTATTGTGTTGTATATTTATTATCTTATATATATTATTTTAAATAATGATCATTCTTAACCTTCTCTGTATAGTTTTATAATTATTAAAATTAATAGTTTTTGCGACATTACTGGACAGATTGTTTTAGTACACCTAGAGGTAACCTTCATTACCGCCCTTGTGTGTTTTTAAATCAATGTGCCAGGTAAATTGTTAAACTATCAAACACTTTGATAGTTTGATAGTTTTTGATAGAACAAGGAGTGCTACAGGTTGCGACTCGCCCGAGTTCAGCGTCAAGCTGCGCTCCGGGTGTGTTCCGCCTACCGTACAGTGTCCGAGCCTGCCGTCCTGGTGGTCGCCGGAGTCATCCCTGTCAAGCTCTTGGCAGGGGAGAGGAAAGCGATTTATCAGAGACGTGGCGAGATCGGCAAGGACACGGCAAGAACAGAAGAGCGCTCCCGAACCTTCCAGCAGTGGCAACACAGCTGGGAGCATGACACCCGAGGACGATGGACTGCGCGACTTATCAAGCAGGTCCAACCATGGGTGGAACGGCGGCATGGGGAGGTGGACTACTACCTGACCCAATTTTTGACAGGTCACGGCTATTTTCGATCGTACCTGAACCGGATGGGAAAGACCGGTTCACCGGACTGCATTTATTGCCCGGGTGTTCCCGACGATGCGGAACACACATTCTTCCGCTGTCCCCGTTGGGAAGGGCCCCGCCTGGAGGCCACACAAATATTTGGTGCATTTTCGGTGGACTCGGTCTGCCAAAAGATTTTGGAGGATGAGGGCAACTGGGATTGTTTGTCACAGTTCGACCGGGGCATCCTCCTGGAAAAGAAAACCGATCTGGACCGCGAAGTGGCCCAGATCCCTTGATAGAGCGGCCGGATAAGGAGCGAGCCCGACGGGCGTAAGCCAAATTTAGGCCTAGCCTGACGTAATGTGATAAACAATTCCAGGTTAGATTCCTAAAGAGTAGAGGAGGTTTTTTAGTGGGTAAACCCGTTTTTTAGGGGAGCCCCACACTACAGGCTGGCCACCTGGGTGCGTAATGCATTTTTCCGCCTCTCCCTCAAAAAAAAAAAAAAAAAAAAAAAAAACTATCAAACACTTTATTTTCAGCACAATCATCTTGTATTCTCTATGAGCATGCAACTCAAGTTTGCTAATGCATTAATTAACACGTTCCTTGCGCGGGGCGGGAATTGTCGCCCCTCTCCCATGCCAACAACCTTGCTTCAGTGTGAGCCCAGCGTCGTTCGGAGAACTTTGTGACCAATTCCTGCGTTTTGTGCTTCGTTTACTCTAACTTTTGGTGGCTTCGCTTCCGGTTCGGCCATTCCGTTATTTCTCAGTGCGTTTACGTAACCACTGTGTTGTGCGGAGTGTTGACGTAGTTTGTGTGGAATATGGAGCTACTCAATAAGAGTGAATTGATTGAAAACGTGTTTTCTGAGAATGAGGATTCAGAATCCAGCTCTCGGAGTATGACTGTGGGCGTGTGGGGTTGAAATGTAGTTAGAGATTGGATAAGGACCGGCACCAGGACCTAAGGACGTGAATTCCCGCCCCGGACGGGACGTCACCAATTTCAGCCAAAATCGACACTGAGACATCTAGATTTAACATTTTGGACATCCTGACATAATTTCTTGGTATTATTGTGTGACTGTGGGCATGTGGGGCTGAAAAGTAGTTAGGGATTGGACAAGGACCGGCACCAGGACCTAAGGACGTGAATTCCCGCCCCGGACGTGACGTCACCAATTTCAGCCAAAATCGACACTGAGACATCTAGATCCAACATTTCGGACATCCTGACATCATTTTTAAATAAGTAATCACATTATAATTTTTTAGCATTTTAGGGTCGTAATACTCATAATTTTTAGCAATGAACGTGTTAAAAACCTAAATAGTACAACATTGGAAAATTTCAATAAGGCAGTCTTAAAAAACAACAATGTAACTGATTCTAATACTGCATATTTTTATGGATCACAAAAATTGCTTTTTACTGTGTTTTAATGAAGCTTACCAAGCGCCTATAAAAAAAGATGTTATTCAAATGTCACATAAAAAATCATGTAGTTTTCTTTTGTTGACTTTTAATCAACTGCAATATTCCTTCATATACCTTCACTATTAAGTACACAGTACACACTGATAACTCATACCAACTCTTATCTGGAAATGTTTTGTGACTATTGCACTCAATAACACCTCTTATTTTTGTATGTTTTATTGTGAGCATTATCGTGAACGTGAGAAGTATGTATTGGGAAATTATTAGTATAAATTTAAATGTAAGGGATATAAACTTTAGTTCATTTGACAACACATATTTCTTATCTTATTTCTCCTCATTAATTATTGTTGACTCTGAATTAACATTTATATCTTTCTTCAATAAAAATTATTCACTTAAATATTATAACTAGTGTTCTTGTTGCTCAGAATCAATCAATATATTTTAATACAATACAAAAGTTGTATTTATATAAATCAATTACATCCAACCAATTTAATATTGTGAATATCAAAACTACAAACAACTACACGTTTTTACAGTTGTACATTAACAGATGTTTAAAATGCTTAACCCAATCCCAATGTTATTTCAATGAGAAATTTCAAATTTAATTTTTGGATAGCGCCATTGACTATGTACACTAACGTGAATAGACCTCTCATCCAATGCATTTAGTTTGAGGCAAAAATTTGGAAGTTCGGTGGACGCCGCACCAGAGTTGCTGCCATCGATGTTGTTATTATTCAGCTGAATTTACAGTGCTGCCAAAACATTTTACCAAAACATAAACATAACTTTCAGTTATAAAATGTTTCATCCTTGGTTTAGAAGAGTGGTAATACTGATTTATCTATCATATGTTTCCGGTACTTTGATGGACACCTCACGAGATCGCACCACCGTCAACATGCTTCACACATGCCTATGCTATGAGAAGTCTACTCACGTAGTGTACAAAGTCAATGATAGCGCCCTTATTTTAAGTCCAATTTAAACATTTTAAAGTCCATCATTAATTTTGATGAACACAACTACAGTCCAAGCCCTATCCTACGACACCAAAAACTTGAAAATCAGTTAAGAATCGTAGGAGTTCTCTTGACAAAAATAGCCTCAGTGTTTTAAATAAGTATAGATTACATATTTTGACATAGTAAGGTTCACTAACCAATATTTCAGTAGAAATAAAAAATAATTTGTCTTACATACATTTAAAATTAAAATTGTTTATATTTGTAAAATTAATAAAATTACATTAAATTACCGGAAGGCCTACTTTACCAATATTACTTTGTAATATCTTAGATGGAAATTTTACCCAAGTTAGTATGTCGAATAAGTCCAAATAAACCTGGATGGTAAATATAACATATCTAAAAAATGAAACTACTGTTCAAAAGTGATATAAAAAATCTACATAAATTAACAATAGGCCTTCTTAAAAGTTAGAAGACAAAAGAGCTAAAAGCAACAAACCATTATAAAAAAGATAAACTTAAAAAAAATAAAACTTATGCAATAATTATAAAGATGATTCATTACAAAACCTGTTTGACTAAAATTAAAAAAGGAATTGGATTCCAGATTTCCATATTCAGGAAGTCCTGTGAATATACTTTTACTAATCAGAGATAAAAAAAGGTCATAAAAAAATTAATGCACCATAAAAAATAATAAATTAAATTTCTCTTGGAACAATTTAAGTAAAGATCTTTAAGCTTAACTAAAAAAATAAATAAGTCTAACTAATTAAAAAATTTATGGTAATTAATCCATGTTTTAAAATTATTTAAATAAATGCACATAAACAACTCTTCTATTAACTTTTTACACAAAGAGTAAAAGAAAACTCGGTTCTATCCAGAAAATGAATATATTTTCTGGATGGCGACTGCAGATAATACACAAAACAGTTCACCATGTAATTCATGGGAACAAGAAATCAGGAAACAGCTGATTGGTCAGCTGATTATATTGTTGCAACATCAGCTGGTAATTCAGTTGAGAGGAATGCCACCAGGGGCAGGACTGAAGCAATACAGGAGGTTGGCATTCTCTGACCCAGTTGGTCCAGTTACCACCATGTGATTGGTCTACCTAGACAACTATCACCTTACCTTGAACATGGCACCAACACTTTTTGTGAGTACTTTGAAGGCCAAGATCGTTTTTTGTGTTAGGTGGTATTGTATCAAATCAAATGTTAAAAATTTTGATTTTAGAAGAAAACTACACAATTTTGTTAAAATTTTATAATACTTTTTTACAAATATACTATTCTTATTAATAATTTACCAAAGATTTGTCTAGTTTTTGCTTATTTTGTTGATTACTTGTCCTTTTATTATTTTTACTTAAATATGCTAACAAGTTTTTTTTGATTGAAGCAAAAATTAAACTATTGTACCACATAGGACGGGTAATGCTAATGAACTCACAGTCTAGCGTAGAAGAGCCCTTAAGATTTAATGCCATAATGTTCATTACTAAGGTTAATATGTATCAGTTTATATATATAAACTTAAAGTAGTAGAATTTGACTTTATGGTTAGAAGTAGGAATTTATTTTTTAACTTATTATCATCACTGTCTAAATAATAAATATTTTTAATCTTAAGAATAGAAAGAAATTAACTTAAGAATAGAAAACATACAATGACAATGCTATATTTACGCTCTTGTGTCCCCATCAACATTTTAAAATCAATGTAAAACTACTGATAGTGTATACTTTGTGACTTCTCATAAAATAACCTTGTTTGACACTGATTTACGTGGCGAGATCTCTTGTGGTGTACTTAAACTACAAGAGACAAACTGATAAGTAAAAAGGTTCTTTTAGACCCAGCCTGAAGCATTGGCTAATTGCAAATTTTGATAGTGTTGTTATAGTGTATTTTTTAAAGAATTTAAAGAAATTTGATTATTTTATCCAGACTCTAGGAGTGAACGTTTAGATATAACACTATGTCACAATTTAAGTCACCAGCGCCATCATCTATGTAAATGAAAGTACGATCAACAAAAATGTTGTTGTTAAGCCCCTTTATTTTTTGCATGTACTTTATACAGAGTGCAATTATCTTATTAGATACTAATTTACTTAGATTTTTATGACCCACATGGAAAAAATATAGTTTAGGATAATGGTTCCTCACTGAATGGTTCTTGGGACATGAAAAATGTCCGAGCTAAACACCGTTATGTGTATTTGCTGTCTTTTTAACGAGTTTCCAAATTAAGTACTAAAGTTATTTTGAATAAACTTTGTTCTCTTTTTATACTGATTCTTCATCTTTATAGACAAACATTTATAGACTGTTTTAATTAAAAAAATAAACATTATGTGAGTAACAATGTTTAATAGGGTAAGACATAGAGTTTTGTGTGCTACTCAAACACTCTTCCTTCGGTGCTCTCCAAACTAAACAACACCTATATTTATTTTGTTGTACCACTTAACCTGTCAATTAAGTTTAATTGTGTTTTTAACCAACCGAGAAAACTAACAATATAGTTTGATACTAAATTTGGAAACTCGTTAATAATACAGTAAACAAGAAAGGGCCATAGCCTATGGCCATTCCACATTTCACTATTTTAAGAGTTAAAGATTTTTTACAATAATGAAGTTATTATTTCAGATAAATAGCTATCTGACGTGATATAGTTAAAGGGTATCCATTGTGACCTGTACTTCAACAAAAACACCACATGATGGGCGGTTTTGACTTTGGAACTTTAATTATGATAATTACGAGTAAGTCATTACACAATATATTTTTTCTTACCTATAAAAAGCCATGTAAAGGAAAGAGAGGCGTGTCTAATGCCATTTGATGTGACGAAGTTAGCTAAAACACTAAACTAAACTAATGTTATGGGATTGATTTGCAGCTCCTGGAGTTAAGAGGAGGTGAAACGTCCCTCTCAGATCGTCATGCTGTGCTTCGCCCGCGCCCATTGGGTGCTATCATTTAAAGTGCCATAAAAGTGAGAGATGTTTCAAATAAAGGATAAAGACTTGGGCTCTTTGATTCACTTGTGCATTTTTAATCAGTATTAAGCAATAATATTTCAAAGTTGATCAACTTTAGATCATAATAGCTTAAAATGGATTAAAATATGAGAAAATCCCAAAATTATCAAATAGCTTAAATTTTTATCTTTTATTTCAAATCTCCCTCAATTTTATTGGACAAAATAAAGACACTTTGATGGGAGCGGGCGAAGCACTGCATGATGAATTTTTAATCTGCGAGCCTCCTGATATTGACAGCCTCTAGCGGCACAACTCCTAGATTTTGAAACTGCTGGGCGCGCAGGCTATGAATGTAGTCAATGAATAGCATCTAGTCCTATTACCCAGAGCAAAATCTGCTCCTTCACCATCATGCATGCTGCCTGATTTTTGGTCCTCACACGTGCTGAAGTGCTACATTGTTTCTTTGGTCAGTGTTTTGCACGGAATTCTGGGTTTTGTTTCTCGAACGCTGAACATTGCAAACCATATTCAGGTAGTTCCCGAAATGGCCACTTGACTGCGCAGGAAAAATACTCTCTTTATCTCTTAAACCCCCACTTAAAAACGTTAAGTGTCAGCGAAGTGCCCAAATATCGAGATGGCATTGCACACACACCTCTCTTTTCCTATATGAATTGCTTAAACAGGAGTAAAAAATATTCACATTTATTCAGTTTACTACCATTGTTATTGAATCGTAAAATGGTCTGTTACATTGTACAATGCATTGTGCAGGTGTTCTAAGATTAAATTTCTCAAAAAAAAAAAAAAAAAAAAAAAACATTTTTGTATATTAGCTACATACCGTATCTCCACAGATATCTGTCCCTCATTTTTTACTACTATCACATTAGAGCTCAGAAACCAGTAAAATCATAACCTTTAAGATTCATTTCTCTTCTACATCAAAGATATTTGCACATTTTCTTATTGAAGAAAATTTGAGACATAATATTTACTACGGTCATGATGACAGTGGCTCCTAACTCAACATTCGTGTGATATGTCAGGGGCAGATATTTTTGACAATACGTATACCATTTCCTGGTTTTATTTCATTAGGCCTAAGTGTAAATAAATTTAAAAATGGTACTTTACCAGAAGTGATGGTGAACAATTAATTAACTTCTACCATCTTAAAATAACTACAGAAGTTAATCCCTTTCATTGGTATAACAGAATTTTAGTACTTAAGAAATGCAATTTAGGCAATTTAATAAAAGTTATTAAATATTGATGGTTAATCTTTTTTGAATCGTAATCAGTATTTTTGTTTCAATAAAAAAAAAAATAAGTATTGTGTCCAGGACTATTTTAAAACAGGATGACAACACATTGAAAAATAACTAAAAGTAACTCCATCAGTACATGGATTTGGGTTTTGATAAAGGTATAAAAACTCATAAGCAACCACAAAAGAGATAACCCATTGTGTCCTAACTCTTTTCAGTGGTGTAGTGGGTGGGAACAGCATTCCCACACTGGTGGTTAACTACGTTCAGGGAATTTATCAAATGAATATATTAGGTTTTCCAAGAATGAAAAATTTGCCATTACTTCACTGACTCTTTTACATAAAAATTTAGCCTGCAGCCCTTTCTTTTTTCTGGAATCAAATAAAATTTCTATGTGATTTTAGTGATACATACAGGAACATCAAAGAAGAATCATGTTGGACCTTGCTTGGTCGTGGTGGAGCCTGAACCTTGCCCAGATCCAGAATATATCCAGGTTTACTTATACACTAGGTAAGCGAAAAACTTAAACTTGTCCATATCACAATTCTATATAACATGTATGGATACCATGGCACAGGGCTATGGATACCATAGCTCCCTGAGAACTTTGATCAAACATGAGTTTAATGGTAGTAGTACACTCTCGCGCCTCTCCGAGGTTTCTCTTGAGGTTGTCATAGGGACTATGTTCTTGAGCCCTCTTCAGTAAATGGTAGTGTATTCGGTAATTTATATACTTTTTCAATCATAACGTTAAAAATTACGAAAATCTCAATATAGCAACAGCAGAATTTCGTGCCATTCTTTTTTTTTACACATTTGCATCGTTAATTTTTTGTTTGTCCATTTGATATTCATGTGTAGGATACCAAAGATTAACTAACGCATTGACAGCTTCTAGGAACTGAAGGGCAGTTTCGTTTTCCAAGTATTGTGTTCCAGGACTATTTTTAAACAGGACGACAACACATTGAAAATTACTAAAAAGTAACTCCATTAGTACATGGACAGTTTGGTCCATTGGACCATTGGTACATGGACTGTTTGTCTACACAGTAGACAAACAGTGTGAAGAGTTAAGCGACTGAGTATAACTGAGTCTGAGGCTCTGTACGAGAGTGTACAGGGGTGTCTCAGCCTCGGGTGTGTTTGTGGTTGCTTGGGCTCTTTGACTCGTGCAAAAAACTGCTCCCAGACTGAGCACAGGCGAAGCAAGATAGGAATTAAGTGCTCCCTGCACACTCTTGCGCTCGCTATGTCTCGGCGAGAGTGTACTGCAATAGATACTTGCAAAATATACCGATGGGATTAAAATTTTGTCAAGATAATTCAAATAAATGGTCAAAGTGATGTAAGTACCTGGATCAGGTAATCCAAGAGTTGCAAACCCCTAATTATGGGGTCATCTTCAGGCCGTACAAGGATTTAAATTAGCTCTTCATTTGAAGATTGTTGTCAAAATAAACACTTTACACATGACACAAACACACGATACAAACAACGAACACATACATTTAAATAAAACATACTTAACGACAAACTTTCATTCAGATCTAATTTTATTTATGACACTGCGATTAAGTTACTGGAAGGGAAGGGTGTAAGGAATACGACCCCAGGTGTACAGGGAAAAGGAGCGATGACATTGATAACCAACTCTCCACCAGCAGTCTAGACCGTACTTCCGCTCGTTATATGTCGTCGCATCCTTTCCCGGTGTTTTTCAGTGTTTTAAATGACTATGTTCGTTGCTTGTATCGTGTGTTTGTATCATGTGTAAAGTTTTTATTTTGACAACAATCTTCAAATGAAGAGTTGATTTTAAAATCCTTATACGGCCTGAAGATACCGAAACCCCATAATTAGGGGTCGAAACTAGTTGCCATACTGCAACTCTTGGATTACTTGATGAAGGTATTTACACCACTTTAAGTATTGAACAGTAATCCGGAGGCTAATCAATCTAAAAATAAATAGGGCTACATCAACAAAAACTGGGAAAATCATATAATAGAATAACATTAACAGATTTTGCAATTTAATTTTTAGGAAGAATACTACAAAAGCACAGTATGTAGAGTTTTCAGACAAATCGGATAATCTTACATCATCCAATTTTAATCCGAAAAACCCAAATAAAATCATTATTCATGGATTCAACACTGACATGTACTTGGATGTTCTGCAAGATATTAAGACAGGTATGATTCATTTTGAAAATTTCCAGTTAATTTTTTTTGTTACAGGCTTCAAACATCAGTTTGAGATTGATTTACATTGTACGGATAGATTTTATACGGTAATATCGTTAGATGGACTAACAACAACACAAGTAATAAATTTACAGAGGAACTTTGTTAATTTGACCATGATCAACTCATAAAAACAGCATCCAAATTTAAATTTTAATTAATCAAAATTGAGCTTTAAATCTGGGTAGTGTCAAATCAATATAAAAATGTAACAAAAAATAATATGCAAAAGGAGGAAAACATAGTATTGAAATTAAAATAGAACACATTAACTAGTGCAAATCTCTTCTTTCAAGTGGCTGTACTTCACTGGATCGTTTCTTGACAGTTTTGCCCGGGACTGATATTCTTCGTCGACACGATGATTTATTGTCCAGGATAAAAATTTCGGGACAAGTACATCACCACAAATGTTCCCGATGCGCTTACTCGTCTATAAAAACTTTAATAACAAATGCATGATGCTGTTTTTTAACATCACTTACTCTTGACCTGGGTCGCTTTGACATTTCAGAAAGTTGAGTGCCACAAACATCAAGGATTATTCCCATGTTATTTATTTTTTTTTTTTAGAATACCTCAAACAAGCCGATGTTAACATATGGATGGTAAACTACCCAAAACTTGTGGAAAACGGTTGGTGCTACCTGTCAGCCGCAATCAATATAGAACACGTTGGCAACTGCCTTGCTCAGTTTGTGGCAGCGTTGCGTCGTCACAAGTCCCAGGACATACACGTAATTGGCTTCAGCCTGGGGGCACAAGTTGCCAATTATATGGCCAACAGTTTGGGGAAAAAGAAACTTGATCGGATAACAGGTAAGTGTGATTTATTATGATTTTCTCATGTATAATAATGATGTTTTAGTGTGATAGAACGGTGTTGTGTAAAGTGGTTAGTTCTTGAGACAACCCAATAAGAGGCAATAATGAAAATGTGGGAACACAAGAAGAGATTTGGGGATTACACAGTTCAAAGGAATTAATTGAAAAACAAAATATATAAGGTATACTAGTTCAGATAGTGTTGTAGAGTTTAAACACCGAATACTCTTACTGTTGAAATAGAACGGAATGTTAAGGTAGCCTAATAATAATAATAATAATAATAATAATATCTTTATTGGTATTATCAAGTAATACATTATTATATTATATATAATTTTTTAAGTTGTGAGTCCAATAAGTTATTTTCTTTTATTTTCCCAGTAATTGGTTTTGAAACACTCTTCAATTTTGTATGGACATTCTTCAAGTAAATTTTCTTTGATTTTCTTCTTAAATTGTTTTTCACTTAAATTTTTCCAATCATTTGGTAAAGTATTAAAAATTTTGACGCCCATTTCATTATAACTTTTTTTACTTCTTGAATACTTAAATAATGATACATTCAATTTGTTTTGGTTTCTTGTATTATGTAGATGAATATCCGAATTTAATACAAATTTTGAATAATTCTTTTTTATGTATAATAAATTTTGAAGTATATATAATGATGCCAAAGTTAATATATTTAATTTTTTGAACAATGGTTTACAGTGTGTTTTAGGTTTAACACCTGTAATTATTCTTATTGCTTTTTTTTGAATTTTAAATACTAAATGAAAGTTTGTACTATTTGCCCAAATAATAGTGCCATAGTTTAAATAGGAGTGTATATACGCATAATATGCATTTAGTAGAACTTCTAAATTTACATTTCCCTTTAACCTTCTAAGAACGTAGAGGCCTTTACTAATTTTTCCAGTGATATACAGAGTATGATCTTTCCAATCTAGTTTCGAATCAATTATAACTCCTAAGAATTTCAAAGAATTTTGATTGATGTTAAGGTAATACTTGTTTGAAAAATTTATCTCTAAATTTTGAGTTTTATCCAAATTTAATACTAATTGATTTGCGTGACACCAATTTTTTATTTCTTCAGTTACCATATTAAGGTTAAAATGTATTTCTTCCGGGGAATTTCCAGTAACTATTACCCCAAAATCATCTGCATACAAAAATTTTATGACTTCTTTGTTGCTTATGCTTGATGGTAGGTCATTGACAAATATATTAAATAAAAGAGGGCCTAAGCAGGAACCTTGTGGAACACCCATTTTTACTAGCCTTCCATGAGATCTTTCATTATTGAATTCAACGAATTGAAATCTATCCTTTAAATAAGATTTCAATAGATTTAATGTAATATTTTCACATCCATAGTATTTAATTTTTTCTAAAAGTATTTTGTGCGAAACGCTGTCAAATGCTTTAGATATGTCAAAACTTCTAAAGCATATTAGTTTACCAGATTCTATTTTGTTCACAATGTTTCTAATTAGATCTAAAGTCGCATCATGTGTACTTAAATTTTGTCTAAATCCAAACTGTCTATCATTAAATAAAAAATTTGACTCAAAATATTCATTAATTTGATTAAAAATAAGTTTTTCCATAATTTTTGAAATAACAGGAATTATAGAGATTGGTCTATAGTTCTTATATAATTTCTGTCCTGCTTTATATATCGGAATAACTTTGATTTTTTTATAGATTTCTGGGTATCTGCTTTCATCAACACATTGGTTAAACAGTGTGCATAAGATTTCTGATATATCTTTTGATGCTTCTTTGATAATAATTGTATTGAGGGCAAATATATCTAGGCAGGAACTTGATTTTAAAGATTGAATTACACTAAATACTTCTTGAACTGTAACATGATTAATACAAAGTTTATTATCGGGGGTATCTTTTTCAATTCGTTTCAATAAATTCTGATAATTTTGAGCATGTTTAGGAATATTATTTTTGATTTCTTTGACACTTTCCGTGAACCATTCATTAAAGTCATTGGCATTTAAGTTTATTGTCCCCTTTTCAACATGCCTTTCTAGTCCTGTAATTCTTCTTATGATAGACCATATTGCCTTGGGTTTATTGTTATTTTTTGTTATCAAATTACTATTATAAGTTATTTTAGTTTTTCTTATGAGTTTTTTATACTTTTTATAAGTTTCTTTATATTCATTTCTTATTGATAATGAAGTACTTTCCATCATATGTTTGTATTTGGTAAGACATTCTTTTTTTAATGATTTCAATTCTTCATTAAACCACTTGTTATGTTTCTTAGTGTTCATATTAGTTTTCTTTTGAGAAAAAAAGTACTTTGTTAATTTGTTTGAAATCTGAATGAAGTGTTGAAGAAATATGAGCAGTATTTAATTATTTTAAAATTAAGTTGTTTAAAACTTTGTAATTTGTATGGCACATTAAGATGTGTACAGTAATATACAATTTTAAACGCTAACCATGCTTGTGGCCTACTTTGAAACCAAAACAACTTTCTATTCTTTAAGCATGCACAGTTGATGGGGATTACAGTTAGAAATTATGACATGAATGTGCCCTGAATATGTGTGAGCTATGCTTTCTGGTATGCTAATTAAAAATCGAAAGCGCATAAGAATCTACAAGGTAATAATATCAGAACACAAGGAAAGTGTACTTTTTTACATATCAAACCTTAAAATGTGTAAATAATTGAGTAAACTAAAGGAAAAGTTTTAGGATTAAAGAGTTGTCTCATAACTGAATAAGCTGACAGGAATGACACTGTTGCTGTGAATCTCAGGTCTGGACCCAGCAGGCCCTGGGTTTACACTGATGAACAAGAAGCGCAGACTGGACGCTGGTGATGCCAAATTTGTAGATGTAGTTCACACAAATGGTGGTATACAAGGTGACATTGAACGTTGTGGGCACATTGACTTCTACATGAACGGAGGAATAACGCAACCTGGCTGCTTCGACGATAAACATGGTAAGATTGGGAATAATGTCAACATAACTTTTGTGTTGGTTTTGAATTATTTCGTGCATTATGTGATATTTCATAACACAACACAATTAATTGTATTTGCTAATTTAAATTCAATAACTTAAGAATTTTCACAACAACCCTTATATAGATTAACACTGAAGAAATATTAGGATTCAGTGGGAATGAAGACTGCCAAAATGTGATATCATGAAATATTACACGAATATTTAATAAATTAGTCGGGGAAACAGACAATTACTTATAAAATGTGTTCTTTATGAAATGGTATTCCAATCTTGCTCAGAAAAGTTCTTTGTTAGAGTGCTCCATAGAGCACTAAAAAATATGGGAAATTACTCAAAAGGAGGAGAAATACATTTTAAATAGAAGATTTGGTTAATTTGAATGAAGTGGCATAACAACTCCTATAGAGCAGAGGCTGGTGTGAACCCCCCCTCCCCCCCCCCCACGTGGGAATTTTCGACCTATACATTTTTGTGTTTGTATTAACATGTACTTTATGGTTTTAGGTGTTTGCCACTTAAAAATTACAGCATATCCCAAAAAATATGTAATAAAAAATATGTAAAAAAATATATAAAATCTACTATCATCATTCAAATAATTCAGTTTCAAAAATCTTTTGACAGAAAACCTAACAGTATTACTTGGCCGATTTGTTCAATTAATGGGTCGTTCTGAAGCTCTCTACTTATAGATTTCCAAATAATTATGCTTTTTTTAGATTAATGGTGAAAAAGTGAAATTACATGTTTTATATACGGTGTGGTTGAAAAGTCCCGGAACGGTGAAGTATATTTTTTACCATTATAGATAAAGTTACAAGACTTGGTATATCAATAATGGCCATAAATGTCTACTCTGTTAAGCTATTACCACTTTTTTACCCCTTAAGGGGGATGGCCCACAAGGAGTCAGACAAAATTCTTAAATAGCAGCATAGGTCAAGTTTGGTATCAAATTAAAGGTCTTAATTAGCAGAGTACAATGCCGCAAACTAGACTTGAAAAGGTTGGGTATGAAGAAAGTTATTGCATTTTAAAGTTTTACCCATATATTGTAATGGAAACTTTGTTTGCCTGCCATTTCCGTTTCGGACATCCATTTGAAGTCTAGTTTGCGGCATTGTACTCTGCTATGTGAGACCTTTAATTTGATACCTATGCTGACCTATGCTGCTGTTTAAAAATTTTGTCTGAATCCTCATGGGCCGTCTTTTTTTGGTTTTCTGGAATATGCTGTAATTTTAAAAAGGCAAACAACTGAATTCTTAATCTGGTAGGTAATACCAACAATAAAAAGTATAAGTCATAAATTCCCACCGGGGGGGGGGGGGAGGGTTTCATATTAGCGGCTCATGGTCTACTAGATGATTCCGCCCAGATCTAAATCAAATATTTTATCTTGACAAACCTGTGGGTAGAAGTCATGACTTGATTTGTTGACTTTTTCTGGTTTACAGGAAAGATGTTTCAATTTATAGGCCTAATTACTGTGAAAACCCCAAATTTGTACAATTGAGCTAAATGCATTTTTTTATCTAAAAACTAGACTTATCTAGAACTTCTAATGCCATAAAAATTAAATCAATATAATCCTTAAAGTAAGATATTTAGGATCTTATAACATAGTATGTTTTGCCATCTTTTCAAGTTTTGTCATCTTACATTGAGTCAAATTTTTGCAGCAGGGCAGGGAACAGGGTCTGTTATGACCTACAAATTAGTTATGTTACAGTATACTATTACTAATATTGACATATCAGGTTTGGGTATTTTGGGAATTTTACATAGGGCTATGGTTTTACCATCTTGTAGATCTCAGCGTGACTAATATATAATGATATTGATAACTCGATTTCAGTGAAAAGTAAAAAAAAAAAATGGTTCTACCCAAAGAAATATTATATTTATATACAGTACACTCTCGTTCATCGGACTCGGCGACATCGGAACTCCGCTTCATCGGAACTGAAAATCTGGAAATCATTTTTTTTCTTATGAAATAAATAATTTTTCCGTTTTAGCGCCTTCAATTTCCATTCGCTCTATCCGCACAACAGTGAAGTATCACATTTTGCATCAAACGTCATTAGGTGTTTTCCATAATCTGTACCCATCGATGTGATTTACGAGGCCGTGGAGTTTACGCACAAAAATAAAAAGAGGAGGGGGCAGGAAGTAAACATCCGTTTCGACCGCTTCCCAAACTGTCATTCAGTCTGTCTCCGTCGCTACTGCACCTTTGTTACGTGGAAGTCAGTTGACTTCTGGAATATGAGTGGAATATGAATATGGAATATGAGAATAACGATTTTGGATCTTTATTTCCTCCGTTGTTTTTATTCCTATAGGTTCATTATTACCATGTTCAAAGTTTGAGTGTCTTATTTTCATAAAATCTCTTGTGTTATCTTAAAACAAGAGTGAATACAATCACGATAGGTCACCGTACCGGCGGAAATGATGTTATCTTAAAAACAAGAGTGAATACAATCACGATAGGTCACCGTACCGGCGGAAATGATGACTCACGACGGACTCCGCTTCATCGGAATTTTTTGACATCCGAACCGGCCATCCGCCACATTAGTTCCGATGAACGAGAGTGTACTGTATCAATATTACCAGTTAAATGAAGGGTGCAGCTGACTGGCTGGCTAGGACATTATTCAAATCCTGGCCCGTTGGTAATGCTTACGACAGACTGAATTTGTACTCTTAGACTACCAGTTGAAACAGCCAGCCTAACCAATGATTGATTCTCTCAGTAACTTACATTTGGTTAAGTAATCTTAGTCAAAAGTACTAAATAAATGTATTTAACCCTAAAACAACACTGTTATATTTCCATTATTTGTACAACACTCAAAAACGTTTCTTGGTGTTTAGATTTCCTTAACTGCAATCACCGAAGAGCGCCTCAATTTTTTGCCGAATCCATCAACACCAAAGTTGGTTTCTTAGGCTGGGAATGTCAAGGTTATATGGACTACATCCGCGGCAAATGTAAACCCAAGGAAAATTTGGTCGCTATGGGTGAACATTGCGCCCCAGGGTATGTTGAATATTAAGGAACTATAATTTGACATAAGAACAAGTTAAAAAGTATTATAATAGGCATTAAACTATAAGAGCAATGACAGAAGAGTCCCGCTATTCTGAACCCTGATATTCCAAAAATCTGTCTAATCCATACACATTTTAACCGAAAAGTACAAATTTGTTCTTTTACAAACATCGGGGAAAAGCGTGGTTGTCGATATTACACAGAATTGACAGACATTATACATGAATATGTCACTATTGCGGTCACTTTTCTATGGTTAGAGTATTGTTATCAAACATTATACTATGTACCAATTGTTCTTTCCATTTTTTAATGTGATGATATCGCTAGCGAACACTTTCCACTATCCAATTGCCATTAAGAGCCAAGATCATATGCCCCGGTCGAGTAAGCGGCAGGAGTAAACAAATCAATATCATGAATTATTTATGAACTCCGCCTATTCCAATAATTTGCTAAACCAAACCGGGTTCAGTCCTAATTAGTTTGGATTAGCAGAGGTCTACCTTATAGTGTCTCTATCAATTTCCTTCACCCTTAGTATACAAAATGCATGACCTGACAGAGCGGTGTTGCAGGTTTGATTGCAACATCTTCAAAACTAGCGATTTGTTTTAAAATAAGTGAGTAAATAACTAAGAACACAAATACGTCATGCAAAGATAAAACTTTGGTGGTGCTATCAACTAACGCCAAGACCATAATCTCTAATGCTAATGTCAGGACTATTCGTAAAATATCACTAATGGTCCTATAACAACAGAGTTTTGTCTATTAAGACAGGGTCAGTATGTGGCATGTTCGTTGTACTGCATTACTTTATTTAAATCTTATGTAGTTCTAGCATCATTAATGGAGTAAATACATATAAACCACATGGAGTAATCACAAAAAAGATTTGTGATCCCCTTAAAATTAGCCTTGTGTGGTGCAGATTTATAAAATAAATACATCAATGAAAATATATTTACATACTTTTAACAGATGTATGCTGTTGACAGGGGTTCGGGTTTCTACATTGCATACACCGCTTCGGAAGAACCATTCGCTCTTGGGAACTGGACTAGACAATCTTATCACAGAAGGCTTCCACAATCAGTGTTTGAGAAATTTCCAAACAATAGAGACCCTACAGTTTCGATAAATGATCCAGTAAAAAGGGTCTTCTTAGATATTTATTTAATTAACGATTACAAAAATTCATAAGGTTCCACATTAATAAAGTGAACATATGAACAAATAGACCAAATTAATTGGTTGTACAGTACACTCTTAGGTTATTATTTTGGCCTACAGTTGTAAACAGCTGGTCCGGATGTCAAAAAATCTTGACAAGTCTGTGCAATGAGCAATTCTGGCTACAAAATGTTTAAGAGTTAATTACAAGAGATATTCTGACAATGAGCTGTAGACACTTCGTAATGCACCACAGTTAATTTGTATTGAGTGATAGTGGGTTTATCTTAATCAACTGGATTGAAATAAACACCATTTTGACTCCTGATTCAAAATACTTGTTTGAATTAACCCGTTTTATCCCAAATTATTTCTTTTAAATTGAATGCAGCTGTTTAGTGCTACGCTCTCGTAGTGAACTCTCACACTAACGAACTACAGTCTTCCCCGCCAGGAGCGTGCACTGTTCAAAACCCTAATTCTCGTGCCTTGGCTACCGGTCGTAATAGCCGAGACGGCTAAGGCGTATGCACCTTGGCCAGGATGTCTATGTCGGCGCGGGTTCGATTCTCACTCACGACCAAACCTGACCTGGTGGTGCAACTCTTAAAAGGGTTAGCCAATCTGTGGCAACGTTGGTGGGAGGGCCCAAATTAAATAAGCGGTGGCAGGCTTGCGTGGAAGTTGACGGGATCGGTTGATTCTTTGAGAGTTGCACCATGGTCAACACTGATTTGCTATTTTTAATTTCTGTTTACTGTGTATGTGCCACTCCCGGCCTTGAAATATTAAAGATAACTATATATTTTCACTCCAAAATGCCAATATTCATCATGAAAATCCCCATGGATTTCCATAAATTAATATACTGCGTAGACAAAATGTTGACAGTGCTAACAAATGGGTTAAAATAAGCTTTGCAATGATATGTCACAACACCACATTTATTGAAAAACTAAAGTTTCCAAAATTTAATATTTTGAAAATGATTACATAAACAAAATTAAAAAATTTTACATGCAAAACATTTAATTTTGCACATTATCTTAAATTTCTCATTGAACTGACTAACTTTGTAATTTACACTAATAATGGTGGTATATCTTTTGGTTTTGTAGTAATAAGGTAAAATTGTCTTTTTTCCTTTGATTTGCATATTAATTAATCAGGACATGATAGTATGAAAGTCCTTCCACTTTTGCCGTACCATTAAATTAACAGGAGTGTACAACTATGATGTGTGCTGCAGTGGGCGTATTTGTATATAAGATTGTGTGAAAAATGTGATTGTGAGACTTAGGCCTATGTGAAAAGGGAGTGACATTCCCATTGTTGTAAGTAGACTATTCCACACAGATTAACATGAATTTTTTTTTTTTAACTATAATAGGTTAATTAAAAAAAAAACCTTTATAAAACATTTTGAACTCTATATATGAGGCGGAAAAGAAAAAGGGACCTGTTCGCGGCAATTTTCGATATTGAGTTATTCATATTTTTTAATTCCTCATTTAATTTCTAACAATTTGGCACAAGTCCCGCGAGCCTACGAATTTTTTTGATAAAGATATAGGACTTTGAAATTACGTGAGAAAAAAGAGCCATTTTCAGAAAAATCTATTTGAAAATTCAAATTAGCATAAAACATTTATTTTTCACATTTAAGAAACGATGTATGTAAAGCTGTATGTCCTCTTTAATGGGAACAACATATTTTTGTCTTAACTCACAGTAGTTTTCAAGAAAATAATGTTTTTATCAAAGCATGTAGTGAAAAGTGGATATTTCAGAAAAGGGACCTCTTCGCGGTCCTGTGTTATTTCTCCATAACGAATTGCAAAACTGCCGAAAGCGACCTCTGGACGGCATTTTCTGGTTTTTATTTATTGTAAGATGTTCTATATTTACAACTAACTCGTTGTAGTTCACCTTGTCGCCGATAGAATTCGTCAGAATGCAGGTTTCAAAGTGTAGCATAGCTTTCAGATTGGTTTTGAAAAGGGACCTGTTTGCGGCAATGTTATTTCTCCATAAGCGCGAAGAGGTACCTTTTCTCAAGCTAGACATCGACTACTTTAATCATTATTTTGAATGTTTTATTCGATTACAAGTGTTTTGTAATGTATTTCAACCGGTAAAGGACAAAATGGAGCATATTAAAATGCAAACAACCGAAAATCGATATTTTTTACCTCAATCGATAAAACTGTCCATACTGTAAATTTTACTTTGCCGCGAAGAGGTCCCTTTTTCCTTTCTCCCTCACAATGCTTTTAATACAAAACAATAATGATTGTTTCTTTAAAAACTTTCAATAAATAAAAAACTTATCTATATTCTTATTTGCAATCCCCTTCTTATACATTCAAATTTAGTAAATTTTCCTAACAGTTGAAGCTGGACGAACGATGCAACTATAAGTTTGTTCTAAACTTCATGGGCAGCATTAAATAAGTTTGCTTGGAGTGAAAGATGATCTTTCCAATAAGTGACTTTAAAATCTGCAAGTTCCAAATAATTAACTAAACTTAATTTGTTAAGTAGAAAAATTGATAAGATTAAAATCTGTAATGATTAAAAACCACCAAACAGGAATTAAATTATCTAAAAATACATCAAGAAAATGGAATGTTTAAAATTTATTTTTTTATAAAATAAAATCATGAAAACATGCTACAATATTTATGATGATAAATAATATTTACGATACAATAAATTTTAATAAATGTTAAAAACACAAAATCTTACCATTTGACACAGAAACACTCAAACAAGGACGTCTTCAGTGGACTATCATGCTTTTCTTATGGGAGGCCCCAGCTGGAAAAAAAAACAATAGGCCTACATTAAACTTCATGTTTTTTGTTTGTTTCCAAATCAAAATTAGACTCTAAACTAGGTTAAGTTACTTTATGGTCCGCCAAATTGATCCATGGAATCCTTTATGGATTACGCGTTTTGGCATACAGCCATCTTCAGATCTTAAGTAAGAACTTGCTTCCCATCTATTGGTGCTTCAGTTAAAAAAAAAAATTTTTAATGTACAAAACACATAAAACACGAACACGAAAACACGTACATGACACTTATAGTGCGTAAGCCTACAATAAAAGAACCGGAACAAATTATTACTGGCTGTAAGCCGAAACCCATAGGTAACACATAAAGGATTCCATGGATCAATTTGGTAAACCATAAGGTAACTTAACCTACATTAAACCTTTGCAACTAGGAATCAAGAATCAAGAATGTAGGATGATATTTCAGTTTTATTTACTAAGTTAACTGATTGGAACTTATAAAGGGTGGCAATGAAGTCTTGAACGTTGTAGTTTGTAAGTTTAAAAAGAAGTAATACTGATACGATAACGGAAAATAACAAAGTTAAAACATACCGTTACTAGAGAAAGTAAAATTCAAGGCTACAAATTACTCATGGCGGCTTTGAGGTACACTCATGAGTCAGTAAAAATCTTAAATGTAATACAGCCTAAGCATAGGTTATCAAATTAAAGTGAACAGAGTAGCCTACAACTAACTTGACCTCAAATTGATATCAGAGAAACGGCTGGTAATAAAACTTTGTATTAAAACCATACTAACAAAATTTGAACAAGGCACCAACTATATTTTGAAGGGATTTGTGTCTAATCCTTTAAAATAATAGATGTAGATAGTTTACTGGGTTCAAACGCCTTTAAAACAATGTGCAAAAGAAAAAGACCAATGAGATGAGTTTCCTTTAAAGGGCGTCTCGAATGGAAGTCTTAGAGAAATCTTCTAAGGCCTATGCCATTTTACTCTTTTGAGGTATTTGATGTATCGTAAGTATCTCTTATCTATCATGGTTCCAAATTTTTCTTCTAAACCTTTTAGACACTTTGTCCCCAAAGTGTCAAAAGGTTAGCAATTGCACAGATTGAATAGGACGTTATGTGAGAACTTGGATATTTTACTATGTAGTGGTTTTAAGTTTCTGACTTAATTGTTCCGGTGTACAGTTTCATCCATTGTGTCTGTAAAGTCCACAAAGTCCTCAAAGGACTGTTAGGATAAACCTCTTATGGTGACTTAGTATTAAATATGAGATAATTACAGTAGATGTCCTAAAATTTGGCCACCTTGAGACCGGAACGTAGGTTAGATTTTTAAATGGCCAGATTAACCGGCGGTTTATTAAAAAAAATAACTGAGCCATATAATATGTTACGATGGTAAATTGTTAGGGTATAATAAACTGTGTAGGGGTATAACTACGAAGGGTAGCGATCTCACCTTAATATTATGATTATGGTGATAATATACTCATACTGAGGTTGAAAACCAATAAACACAGTTTTAACCTAATATAATCACTACTACAAATAACTAATAATAACAAACCTGCAAAAGACGCATATTTTCTTTCACAAGATAAGCCAGCCTTTTGTGCAACTGTTCATTGGTTGACTTCAGAGTTGAAAGCTTAACTTTATAAAACTCCAACATTTTATCCTCCTCTAGTGTCATATCGAAAGAGATTACAACTTCTGGTTTATTTCTAAGTGGTAGACTTTTAGACCTTGGATTAATAAGTGACCTCTTTACATTTTGCCTCTGATACCTCTCTCTAGCTAATCTTTTCTTTTCCCTCATCTTCTTAAAGAAGGCCTTCCGTTTCAGTTTTTCTTCTTCTGTATATACTCTTTTCCCAGGTTCACCATCAGTCTTTGTTGGCGTTTCCTTATTTTCATTCTTTGTCGTCGGTTCGGCTGATGCTTCTGTTTCTCCTGTGTTCTCAGAGGCAACTGCAGCAGATTGATTTACTGATTCTGCTGTGGCAGAAACCTCCATTGGTTCTTCGGCCATTTCAAAAGCAAACTAAATCTGAAAAAAATGTTTAAAATGCTTAGTTTAAAAAGGATTTGGGTCAAATATTGATTATTTCAGATGGCAGTTATAATGTAGCCTAATCAAATTACAACATCATGTTTTGGTTTTATTATTTTGTTTTTCTTTAACATTTTTAAATCACAGAGGGGCGGGTTGCTTTACTTCCCAACCAATTTTTATGTCGCACTTGGAGTGGATAAGTTTAATCAAACACAAACTTAAAACTCCTTTCAATTATAAGTAGATGCCCTCTCATTCATCCTTCATGGGACTAGATCTGAAGCAGATAAGTTGATTGCAATACCGTATCACAATTTCTACACCGATAAGTTAAATGGGTGAAGTAGAATAACAAAGTTTCCCAAAGACACGATAAATAAAATAATAAAATGCATGGTCCCCAACCATGTTGAACCACCAGCCGCCAATAATAAATAAATAAGAATTTCATTGTCGTTAAGCTTTACAGCTATAGACAAAGTCAAGTCTTAACCTAAATTAAATCTAACAATGTAATCTATTAATACAAGATATAACTTATTGTATAAAACAAGTTTACATAGGGACAGAATTCCACACAAATAATTATATACGGTAACATAAAAAGTGTTATAATCTATATATAATCTATTATATATAGATTATATATAATTATATATTATTATATATATAATCTATATAATTATTAAAAGAATAAAAATTCCATAGTACCCTTTAAATTTCATTTTAATTATAATCTATATAGGCCTAATCTATTATAATCTATATATACATGATGTAACTTATATGTCCTATCAAAACAAATTTACATAAGGACAAAAGTCTACACACTACAGTAGACTCCCTCTTAACCGGCCACCTCGGGACCAGGACGCAGCCGGATAATGAATTGGCTGGTTAAACCGATGTTCATTTAAGAACGCCATCCCAGAATTTTATATGACCTAAATATAATTATTACTTGAAAAACAACCTTAAATACATTACTGTTTATGATTTATAGCTAATATCCCCCACCCATGAAATCCACAACAAACCTAAACTAATAATAATTCGTTTCTTTATTGTGGTCTACTGGATAGTAGGCCCAAACGCGTTGATTTCCGGTGGCAGTCACTTCCGCCCAGGACATTATAGTTTAATTGGTTTGGGAATTAAATAAGAAAACTTAGTTTCCGGCGAAACGCGGCCGGTTAAAGCGATGTTGAGATAAAAAATGGCCCGTTAAAAGATGTTATTTTGTGTCAGAGTAGGCCGGTTAAAGCGGAGACCGGTTAAAAGGTGGCCGGTTAAGAGGGAGTCTACTGTATATACAACAAACATAAAAAAGGTTATATATATATATATATAGGCCTAACATAAAAATAATTTAAACTTTCTTTCATCATATCTTACTATAGAACAATATACTAAATTGGGATAGTTGAGAAATAGCCAAATATAGACTATAATGTCAGGTCAGGGGTACTTTCAAATCAGATTAAAACTCGCATTCAAAGTATTCCTTTATAGCATAAAAAGGATGATCTAACAGAAGGTTGTACAGCTTTGTTTTAAAAATTTTCACTGGTAATTCTAAAATGTGTGATGGCAATTTGTTGAACATTTTCAAACCAAGAATTTCATAGCTTTTGTGGGATTTTGTCAGTCTGTTGTGAGGTAGGCCTATGTCAATGGATTTATTATTCTTATTGTTGTACTTGTGTCTAACTTGATGATCTAGGAGGTTACATTTGGAGAACATAAGTACATTAAAAATATAAAGATTTATAATGGTTAAGCGCTGTAGCCTAATTTTATGAAGAGTGTTTTACAGTGGTCTAATTTGTTAGCGTCAGTTATAATTCTAACAACCTTTTTTGAAGAACTAATATATTACTAACATGACTGCTGTTGCCCCAAAGTAATATCCCATATTAAGTTATACTTTGGAAGAATGCAAAGTAAGCAGATCTGACATAGTTAGAGGGTATATGATTTTTCAGACTTCTTAAAAATATTAGGCCTAATTCTTGAAAGTTTGGCTGAGACATAACTGATGTGAGACAACCAAGATAATTTTTTATCAATATGAATTCCTAAAAACTTAACACTACTGTATCTAAGTTCTCATTTTCAGGCAGATTTCTTAGAATAAAATAGATTTCTTGAGTCTTACTTTCATTTAGTAGAAAACCATTAGCCCTAAACCATTTAGATGCTTCTGAGAGGGTGTCTTGAGTCAACTGTCTGAGATTGTGCAAATCAGAGCTTTCATTAAGAAAAGTTGTATCGTCTGCATAAAGTATTGTATGACTAACTTATTCAGAGTTGAAGGCAGATCATTTATCATTAAGCTAAATAACAGAGGACCTAGTACAGAGCCCTGTGGAACTCCCATACTAATATCAGCTACCGTACATCGGATGTTTCCCTACCTTTAATACCTTTTATACCTTTTATTGAAATGGCGACCTAACTCAATAGGTAGTTTAAAGCCAAGTATGAATGAGGGATGAGTGTAGGATGATTGTGGCGCGATCTTGTAGTCTTGTTACTGACTAAGGCCGACATTCTTCTTAGACTGGACTGTTAATTCATAGCCCAACAGCCAATGGTAGGCTATCTAGGGACCTACAGTTTAACGTGGGATCCGAACCACAATTTCAACCTCCCATATACGAATTGGTCTAATTTTGAGGATGGTACTTATGGATGAACTAGTATTCACTAGTGCGGACGTTTTGGTAATTATTGAGTTTAGCTACGGCCATCGGAAAATGGAAATTTTTTTTTCAAAATGTCGGAAATTTCACGCTGATTCTGAAAATGATAGTTTTTTCCCGCGGAAAAGCTCGGAAAACCCCGGAAAATCGGAAAAACCGGAAATTAAGTTTTTAATCCAAAATATGTCGAGTGGGTATTTAAAATAACCGGAATACCGAGCTGATCACGAATATATAAAAAATATTTCGATCCGATTTTAAATAAGCCGGAAAATGCGGAAAAAGTGTCGGGAAAGCTATAAGATGAACTTTTTAAAAGTATGTCATGTGGGTACTCAAATTACGCGGAATTTCATGTAGAATATGAATATGTCTATATTAATTAAATACAAAAAATTAATAGGTACTCAATAAAGTTAAAAAAAAAAACTTAGAAAACAAATAAAAACACACTGAAACTTACATAAATGAAGCACTAACAATGTTATAAATGGTTGTTATTTGAAATAAATCATTTGATATTAGGTAGTACTATATATCTACATTACATATTAATATAATATACCATAAGCTAACTAGGAAACCTAATCTAACATAACTTAACCTAACCTAACCTAACTTAACCTTACCTAACTTAACCATCGTGTGGGTACTGACTTTATGTGTTTTATTCCATAAACAAGTATGTATTCTCATTTCACATAAAATGTTGCATAGTTGTACCCACATACATGATGGTTAGGTTAGGTTAAGTTAGGTTAGGTTAGGTTAAGTTAGGTTGGTTTACGTTAGGTTATAAAGGTTAGGTTTCCTAGTTAGTTTATGGTATGTTAGGTATAATAATATGTAATGTATATAGTACTACCTAATATCAAATAATTTATTTTAAATAACAACCATTTATAACATTGTTAGAGCTTCATTTAAGTTATATAAGTTTCAGTGTGTTTTTATTTGTTTTCTAAGTTTTTTTTTATCTTTATTGAGTATTAATTTGTTGTATTCAATTGATATAAACATATTCATATTCTACATGAAATTCCGCGTAATTTGAGTACCCACATGATATACTTTAAAAATAGTTCGTTTTATAGCTTTTCCGACACTTTTTCCGCATTTTCCGGCTTATTTAAAATCGGATCGAAATAATTTTTACATATTCGTGATCAGCTTAACATCCCGGTTAATTTGAATACCCACACCGATAAATTCAAGGTAAAAAGTCATTTCCGGTTTTTCCGATTTTCCGGGGTTTTCCGAGCTTTTCCGCGGGAAAAAACTATCATTTTCGGAATCAGCGTGAAATTTCCGACATTTTGAAAAAAAAATTTTCCATTTTCCGATGGCCGTAGCTAAACTCAATAATTACCCTGGACTGTTAATTCATAGCCCAACAGCCAATGGTAGGCTATCTAGGGACCTACAGTTTAACGTGGGATCCGAACCACAATTTCAACCTCCCATATACGAATTGGTCTAATTTTGAGGATGGTACTTATGGATGAACTAGTATTCACTAGTGCGGACGTTAATCCCCACCAGGGAATATCTCATCCACAAGCCATCGCTCATAACTATCCACAATTCGTGACCTCCAAGTAGCTGGATTACAGGACGTCGCCACCGTCCCAGTCTACATACTGTCTGTTGTCTATCTCTTAGGAATGAATTCATTGGCTCAACACTTGTGTCACTAAAGCCATAAAAAAATTAACTTATGAAGTACTAGTTTTGAATGGTCAACAATATCGAATGCTTTGCTCAAGTCACAGAAAGTCGCTTGAGCAAAGCCCCCTGCCTCAATACTTTATTTACATTCCTAACAAGGGATTCTATTGCATCAGTTGTGGATCGGTGTTTTCTGAAACCAAATTGCTGACTACAAGTTAGATTATTATTTTCTAAATAAAGTGATATCTGATTGTACTTAACAGTTTCTAGGACTTTGGAAAAAAACAGGTGTTATTGAAATTGGCCGATAGCTAGAGGGGGAAACTCTATCACCTTTTAAAAAAAAAAAAATAGGCACTACCCTGGAAAGCTTGAGGTTACTTGGAAACACACTTTCTCTAAGGCACTTATTAATACAAAAGGTCAATGGTTCAATTATACTGTAAATTACGGTTTTTAATAGATTGCAAGAAAGATCTAAATATCAGTGCTATCTGAGTGCTTAAACTTTTTCACTATACCTAAGATCGTATAGGA
This sequence comes from Neoaliturus tenellus, assembly GCA_030545055.2. NCBI lineage: Eukaryota > Metazoa > Arthropoda > Insecta > Hemiptera > Cicadellidae > Neoaliturus > Neoaliturus tenellus. Next base: position 109,486,294 of record CM061537.1, read on the forward strand.
CAATACTTCAGCAAAATAATTTTATAATTATTAATCATAAATAATTAATCAATGTTTATAATATCAATTTCATTTGGCCTAGGTCTACCGCAATTCTTAGAAAATAAAGGTTTATACTGACGTTACAAGAACAGGTAAGTTATTGAACAAAGTAATATAATAATACAAACAAATAATTAAAAAAAAAATTATGCACTACTTACCAAAATATTTTAACAAAACTTTCCTGAAACTGTGGCTTGCAAACTAATCTAACCTAAATGCCGGTAATCGGTAATGTTCAATTGTTCAATTATATTTTGTCTTTGTCTTGTCTTGTTGTCTTGTGAAATATTTTTTTCTTCTTTTTTTATCCGAAATGGCTTGGCTCAAGAAGTCTAGAATTAGTGATGGCAAAATAAAATCGATTTTTCGGAAAAATCGATTTTTACCATTCGATACATCGATTATTTGACATCGATTTTTTGTTCACGATTTTTTATCGAAATCGATTTTACTCTTTCGTTACATAGATATATCGAAAAATCGATTTTTCAAAAAATTTTGCCATTGTAGTGATGGCAAAATAAAATCGATTTTTTGGAAAAATCGATTTTTACCATTCGATACGTCGATTTTTTGACATCGATTTTTTATTGAAATCGATTTTACTCTTTCGATACATCGATATATTGAAAAATCGATTTTTCAAGAAATTTTGCCATCACTATCTAGAATGGTACTATTCCGGGCGCCTCACCGTGTTTACCGGTGCGGTGACTAAAAAAGACGATAACTGTCGTCTGATAAACAATGCAAATGCCTTGTTAGCAGACGACGACAATTATTATCGTCTTTTTTACTCACCGGTGAGTTGACGGCCAAGTTTTAGCCTACGGTACTACAAGGAAATTAAGGACGGGTCCCATGCCTTCGTGGTCTACGGGACAGACATAGGAGGTAACAGGTAACAGGTAAACCCGGTGAGGCGCCCGGAATGAGCAAGGTCTGAAGAGGAAAAAGCATAACTTATTTCTAAGGTCAGCTGAATAGCTGAATAGCTTTTTACTTTCTCCCCCTATACCATAGTATATGGAGAAAGTATTGTTTTCGTCAAAATTTTCGAATTTGAGTTGTTGGTGGATTTATCCATTATGGTTCCCCCTGAGTCCAAAAAAGTGGTTTTCGGAGTGATGTCTGTGTGTGTGTGTGTGTGTGTATGTGTGTCAGGATGTAAACAGAGCTAGAGAATGCCCTAATGGTCCGATTTTAATGAAATTTGGTATATAGGTCCAAATCCACGATAATTCCAGGCGTTTTTTTCATTTTTTTGAATTTTTGATTTTTAAGGGTATTTTACCCCCAAAAACCCTCAAAAATCGTCAAAAATCAAAATTTCTCAAAAACGGCTCTAACGATTTTGATTAAAATTTTGTGGTTTATTAAGCTTAAAATGGTGGATAAAATGACACCACCCGCATCTCCGAGAAAATGCGCGTTCAAAAGTTATGGAGTAAAAAGTGTTTAAAAAATCAATTTTTTGATTTTCAAAATAGCTGTTGTCTTGAAATTAATTTTACTTATCACCATTAAATCAAGCTCAAAAAACTAAATAATCTAGTATTTTAAATTATTGCTCTACGTCAAGTGGTTGCGGAGAAAATTCAATTTTTCGTTTAGCGGTAAACGCAGTACGTTGTTAAAAGTCACAGACGCGCGTAGGGTCAAACGAGCCCTGCGCAGCCGGTAACTATCCAACTGAGTCATCAAGAAATTAATGTTTGAAGCTTTTAACATCTTTTTTATATTGTTGGGAGAAAGTATGTGTCAGTTAACTGATACCGTTTTATTTACCTTGTATGTTGCCTTTTGTTCTTGCAGATGATTAAATGTTTCCGATGTACATTTCGCCACAATATTGTGGCATCTTCATGGGAAAGTTCACTGATCACATTTGTTACACTAATGAAAGTTACACTAAATATTTACAAATATATACAAGTATTTTGTGGGCTCTTCTTATTTACACACCATTGTTCGTATCGCGGCGCGGCGCGGTACGGCGGCGGCAGGCGCGAAACGGACGCACAGTCGAAGCGGTGTGTAAATAAGAAGAGCCCACAAAATACTTGTATATATTTGTAAATATTTAGTGTAACTTTCATTAGTGTAACAAATGTGATCAGTGAACTTTCCCATGAAGATGCCACAATATTGTGGCGAAATGTACATCGGAAACATTTAATCATCTGCAAGAACAAAAATCTAACGCTTCGACTGTGCGTCCGTTTCGCGCCTGCCGCCGCCGTACCGCGCCGCGCCGCGATACGAACAATGGTGTGTAAATAAGAAGAGCCCACAAAATACTTGTATATATTTGTAAATATTTAGTGTAACTTTCATTAGTGTAACAAATGTGATCAGTGAACTTTCCCATGAAGATGCCACAATATTGTGGCGAAATGTACATCGGAAACATTTAATCATCTGCAAGAACAAAAGGCAACATACAAGGTAAATAATACAATAAATGTTCTTGTAACTGGGTAGAATAAATGATACCGTTTATTTTGTGTTCCGGATATGAAGCATCAAAACTAAAACGAAAAACGAAAGTCAAGTTACGTTGTAATATTTACCATTACACAGCTGATTGAAAAAGAGAATGAAGCAGTCTTGCCATGGGTACGATATTTATTGCAACGACACCATATTACCTCATTTGGATTATTAGTTAATAACAAACCATTAGGTAATGACTAAATAAACAATAATCAATATCAATCAAGGTAAATATAAAACCATAAATTCTACCCTAGTTTGCTTTGAAATTCCTTATTTTAGTAATACAGTAATTGAGACAAAAAATCTCCAACGCAAACGAGAACGATTATTGTTTCCTGCAACGTTGGCAACACTTGCAGGTAACAAAGAGTAAAATGTTGAATTTTTAACACTTTTTTAACGGACAAAACCTCTGTGGCGACATCCACGGGTGTCGCAGAAACTGACACTATTGCTCTTAAGGGATGTAGCTCACCTGGCCCTGGCCTACAGTCACCTTGTAGAATGAGGGCGTGGCGTATACAAGAATCTACCGCAAAGCGGTTTGTTTACGTTTTTGCCTATCACGTGACAAATCCCACAAAATAAAGTGTGTGGAATTAATCAAGTGATTGGCAAAACGTAAACAAACCTCTTTTGCGGTGGATGAACGTGATCTAACGGGTACAATGAGAAGGAGTTAGGTGAAATCCAAAATGACTGTAGTGCATCAATAGTCAATGGTAGTGCCTCAGGTGAACTACATCCCATAAGAGCAATGGTGTCAGTTTCTGCATCCATGATGTATAGACTGTAGGCTGGCATCGTCTGGCGAAGAGATCTTTAGAACAATTCGCTTCTTGGGATTTTAAACTCAATCGATTCTAGGATCTCCGGGCAATCAACGTTTACTCGATGTTTACTGATGTTTATATTGATGCACTAAGCTTACAGTCATCTTGGATTTCACCTATCTCCTTCTCATTGGGACTCCGGTTTGTTTACGTTTTTGCCTATCACGTGACAAATCCATCAAATCCCACAAATAAAGTGTCTGGAATTAGTCACGTGATTGGGCAAACGTAAACATACCTCTTTTGCGGTGGATGAACGTGAACGGGTCCTTTAATTTCAGACGGACGACGATAACATGACCATGACATAGTGATGGGATAACCGACAGCTAAAAATAACCGACTAATCGGTCAGTTATTTCCAGATTTAGTCGGTTATTTTAGTCGACTAAATAACCGACTGGAAAACAACTAATTCCGTTTGGATGTTGTAAGTTATTGAATTTCTGGCGACTAAAAACACAACTAATCTTTTTGACTGCTAAAATATCCGACTGGAAAATAACTAATTCCTTCTAAATGCTCTGTATTGAGTTTCCGTCGACTAAAACCACAACTAGTAATTTAAAATGAATAACTGCTCAACTAAATTGAGAAGCGATATACTAGTTTAATTTAAGTACATAACTACCACAAATTATCGATCATTTCCTTATTTTTGCAAATTAAAATATTAAATTTGTAACTTTAATATTTTAAATAAAAATAAGTTGAAATTAAATTTTGAATTGCATAGTTTTGTCTAAACCACGTTAACTTTAATATCAGAAAAAAAGTACTATTGTATTGTTGTATTCAGAAACCTGTAACACGGAAATAAAAACATTTATTTATAACTTAGTATTTATTACAAAATAGAAATTATGCAAGAAAAATTATTAATGAACGCAAAATTGCAAAACAATTATTAAAAATTAGCGCATTAATTATTACATTATTAACATTATATTAATAACATAAAAAACTAAGCTAATTTCACGGCTAATTTCACTGTAAGCAAAGCATTAGAGTACGGGATACGTGGGTACTCTAAACTAAATTCAGTTGTTCAACTAAACAAGTTATTTAGTTTAGGCCTATAAATAACCGACAGATATTACTCAGTATAAGACTTATTTCATCTAAACTGAAACCGTTTGACTGGTTTATTTAACCAGTCGAAAATGGAGAAATAGTCTGCCGCTTGAGCGACTTCATTGATTATTTGGATGGTTAATTCTTCATCCAGTCGGAGAAGAAATAACCGACTCGGGAGTGAGCGACTAAGTCATCCAGTCGGAGAGGAAATAACCGACTAAGCAGTTATTTTGCGATAACCGAACTAATCGGTTATTGTTAGTCGGTTATTCCCACCACTACATGACAGATTGACAGTGCCTGTCGGTGTCTGTTGTCTGTATTTATAAAAAAAGTTTTGACGTTCCTTTGAAGTGCATCGCTTCTTTACAAGTTTAAACCGTAAATAACATAATTTTGTGGGGTCTATTTTTTGCAATAGAGTTGTGCGAATTTGTTCTGAAATAGAAATATAATTGACTCCAGACGAATTTACAACAAATTCCATTGTTATAACCTCACTTCATTTTAGGTTTGTTTAATGTAGGCCAATAGGCTATGGATCTGCTTTGTTGTGCATGACATGTGCAAGGCTATTAAATTAATCCTTGTGACATTTGTATTTTTTTAAGTAGTGATTGATCAGTGCAACTTTGCAAGTAGGAATATAGGCCTATATATCTATTAGAGAATTGCCTTGCAGAGCTTTTGTGAGCCACCTACTCATGCATGCACCATACTTCCAATTGGACAGTTGCAGCGAGGAAAGAGTAGAAACATCTTTGAATTTATGTTGTTGTGAATATATTGATGTGAATAATGAAAAAAATCACATCCTAGGATGTTGTTGTAACTGTATTGAATTAGACTTGTGTGTTGATAGGTGAGTCCAGGTTTTTTTTAATCTTTAAACTTTAGGGTAATTACAAGTGCTGTTACAATGTCTTTTAGCCTACAGTACTTTTGCATTCATGGATCCTAACTGAAGGTAACGCCATTAGTGGCACACAGCCTGTGCGCCTGTAAGGGACGTGACATAGGCCTACATGTTTTGGGGGATTTCCCTCAAATTTTTTATCTTTAATGTTGAAACCCTCATTTAGATAGCATACAAGGAAGTGTCGGCTTTAAGACTCTAGCTCCCATTTCCTAAGAAGGATGTAGGCACCCGCCTATGACGGCTTTTATTCATGCCATTCCCTTTATATGGGTTACCATGCTGTTACCTAATTCACTCCCTATTGATTTAAAAACTCATATTTCTCAATATACATAGCCTTGCACCAAGAGTCACACTATTTCTTTTCTTATAAGTTATACACACACACAATGTATTGAAGCTTGAATTATTGGGATCAGAACGTCGTTGACGGACGCGTAAGGGAGAGCGGGGAACTTTCATACAGTTTGAATTTTCTGCTTGTGTTCAACACTGGAAACAAATGAGGCCACTTGACTTACGGGCAATTTTTTCTTTACTTCCACAAAAAGATTCAATAAGTTAGGCTAACTTAAGTCTAGCTGCCCATGGAAGAAAACTATTATTGAAAAATATCTGGCCTTTAACAATTGAAGAATTTTTTAGGCCTATTAAACAAATTTAGAAAAGTACTTTTTTTATTTTTACTAAGTCTTACAGTAACTATAGAAGGTACCGTATAGGTACTGTTGTAAGGACAAACTTTTAAAAGATGTGTACAAATTACAAACATAACCCCAGACATAACCTTTGAATGCATCACAATTTTATGATTGAAACAAATACTCTTGGGGCACTTTTATACAAAGCAACAGGGGCAGTTTTATATATTGGGTTATACATTGGAGTGATCAGAAATGTGACCACCAGGGTTAAGTCAAGTCCTATTTTTGTGGTAACATTTGGCTATTTAAATGGTAAACTAAAATAGAGTCACCAAGGGTTCACATAAGTACTTTGTAACTTACAAATAACATTAATTGGTGAAATATAAAGTCCGGACTCATTTTCTATATCCAGTAGCCTGTATGGAACTGCTCCAAGTGCTGTATAAAACTGTCCAGCATGGGGTAATTTTTCATAGAAATTGCATATAGTGAAAGAAGATAATCACTGAAGAAGAACAAGTTTTAGATTATAATTTAGCACATGTTAAAACATTCTTGTAATGCTGATGCAAATTATGGTTTCAGAATGTATTCCAGACTTAGTAAAACTCTTAAGGGCCATACCGTAATGTCAATCAAAGTCTTTAATAAATTATGTGGTAACTTTTATTCATTATCAAATAATCATAAACTGTTTTAAAAAAAAAACTGTATAGTTATTTTTTATCAAATCCATTTTACTCTGTTGGTGAATTTTTGCTGGAGGAAAATATAACTTTGTAAAATTAGGCTATTATGTTCCTTTTTTTGTGCTTCATAACCTGACAGTATTTTTTATTGTTATTATTTTATATATTTTATGTAGTGTTATATGTTGTTTTGTTTATTTATTTAAATTTTTATTGTAATGTAAACTTACTGCCACGCCACCAATTACAAACCAAGTTAGGCCTTCTTGTATGAATGTATTTTTTGTCACTATTTTAATATTTTAGTGTGTGTTTAATGTAATTTTGTTGACTTGGCCGCAACCAGTGCCGTAAAATAGACAATTGTCAATGCTGTGTACCTGCTAATGACAAATAAAGATTTTTGATTTTGATTTTGATTTGCAGATGCTCATTGTCATGACACAAGAAATAGATTTAGAATCCACAGAGAATTTAATAGGTTAAGTTTTACAAAGAAATCTTATAAGGAAGTTGGAATTAGTCTTTTTAATAAACTTAGTCCCAGTGCTTTCAATGTTTCTGTCAATAGTTTTAAGAAATCTGTCAAGTCTTGGTTATTGGAAAATCCCCTATATGACATTGCTGAAATATTGGATTGTGATCTGAGAAGTATTAGATTTAGTTCTCTTGACTGTAATATGTAACCCATATCTGTGATATTAGCTATTAAATAAGAATAAATTAAATATAAGGACTATTAAATATAAGGACGTGATCTTTTGTATGCAGCTTAACGATCAATAAATATATATGTCTATGTCTATGTTACCTACAAAGAGGTTTGGATGAAAAGTTTGACTGAGGTTTGAACTCTGAACCGTCTGGATTTGCATGAAGTTTGTTTTATTTGTGTTGACTGAGAGATTGTTTTCCTGAAAAAATTGGGCAACATTGTTGATTTTGATGTTTGTGTCGATTTCAGCAGATTATCTGTCCATGTGACTGACCAGAATGGTTGTGTCATCCGCAAACATGAAAAGATCATCGTTAGGGACAACACCATCCAAGTCATTCACATAGATCAGGAAGAGCAGGGGCCCAAGAATTGATCCTTGAGGCACCCCAAATTTAACTGGTGATTTTTCCGATCAAAAGATTTCATTGTTTGAGATGATTTCCGTTACCTGGGAACAATTTCCCAAGTAAGAACGTAGCCAATCATAGATTTTTCCGGAGATTCCTGTATTTTGAATTTTTCTGAGAAGAATCACAATGTCGCAATCACAATCTAGTTTTTCAAACAGCTATAAGGCTAATACTACATCACTGTAATTATATTAAAGTCGTCAAAACAAAGCATTTCATAACAATTACAAGAAAAATATCAAGATTTTTCAATTAGGTACTCTAGAGTTTGAGCTGTATGTAATCCATAATTTCAATTTTAAATATTTGGCGATCAGTACTGACCTATTATTTATGGTCTAGGCCTACCACAGTTTACACTGGTACCAACAACAACTCAAATGCGGATTAACCAGCTTGGGTGTGAAATTGAGGCGAAGCGCGCACATGACGTGTCAGTTTTATCATGAGTTACCTGAAATGGAGCATTTGGCCTGGTAATGACTTGGTTGGAGGGGGTTTAAATTAATGGTGTTGGTAAGGGGCAACTCATGAGCTCCTGGTTAAGGCCAGGCTTCGCCTCTGCTTTCTCTTCTTGATTCTGCTCTATGAATATGCTTATTGCTGAAAGGTTTGCTCAGCTAATACTTTCCAACAACTTAGATAGGAGGTGTACTTGTGGAGGCAGAGGCAGTCATCCACTACTTCTCCTTGAAACTAATTCCAAGCTAGTCAGATGTAAAGCTTTTTATTATCACTCCATGATGAACAGGCTAATAATGTTACTAGAAAATACTGAAAACAAATATTTGGGTAAGGTAATATGTGAAAATAGTTTCTCCATGAGTTTATCAAAATAGTTGGGTAAGTCGTTCAGAGTCATTAGGAAAAATTACAGAGAGAAGCCATTAGACTCATTGCCCCCCCCCCATGCATTTAAGTTAATATATAGGCTACTATGAGTAAAGAGATTTTAAATAAAGACATTTTACTGTCTTGAATTTGAAATTATAGTCCCAATGCACTAGCTTAAGCCTATTAGTCCTATGCCTATACGGTAATATTTGTAAAACTAGCAAGCTAATTTTATACCTCTTTCTTTTCAGGCTTTTCAAATGCAAAGGGATGGCACCTAGATCACTAACTAGACTCGGAGCTGTTCTCCAAGACCGATTGCGGGTCCCATGGCGAGGAGGGGCAAGGCAGCTGAACTTTGACTCAATCATTCCCATTATCCTACTACCGACTCTAGGATACATAGCTGCTCAGGGTGTGTGGATATCTGTCATCGTTTTTACCTCGCTCCCAATTTTTCTGATCTACACACATTATATTTTCATGAGAATTTCTTCTCAAACCAAATTTTTTTACGTTTGGACCATAGTGTCAGTGGTTTTGATAGTGACTGTGTTTGAAATACCAGTGGTAGTCACTTTGGATATCCAACCTGAAGAACACAAGATTTTCTTGTTGTTTACAATCCTGATGATCTTTTGTGGAGTTAAAACTCGACTCACTGCTGACCAGTCACATGTCAAGGGAGATGTGAAGATGGAGGAAAGTCTACTGGAATGTACGGTTTGCCACAAGAGTGTTAAGCCGAGAACGTTCCACTGCTGCATCTGTCGGACCTGCATCGTCAAGCGAGATCAACACTGTGCCTGGTGAGTTTGTAATATTACAATAAGAACAGTTGCAATATAATTTTTGGTAACAGTTTTTAAAGTAGAAAAATATTAAAACCAATGTATTATACTCATTCTTTTATGAGTTTTTTTATGTACAGTTCAGCCTTGGTCACATGGGCAATAGTTGTAGTTTGCAGTTTCAAATTGATTTCATGACTATCGTCTATATGTTCACAATATTTTTCTGTAATTTATTTTGCAACCAATAATAAAAATTGAAAAATTTGATAAAACAAACATGGTCTTATCCCATATCAGATTCAGTCCTTAGTTTGTTTGTTGCAAAACCACTCTCTAACTAAATGTAAAATACATCCCTACAGCCAATCCAACTCAAAACCTACCTGTAGGGCATCCATACCTAGAAGTACAGAACCCTATTTATCTATGTAAAGTTCCACAAGTTTAAACGCTCATAAAATACATCCCTACAGCCAATCCAACTCAAAACCTACCTGTAGGGCATCCATACCTAGAAGTACAGAACCCTATTTATCTATGTAAAGTTCCACAAGTTTAAACACTCATAAATGGCAGGTTGGATTGCTGCATCGGGGAGAGCAACTACCGCTGGTACATGGCCTCGTTGGTGACTGCAGTTTGTCAGCTGGCGCTGTGTTCTAACCTCATTTTGACTACGGCTTGTCACCCATTCATCGTGTTTGCCAGCGTTATGCTGCCAGACGACTGCAGTGATGTTTATTTCGACATATTGTGAGTAGTAGCTTAAACCATTACTAAGGTTCTTTGGTTCTCATAAAATTTTGCCAAAGAGAAAAAAAGTGGGTTCGCTCTGCCCTCTAAATGGCCAACCAACAGACTGACCACTCATGTTCCTCAGCTAGGGTTTCCATGTTCGATCACATCAACCCGATGCTGTCTAGAACATGAATAGATCATGAGGGAAGGGAAACTTTTATTGTGGACAGCCAAAAGACTTACCCATCTTATGAAAACTTAGTTTGCTGGACCCAATGTCAACTTCACAAGTAGTATAAACCAGTTTTGAAGTATTACTCGGATTGGAAATGTTGTGTTTGGAAAAGATGGGAAAAAGTAGCGAATTTAGGTTTTCGATAAAAAAAATCATTTTATAACCAAAATATGAGAATTTTCCAGTATTAAAAAATATTTCAAAGTATTTTAGACAATTTGAAAAAATATGGGTGATGAGGCTGGTTTTATGGCAAGAATTTTTGGAAAAGTGGTCTGGAACAAATTGGGAATTTCATTTGTGAAACTTTTGTTTAGTAGGAATAATGTTAGCTGAATAACAATGTTATGTGTTTTTGCAGGTATGCCACCATCTTTGTGACAGCGCTGTACTCCATTCTCGCGATGCTGTTTCTTCTGGTTCTTCTGCTTCACGAGTGCTGGCTCATCTCGCTAGGCATGACGGGACATGAGTGGCGCAATCTGTCGGACAAGGTTTGCTGCGGGGTTCCCTCGGACAGACCGTATAGCAAAGGGTTCCTTCGCAACTGGACCGACTTCTTTATAGGTATGTCATCAAGCTTGACATTGTGGAGATTGATTCTATAATTTGCTAGTATTTTGAAATTTTTTATCATCCTGTACACACATTTGCTATAAAATTGTTTGTAATTGGTTATCTTGTGAAAAAATTGTACATGCTATGTTATTGACATTCTACACTCATCCATCATTCATATTCACCTTAAAAACGTCCTGGTATCTATATAGTGATAAAGTGACATTTGAATTACAAAAATAATCATTACCTGTAATAACATAATACACTGCTCGATGTTCTTAGTGATTAGGACCTTTTGCATGGCAAAGATTTTGCAGATCCGAATCCTTGCTTTGCCATAAGTTTAAATTGATACCTTTACATATACAGTATCTGTTTACACCGTTACGTTGTCCAGTACGTTCCATAGATCTCACGTTTGAATAGATCTTTTGGCTGTTTTCTCATGAAGATTTGAATTTTTATTTATAAGAAAGACTACAAGATGTACGATATTTGATGTTTGCTACACACTGTATTAACAATGTATCTATGGCAATAAACCATTATTATTATTATTATTATTATTATTATTATTATCTTAAGGCAAGGTGGGTGTAGCCAGGTAAAGAAAAAAAAGGCTGCCAACCTTAAAAAGAAAAGTATAATACAAATTTTTTATTGAGAAAACATTGTCTATGCGGTAGTTTCCCTTACATAATTGTGGATATTTCGCAAAAGTATGATGGGTGAGGAATTTAGCTTAAATTAAAAGCTTCTTGTCCCATGGAATATAGCAAAATAGCTGCATTACTAAAAAATTGACAGCAAATTAACGAGTACATTAAATGCAGCACTCATAATGGGTGTATTTGTTTTTGATTTTTGAAGGGGTGGATGCTATGTCCTTTCATGTCTAAAGCTTACTGTAAGGTCATAGTTGGGAAATCCACGGATGCATTAACAGTAAGTAAGGGATGCTAATGAACAAGCTAATCCTTGGGGCACAAGAACAGAAAAAACGAGATCCCTTATAAAAATACCTTCTTCCTCTTAACTTTTCGTTGCAAAACACGTCAGACTAATTATTTTTATATTTACTTATAATGAAAGTTTATTAGGAGCTTTTTCTATTCTTAAAATCGGTATCCAAACAAAAATTAAATGGCAACCATTTTACAAAGTAAATTTTAATCTTCTTTTTACATTTATGTTGTTGTTTGAACCAGCGATGGCTTATTCAGTCTTATGTTTCAGTATTAAACTATTGAAAGGCATACTAAATGATACATTTAAAATTAATACCTAAAAATATAGCAGTTGTTGTGAATTAGATCTCACGTATTTGATTGATTTTGAGATATCTGTGGATAATGCAGGGTTATTGGAGTTCATGATGTCTCAATTTAGAATTTATCATATCTCTAGTTTTATTTTGTTTTCAGGCTCTCGCTCCAAACAGATGTCTGCAATGACAATTTAAGATGAAGAAATTCTTCGCACAGGTGCACAGAACACTGCAAAGATGCCTTTGCCACGATTCTAGTCAACTTTAGCTGATGTATCAGGTAGAAGTATAAAGTTTGTTTTCATTATGATACACTCGATCCAGCTATGTATCATGATACAGTACAGATGTCCATGATAGATTGACAACAAGGTATGGGAACAGAGTTTTTTACATATATTGTTTTGTGTAAATTGAGGTTTGAAGCATTTAAAACCTTGTGTTTGCAATGGTAATATTTATAATTTTATTCTTTACTCAAGTGAATAATTGTTTTTTAATCAATATTCTATCTCGTCAAATGAAAGATACTATTGTAACATTTAAAATGACATCAAGTTTGAATTTTTCTGATGAAAAACAAACCCCCATTATTTTTTTGAATTTATCATTGTTCTTATGGGACAAAATACCAAAATGGCGGAGCAGACTCTTAACTTATGAACCGAAAGAGAGGTTCATTAAATTGCTTTTAAACCACCACAGAACCACAAGAGAGATACACAGTAGTGTAGCTTATATTAAGCAGGTAAATGAGAATGTTGTTCCTGTGTGATCGTTTCTCAGATTGAAAACATTTTTGAAAAAAAAAAACTTTGGTTAGTAAATGAAGTGAGTTTTTAGATTATTTACTCACTTTTCAATGTGAGACCACTTTACCTCAGACTGAATTGATCAGAATACAGTACATTAAAGATTTCCAACCTTTATTAAAATATGTTTGAGTAAATGTTAAGACTTAGAGGAATTTTACAATTTTGAGGCATGTTTTTAAGTAAGTACCATTTAGAAATAAAACTAGGAGAGATAAAAAAAATTATTTTTACATGAAAGTCTGTACTTTAGTCTACTTTTCTACATAATTTCCGCCATTATTAAGGCACTCGTCATAACGTCCAATTAACTTAACAGTTATTCCATTGTATAGGATTCTGTCGCCTGCCTTAAGACACACCCCAATACAGCCGTTTTGACATCGTCGTCATTGTTGTGGCGCACCCCGCCTAGGTCTTTCTTCAAATGAACGTGTGGTAGTCATTTGGCCCTAGATCGGGACTGTAGGGAGGATGATTGAGTTGTTCCCAACCAAATTCTCTGATCAATTCCTGGGTTCGACAAGTCGCATGTGGACGGGCATTATCGTGAAGCAAAATGATGACGTTAATCATCATGCATATTTGTGCGGCCATCTTTAAATGCCCTAACCTACTTCCATACCATTCCTTCACTCATGTTTTCTCCGTACACTAAACAGATCTAGCAATGAATCTCGTTTGATTTCAGGCCTTTAGCCTACAGAAAACTGATAACAGACCGTATTTCGCAGACGACGGGACTCTCTATGAGCAAAGGCTTTTTAAACGTTTGAAAAGTGTGAACACAGCGGTGAAAAATGCTGTAATGGCGTCCGTCCGTTGCCGACTGATGTAGATACATAACGTGCATGCGCAGATCGCGGACCGCACCGCTGCAGTGGCGGGATTTTATAACGGCACTTACTTAAAAATCATGCCTCTTAATTTATGCAATACTTACTGTTAGATAATATTGACGATAAATATTTGTAAGGTTTAAGGCTGCAAAAGCAGAGGTAATCTTAAGAGATAATTAAATTATAACAATTTTCATAAACATATTACTTATCTATAGTTATTTAATACGCTAAGGGTTTTTTTGTCTTGAGAACTCCTCCTACAATTTTCAACCGATTTTCAAGTTTTTGGTGTCGTTGGGTAGGGCTTGGGCTGTAGTTGTTTCCGCCAAAAATTGATAAGAATCGGACTGAAAATAAAGGCGCTATCCACCATTGAAATCTCAAAATTTCCCATTTAAATAACATTGGGATTAAATAAATCATTTTGAACATCTGATAATAATCAGCTGAAAATACGAATTGTTTTGGTGATTAAAGAGATTCACAATATTGGGTTGGTCGGATGTAATTGATTTAGAGTTAAAGTAAAATTTGTGTTGTATTAAAATAAATTGCTCGATTTCGAGCAACACGTCTACTAGTATAGTTTAAATAGACTAAAATGTCAGTCTGGATTTTAAAATAATTTTAGATTCTATCATTTTAGGTATATATTTTGATCTTTGATGTGAATTTAATATTTTTACAATGACTTTCAATTGATTATTTTTATGATTTTGCTATAACCCCCATTTTAATAGTATTATTTTTGGAAAATAACTATATTTTTTAAACTTGAAAGATAGTTTTGAAAATTATTTAAAAAATACTGCTTTAAATCTTATTCTTAGGTATTAATATTAAGAAAGACTGATGTTGGTGGCTTAGTTATATTCAGTGTAGCAGGCCATGGTATTTATGACTGAAAATATGGTTTCAAATGGTTCAAACTTAAAAAAGTAACACGTACCAAACTTTAAGAAATTAGTTCTTTTAAATTAAGCAAACATAAGTTGTTCTCAAATAAATAATAACCTTGGTTTTTTCAGTATTGAATACCTTAGATTGAACACATTTGGTTGCTACTAAATACAGACACTATAGGTCTCGATGTTTAGAAGAATTGTGCCCCTCAGTTTCATTGATTCACCACAATAGAGCCCTAAAACCAGTAAAATGGTACCTTTCAAAAAATATTTGTGTCCTATACCACAGCTGTTGAAGAAAATTTGGGATAATATATTTATAGTGGCTCGTAACTAAACAGCTGAAACATGTCAGGGGCAGAGATCTTTAATGATTCCTTAATTCTTTAATTCTTGATTCTTTAATGATCTTCCCAAGTATTTCTTGTAAATTGTGGACTACATTTTTGAGCAGTTTCATTCCTCTGGGAGATTAAAAAAAAAATATTTACTGGTTTTGTGGAGTACTGAGAAAAAACCGTGTTCCTGATAAACGTTTTATGTTACATTAGAGAGTCGATTATTCGAACTAACTGGGACGGGGGTGGTTCGTAAATCAAACACAGAAATTATTTACCATTTGTAACCACTAAAATTTCATCGACTTTTTAAAAATAAGAAATGCTTCCAAAAAGGCTTCAATAAAAAAATATCAAATCCAAAAAAAGAAACCCAAAAACGAAAAAAACAAAAAAGGACACTTTTGTGATAGGTTTATCTATACTTATTTAATACGCTAAGGGTTTTTTTGTCATGAGAACTCCTCCTACAATTTTTAACCGATTTTCAAGTTTTTGGTGTCGTTGGAAAGGGCTTGGTCTGTAGTTGTTTCCGCCAAAAACTGATGAGAATCGGACTGAAAATAAGAGCGCTATCCACCATTGAAATCTCAAAATTTCCCATTTAAATAACATTGGGATTGAATAAAGTATTTTAAACATCTGTTAATAATCAGCTGTAAATACGAGTAGATTTTGGCCTTTTAAGATATTCACAATATTGGAATTGATTGGATGTCATTGTTTAGAGCAAGTAAAATTTGTATCATATTAAAATAAATTGCTCGATTTCGAGCAACACGTATACTAGTTTATGTTATATACTGAATTAGTAAACCACTCAGGGGTTCAACTAATTGACGTTTTTGGGTAATTGACTCTCTGCTGTAAAATCAATAATTACCTGTTGGATGTTTTTCTGGTGATTCGTTTAGCACTGTCCCAGCTCTCCAGAAAGAGATTTTACTTGTCAATGGTTCCTATTCTATTCTTACAATTTCCACTTAGATGCATAGTAAAAATTGCACTATTCTATTCCTCACATATTTTTCTAGATAAGGTGCACTTATTTCTGACATAGGTCCCAAATTCGGAGCACATAGGAGTATGTTCTAAAATGCCACTTTTATCTGCATTTACCCTTGATCTCCTAGAAAGATACATATCGTATTCTTTTAGAACTTAGCTTTTACAATTCCAGTAAAGGCCCACCTTGATAAATATTAGAAAAGTAAGAATATAAATTTTTTTATAAACCTGCTTACACTACTTTTATATTATAATAGCACAAAATGTTTCATGATGAGATTGTTTGTTAGGATTAATCAACCTATAATGTGCTTTGCATTCCTAAAAAAGAAGCTGTGATTTTAAATACCGTACATTGAATATCATGGCCTAACAACCTGCTGAACTATTTATATTCACGTTAGTGATCTCATTGTTTTAATATATTTATTTTGTTATTCATGTAGGAAGTGCCTGAAAATAAACATTATTTTATGAATATAATTGTGTTTCCTTTACCCATTGCAATCTTGTAGACTTAAGGGAACATGACAAACAAGTGGACATAATATTCAAAAAAAGATCAACAGAAGTTACTTTAAAATTGGCTGAGTATTTGTATCTTGCAGAACATCACTGGCACTTTCTGTCATTTTTTCATTCAAGAAGTTTTTATTTGAATAAAACATATTATTAAATCCCAAAGTTTCGATGAAGGCCATCCATCATTATTCCTCAATAAGAGACGTATTTGAAAAAGTTTATCTGATAAGATTTGGCAAATCTTTTAACTCTACAAAGTTTATGAATTTATTCTTGCATGTTTGCTTTTTTCTAAATGTTTTCTACCGTTTTTATTCAATTATGAAAAGTGTGATTTTTTTTTTAAGGTTACAAAAATAAAAGAACTAAACTTATGTTCTATTTGTTTATTATAAGTTAGTAGTTAGGATAGTCGTTGTAAGGTTTTGGTGGTGGTGGTGGTGGTGGCTGATAGGAATAGTTATAAGATGGGTACTGATATGCTTGGTTTGAGGCTGTCGGACGGGTCCACTGTAGGAAGGCGGCGCCCCATAGGAGTAAGACGGACTGCCGTAGGGGGGAACATTTCCGTAAGGCACAGGACCCCCATAAGGAGGGGGTGCAGCCCCATAAGTCTGCTGGGCACCACCGTAGTACTGAGGACCCCCATAAGGTGGCCCCCCTCTGGCGGGGGGTGGTTTGTAGGGGTTGGGGGGAGGAGGCCCCCCCATCCCTGCCCCATACTGTTGGGTGTACGGGCTCTCTACGATAAAGACTGGCCCTTTAGACTGGATAGAGACTGTGTAGCCTGCTCCAAACCTCCCCTCTGAAACAAATTTTTATGTTTATTTTATATAGTGTAAACTTACTTACTGTAGAACTGGCTAAGTGGTAAAGCACTGACTACCTGTGTGGACTACATTACAGGTACAAACATGAGCAGTTACCTCTGTCCAGCCTATGTGACTTAATGCTGTGATGGTACCCATAGTCGTAACATGACTAAAATTTTTGAGACCGCACTCAGGAAAAAAACAGACTATGAGGTACTATCGGATCTGAAATTTTATATTCTCTCATACAACTTCTAAAAAAAGTTGGGGAGCACGTGTTCCCATTAGTTGATCTTAAACGGAGACAAAGATAAATGATCACAATTGTTCTATGCTTATTCTAATTAAGTGACCTTAGAATGAACTGTCAGTATTTCATGCTATAAAATAGAATTATTTATGTATTTCTCTTTTTTTTTAACTGCCCTATTGATCTCAAGCTAACATTGAAACATCCAGTAATTTTATTATTGATTTTTGTGCTAAAAAATGTGCTCCTTCAAAGGCAGAATCTTTATTTTATCTAAGATCTAACTCGTTTATTGATTGAAAATCATTTAACAATTATTTAAATTCTCACAACAGTAGACTCCTGAATATCTGAGCCTCCGGTCGTTCAAGACTACAGCTTATCCAAGATGGCTCTAAACTGGATTTTTATCTTTCCATTTTTGTTCATAGCAGAATAATAACGTGCTTAACTTCTGTTTCGTCTAAAGTAAAGTAAAAATATTTTTAATTTTCATCAATTTCTTGAAATAAATAACAAAAGTATAATTTTCAACATATAAGTGAAACACAATAACGTTCTAAAAGCATGGGTTGACAAACTAAACAAGCCGTCTGCACAACGTAAACTACCGTTTGAGTGACAATGGATATTTTTATCTGGGCTCTGAGACTTTGCTCTGCTTTGGCCTTTTATGCAGTCATAGACTTTTTTGGCATTGTTCACTGACTGGCCCAAACAAAAGTACCAATTTTTAGAGAACTTGATTTATAGTATGTTTTTAGTTGCCTGATTTTAGTTAAAGTTATAATTTGATTTAAATTGGTGTGTTTGCCGCTTATCCTAATAGCAAATGTTTACCGACTTGGACTGACGTTCACCGACATGGAGCATGCTGATGTTGATTCACCATAGAATTAAGAAGAAGTCAATGACAGCATAAACAAGTCCAGAGACTGAATCTTTAAACCAGGGATGTGTTATTAGTCTGCTTAGTATCACATGTTTTATATACCTGTTTTTGTTATGGTTTTGGGTAACCACAAAGGTCTTTGCTATGTACTTAAATAAAGAGCTTTCCTATATTTCTAAAATTATTTTCTCATTACCAAACAACAGTTAATAGTACACATACATATCACAGTCAAATCTATACAGTCAAGATACTCATATTAAAACTACTTTTATTAGTGTGTCCCCGAAGTTATTTAATGATTTTGAAGCAGCCAGTTTCCAAACAAATCTGAAACATTAGCAACTCAAGCGGATGGAATAGAATCAACCGTATTCTAACAGTATTGTGATTCTTATTAACTCCTACGGTGATCACAACTAGAGTTAGTGAATTCTCCCTAGCGCACGAAGCTACCGGAGTGTTATGGGCATGTGTAGTCTGAAACCTGTCAGTTTGTTTAATTATAGGAAGAAGTGTATTTTATACGTTAGTTTATTTGAACGTAAAAGCACGGTACCATACTATATTTTAACTTTTATGTAACCATAAACTATTTGTATTGTCCTAAATCCCTGTATAACCATGAAAAGTAATTTGATGAGAATTTCACATGAGGATAGGGTCTCGTAATACCGTTTGAATTATCTGAGGTTTTCACTATCCGAGGTAGCCTCAGTATCGGGAGTGTACTGTGCTCACCTAGAATGCTTTTTCTATCACAGCTCCTACAAAGTGTGTTTCGTTTCACATATTTTGAAAGTAAAACCGGAAGTAATTTGGTTTATTGCCTACCTCGCACTTTCTCCGGTCGATATCTTCTCTTGAGTGTCTTGATGAACCGGTCGTACATAGACTTGGACCGGCGGGCGCCCATGGCCTGGTAGAAGAACGGTTTGTCCAGGTAGACCATGGAGTAGAGGCTTATCTGGCTGAGGATGAGGAGTTCGTGGCTGTTGTCCACCACCGTGCGGGTCCACCGTTGTGTACTGTGCTCCGCGTGGAAGAACCGCGTGTTCAGCAGAGTGCTCACCTGCGTCGAAACAATAAAATTGGTTCTAGGTTGCAAAGCAGCACTTTGCATGCACTTACTTTACCCAACTCCTGGATCTCTGCAGTGCAAAGCTGGCTCAGTTTGCGGTCTGGCAAGCTCCACCACTTTAAGTACGAAACCTGCCACTGTCCGTATACAACCACTATAAAACGCTTCACTTCTATTGCCAGCTTAGTTGGTTTTCGTCCAAATGAGTGTTAGGAAATATTACACATGAGCACCAAAATTAATGTAGATTATATTTCCGTTTTTTATATGTAAAATATTGATAAAAAATATGTTTAAACTTCAAACACCCTCATGGGATATTTGAATATTTTGTAATTGTCTTGTTTAGAATTATATAGTTTCTTATTACTGAAAACTGTGGCTCTTATAATAAAAAAATCACAATAGCTACGGTATTTAAAAAAAATCCATTTAGTTTTTACCTAAAATACCGTACCGCTAAATGAGATTGAATAAAGGTAAGCTACTCTACTTTAAAGGTAATTTGAGAAAATCAGAGGTGGACTATGTTGTTAAATAAATCAATTTGAAAAAAAATATATATAACTACTGTACTTATTTTTGTCATCTTTACCATACCATTTTAGACATGGTTATCATAAAAGTAAGAATAAGCAATCTACTTAGGTGATAGAGGTTTATATATAACTAATGCATGTGTTGCTTGACATGGACCAATTTATTTTGATACAATACAAAAGTTACATTTAGTTCTAAAGCAATGACATCCGACCAATCCAATATTGTGAATATCAGTGATCACATAAAAACTACAACTGTACGTTAACAGATGTTTAAAATGCTCAAACCAATCTCAATGTTATTTTAATGGGGAATTTCAAATTTAATTTGTGGATAGCGCCCTTACTTTAAGTCCTATTCTCATCAATTTTTGGTGGAAACAACTACAGACCAAACCCTATCCAATGACACAAAAAATTTGAAAATCAGTTGAGAATTGTTATCGTATTAAATAAGTATAGATTTTCCTTGATATTATTATGTTGGAAGTGGAAAATTTAATCTACAATAGTCATATTGCATGTATGTGCCATTTACTGACATTTATTTCGATAAAAACCAACCATCTTGGTAACTGAAGTGAAACATTTTACAATGTGGGTATGCAGACAATGGCAGCTTCGTCCATAAGTTGGTGAGGGAATGCTCAGCCGTCAGGACCATGTCTTGTAAACTGAGCTAGCAACTTAGGAGTATACATTGTTGACTTTACCAAGATGCTAAGCAAAGGTTTTGCTAAGTAAATTTTCTCTCTGAAAATACACTCCTTTTTGTCATGACAATTTTTCTTATAAAAAATATCCAAAATAATTCTATTAATCATAAAAATTGTGTCGTTATTGATAGGAAATTTAATTTAAGCCTTCTAAAATTGAATATAGAAATATAGTGCATTCTAAAATATTTTATTTAGAGGTTTTGAAATAGAATAAGTTAAGGTTATTATAGCAGTTAATTTTAATTGTCCTGTAATATTAGAAAACACTAAAAGGTTTTTAAATAAGTGAAAATAGCTAAATATATATGGAGAAAGATTAGTAAAATAATGGTTTGGTAAATGATTGACAACCTTAGGGTTAAAAAAAGCAATAAGGAGTCACATTTTTTCCATTTGTATTCACCTAAATTAACGTCACAGTTGTGATGTCTATCACTTTCCTATAGATGATGATGAATTCCATAAGTCTAGTTCGGGTTTTAGCTACTAATCATTAAACTCACATATAATTGATATCATCATTGGTGTCCTGAGATCCAAAGCCTATCCAAGCTACAAGGCCTGTTCCAATGGCAGAAATGACCAATTCGTCCACTGGAAATCATTGAAAATATTATTAAATTTACTATGGTAAAATAATCACTTCTGAAAGTTTTAAGTATTCTAGGTAGTAACTGATTAGCTTAACTATAAAAAAAAAGCCAGTTCATGCATGACTGGCCTCTGCCAAAGAGGCAGCCACCTAGAGTGTGAAGGGATGCCTTCAATCAGTGAAAAAGTCTGGGGGCATTTCCAATCGGCACTAAGGGAAGGGGGCTTCCTAGCTTTTTGCTTTTTGTCCAAAACGCAGAAAAATTTTGAATTTTTCTTGATGAGTACGATATATTCTTGATTCCCCCCAATAATAAATAATACAGTATGAGAAAAAATATTTTTCCTCCGCCTACTATCTAAAGCCGTATTTTACTCCTTGGAATAGAGTAGTAAAGTACTAATTTCTATCCCATGTGACTTGAATACTTAATCTTTCTACCTAGGGAAAACTCGAGTTTTTTCGTACCACGGGGCTAAAGTTAGTTACATAAGAATAACATTAAAAGAGAGATTAAAAAGAACATGAGCCACAGTCAGCTGTTACTTGTATTTGTTTCGTTACTCATTGTTGACTAATAGCAGCTGTAGCTGCTGCTCACTCACTGCTGACCATTCAGTCAGCAGTGGGTGAGCAGCATCTCTAGTATTAGAGATGGCCGTGGCAGTGTAGGTGTTTGTTTACTTTTGCTTGGGTAGGCTATTAACCTAAGAAGTCCAAAACATAAGTGTAAAACTTTTGACTAGGCTTAAATTATATTTTGTTTTTTTTTTCGTGTTCTTCAATATTGATATGGCCTACCTTGTGTGTTTTTTATGTTGATGTGACAGATCCAGCTTGACGGAGCAAGGGATAATATGAAGGTAAAGTTAAATTATCTACGGTAGGCCTATTAGACCTAAATTTTATTCGTGTAGGTGGAGGAAAAATGTTGTGTGCATCAAGGGACTAAAGTATTTTTCTCCCTCAGGGAAATGGACAACACTTTCCCTTCAGGGAGAAAACATTGTACTTTAGTCCCTAGAAGCACAAATAACTATTGTTTTCATCAACATTTTTTAATTTGAGTTGTTGGTGAATATATTCGTTTTTAAGGTCCCCAAGTTAAAAAAAGTGGTGTTTAGAGTGATGTCTGTCTGTATGTCTGCATGTTAACAGAGCTAGAAAAGATTACATCGGGCCGATTTTTATTAAATTTTGTATGTATTTCCCAATCTAGAATAATTTTGGGTGTTTTTTTAAATTAATTTTTAAAAGGGGTTAAATGGATAGAGAAATTATTTTGCCTAGTTCTCGCAAGTGACCGATGCGAGAACTACCTGAATACAATTCACAATGTTCAGTGGTGTAGTAGCACATTTTACAGTGTGGGAACGCTTAATATATTTGTTGAATTCCCTGCAAAGAAAGATATGACTTCCCGGATTTCCCGGTTTTTGGAAACCAGTGTGGGAACGCCGTTCCCACGCGTTCCCGCCCCACTACACCACTGACAATGTATACAATAATTCAGAGGACAAGAAACAATTTTCAGTATTCTGTGTAAAACATTGTGACCAAAGAAACGCTGCTGCACTTCAGCACATGTGAGACCAAAGACTTGGGTAGATAATGATGAGGGAGGGAATGTAGGCCTAGAATATTCATTGGCTAAGTTTATTGCCTGTGCGCCCAGCAGTTTCAACGGCTGCCGCTGCAGGCTGTCAATAAAGGTGTCGCTGGTAAAATATTCATCGTGCAGTGCTTTACCTGATCCTATTTAGTGTCTTTATTTAAAGCCCAATAAAAGTAAGGAAGGTTTTAAATACTTAAATAAAGACTTGGGGGATTATAGATAAAAATAAATGAATCCATATTGAACTATAGATGTTTAAAGTTAATTAACTTTAGACCATTAGAGCTTAATATGGATTAAAATATATAAAAAATCTTATTACTCCAACTTTAAAGAAAGGCGCTAAATGGGAGCAGGCGAACCACTGCATGACATTCTAAGAAGAGCAATTTCACTAGTTCTTAAGGATAGTTCATCCCCTCTAACGATAGCGTTAACGATTTTGATTAAAATTTCGAGGTTTATTAAGGATTCAAAATCATAATAAAATGACACAACCGGCATCCGAGAGAAAATTCATATTCAAAAGTTATGGGGCTTAGAACATTAAAAAAATTCAATTTTCAAAATACTTTCAACTTTAAATAAATTTTATTTTTCATTCTTAAATGAAGCTTTAAAAATAAATAACGCAGTACGTTAATTACTGTTCCACATCAAACAGTTGCAGAGAAATTTTTAATATTTTATCTGGTGGTAAACACAGTTTGTTGCAAAAACTGTACGTTACAGACGCGCTTAGGGTCAAACTCGTGATGCTCACCTGGTACCTATCGAACTGAGCCATCAAGACATTGTTCTGTGGAGGCTTTTAACACCTTTTTTCTTACTGGAAGAAAGTATGTGTCAATTATTTGATAGTGTTCATGTAACTTGTCATTTTACTGAACCACTCTCAATTGTGGCTAATTTATTATTTAATTTGAGAGTTAGTTTCACCATTTACAGTTCTTTTGATGACTTATTAGCGTCAGGGAGGCATACACAGCAGCATTCTTTGAAGCAGTTATGAGATTAATAACACTTCATTACAACAGAGTTATGTGATCAGATACAAGATAAAATTAATGTCCCTTTTGTTGTAAATAACACACACCTTTTGCGTGCTGTTTTTGCGGTCTTCGAACTCAGAGCAATACACCTGCCGCGGCAGACCTATGTGCTATGTTCATTACCATGTGCCATAATACAGTTGGTGATTTGTAAGAACTACAGATCACTCACGGATCAAAATCCAGTCAAAAGTTCAGTGATCTGAACCCAATTATTAGGTTTTGTAAGGATCCAACAACAAATAACGGAGTTACTGCCATTTTTCTGCAGAAAAATATTGATTTTTGTAAACAGTTCATGCAAAGTAAGATTATTTTTTTAGTCTAAAAAATGGCAATAACTATGTTAATGTTATTTTTTGTCGAATGCTTACAAACCTGGAATCATTGGTTGGATGTCTAAATTGTCAACTGTTTTCTTGCATGTAAAATGTTATAATACTTAATGGTTTTGAGATATTTCAGTTTAAAAAATTACAATGTTTGCCATTTTTAAAATAACTATCGAAGAAAAATATTTTTTTCTTAAAATGAACATTGAAACTTAGTAATTTTTATTTCTCTAATGGATTATTGTATTAAGTGTACAACCAAAATGGTGGCTAGCGGCTTAACGAAGCATATTAGGGCATATGAGCTCATTAACTTTTGTTTATTTTGATCCAAGGTATCCACCACTCGGTTTTCAGAAGAGTTTCCAAACACCCTGTATAGTAAATTCTGTTTATTGACAACCAGTGTCAAGGAATGAAGTATTTGAATGTTAATGATTAATGAAAGCTTTTGTGATTAATTGAAAACTGACACTGTAGTATTTCAACACCTTCCCAAAAACTTAGCGATTTCACAAATTCTTTGAAATTTTATTGAGCGACTTTGTGGGACTCATGTTCATAAATAAGGGAGCAATAATATTTATAATCCAATATGAAAAGGGATACACCTACTTGAAATATGAACAAAAATTATTTTTCATCTTAACCTTTGAAGTTTAACAATTCAAATTTAATAACTTTTTATAAACTATTTTGAGTGAGAGAGTATGACAACTATGCAAAAGGTAAATTTTTGTGGAAATAAGTATCAAATTTATTTTGAGAAGTTTACACCCCATTCCCATGATGCCAACTTAACCTAATAGATTTTCTTCCTACCAAGAAATTTAATCTAAACTGAAAGTTTAATTTAAATAATGGAAATTGAATTTTGTTAGATTTATGTTTGAATAAAATCTAAGAAATATTTGCTTCTGATACACATGTAAAGAGATTTATGATAAATCACTACTTTTAATATTAAAGATACTTTTAATAACAATAATCATTACTTTTAATGATAAAGGTACTACTTTATCAGGGGGCGCTCGTGAGTTTTTTAGCGCCCGTGCAAAGACCTAATTTGCCGCCCCCATCGCTTTCCAACACCATGCTATTCACGAACACCCCCCTCCCCCCACCATCCGTTCACCAGACCCTGCTCCCTTTTTAGTAACACATGATAAAAATGACACTTACGTGCTTTACTCCAAATTCACATGCAAGCTCATAATGTTGGAAAATATTTATTTTTAAATACTTAATTTCCAAGAGTCTCTTGGAATTAAGGCTCCGGTCTACCTGAGCACAAATGACGATACCAAATGCCGCCTCGCGACCGTAGCGC
This sequence comes from Neoaliturus tenellus, assembly GCA_030545055.2. NCBI lineage: Eukaryota > Metazoa > Arthropoda > Insecta > Hemiptera > Cicadellidae > Neoaliturus > Neoaliturus tenellus. Next base: position 109,512,204 of record CM061537.1, read on the forward strand.
TAGGCGAATTTGATGGATGCAGAGGTTTACGGGAATCGTTTTTTTAAAATTAACTAATTATTATAGAGATTGACTCTCAACTTTTTTATAAAAAGTAAAAAAGGATCTCGCCTTCTCTAGTTTTAGAATTTTTAAATAAAATTTCTAATTTCAGCTATAACTGTCTAAAATCATCGGTTTTTTTTCGATTTTTAACTGAAGTTTTCCACTAGTATTGATGAAACTACCAAAGTGAGATTGCCAAATTGTAAGAAAGGAAATTTAGCACCGTTATTCTTCTTTAATATGACCACCTTAGTTATAGCTCTACGCTGCATTTAGCAGAAGATAACAGGGTTCTAAAAAAAACCCTTGCATTTGCATCGAGAAAAATAGATGATTTTAGACAGTTATAGCTGAAAGTATAAATTGTATTAAAAAATTCTAAAAACAGAGCCGACAAGATCCGTTTTTTAACTTTAGAAAACGTTAACAGCCAATATCTATCTTAATTGGTTAGTTTTGAAACACGTTCCCCGTAATTGATAAAGCTTGCCACTAGGGAAAAACAGACGATTTTAGACAGCTATAACTGAAATTAGAAATTTTATTTCAAAATTCTAAAACTAGAGAAAACTAGATCCTTCTTTCTACTTTTAGAAAAAGTTAAGAGTCAAATCTCTAACCTAATGAGTTAATTTTTAAACACGATTCCCGTAAACCTCTACATCCATAAAACTCGCTTAGCGCTACGGCCGCGGCCGTGAGGCGGCATTCGGGCTCAGGTAGACCGGAGCGGTTATTATAAAAACTACCATTCCCCTCTCTTTGTTTGATTTTTCAAGCACCTATCTTTCTCTGACCCCCTCTTTCCGTCGCCCGGAGCGGCGCTTCGCGCCGCCCCCCAATATACGGCGCGCCCCTGGCGCCCCGTGCAGGTGCACGGGCCGCACGGGCCACGGGCCGCTACTGTACTTTATTGTTCTAAAATGAAAAAGAAATAATAAGTAAAAAATGAATAAGTATAAGTAATTCAAAGTGTTCGTGTTTGGCTTAATTGGAATACTTTTTCGTTAAAAATGTATCAACAATTTTATCATAATGCAATGTATTTGTTAATTTATTTTAAGAACATTTACTACATTAGGTATAAACAGAAAAATACTGAGTATTAACAAACCAGTGACTGAAGCATTTTGCACCCTTTGCAGCACTGCTCTCATTTTAGTAGAAAAACTAAAAAGTTAAAACTTCACAAACTTAAGTTGAGTTCATAATCACTTCACACTTAAATTATCACCAAAGACACAAGCTACCCTGTCATAAGAGACACACAAACTAATTATGCAATGAATGAGAGCCTCAGTAGTGCCAACGTGATAGGCTTTCAATATAATTGTGTCCAGGTGTTTCCCATCAAAATACTGAGAAACTAAAAAATATTGTCGACATATGACCTATTGTCGAATAATGTTGTCTAAAAAATAAGTTTTGAAACCTAGTGAAACCAAAATCTTCTTGCAAATTTTATTTTGCATAATGAGGTGGTTTCAATCAATTTGGGGACTTCATTTATGTAATTAGGTAATATTCTATTTCACTCTTATATATATTTTTAAATATATAAAAGTTCTCAGTATTTAAAAATGAAGTCAAAGAAAGCTGCTGGGTTTAATATCACACCATTTAAATAAGAATAATTCAACAATTAACCAACATAATTTCTTACAATTTACTTTCAAGTTTTCCTAAGTCGTTTTTTTCTAGTTTAATTTAATTCATTACGCCCCAAGCAGCATTGCTTAACAGTAAAGTATATCATGCTAAACATTATGTAATTTTGTCTGTAAAATATTTATGTGAAACTGAGTGAAATAAAGCAAAAGATAGTTTTTATGTGATTAATTTGTTTAAGGTTCGAAATAGATACTCTTTTTCTTTAAATGTAAAATAAAACAACAACAAATTGATTATTTAAAAATTTTCATTTATATATTTCTGAGGAAACCTCCGCCCCATCAAATCTAGTGCTCAGGGACATCTACTATAGTGAAAAGGGAACAAATTTCATGGAAGGAGCAATTTACATACAACTCTTTATATTAAGGGTTAATATGAATTTCCAAATCAGTCGTGCTAAATGTATCTGTTGTATGGGACTTGTTCCCCACACAGTGCCTTATCACGGCTCGCATCGCCCAAACCTTATCAAGATGTTATCAGTGGTGGAGTGGGGCAGCCATGAGAGCCGTAGTACAGAGAGTGTTGGAAACACAGATCAGAGGTGATTTTTTATTTTTATTCTAAACAAATTCAAGAAATTACCTCTAGGAATGTTTATAAAATAGAACTTTGGTTTCATGTGATCTTATATTGGTTGTACTCACACAAAATAAATTAATATTAAATTTTGCAAGGTTGTATTTTAATGCAATTTTATAGTGATAGTATTTTGATTAAAAAAAATGTAAATTGCAGTTGAAAAATCCTTTATGCTAAGTGAGCAGGAAATATATATATTATGTGAGGTAGAACTTTTTTATAAAAAAAGCATATCAAGTGTAAATTGATGTACAACCCCAAACTTGTGTCATCATATCTTTATTTTTCAAAAGTTGCTTGACGTACAAAGAGTGATAGCAACCTTTTTGAAGGCCTACTCAGGCTCATCTATATCTATACTTATTTAATACGCTAAGTTTTTTGATTTTCAAGTTTTTTATGTCGTTAGATAGGGCTTGGTCTATAGTTGTTTCCCAAAAAAATTTATGAGAATCGGACTTACAATAAGGGCGCTTTCCACAAATAAAATTTGAAATCTTCCCATTAGAATAACATTGAGATTGGTTTAAGCATTTTAAACATCAGTTAACGTACAGCTGTAGTTTTTGGTCATCACTGATATTCACAATATTGGATTGGTCGGATGTTCTAGATTTATAACTAAATGTAACTTTTGTATTGTAGCAAAATTAATAAATTGCTCGATGTCAAGCAACACGTGCACTAGTTCTATAAAATAGGCTGCAACTTACCTTTCTGTTGGAGTCCCCACCTTTTGCCACTAAGTTACCACTGAAAACAATTAATCAAACTGGTTCCACCTCAATTGTTTCTTGTTTCAATTGTAAATGTCAGAGTACAAGCAGTTTGTGTCTATTTTGGCTTATTTTAACTATAAAGTTCTGACTTGCTGCTAATCCTACAAAAATCCAAAGCAATTTTTTCCAGATGGGAACTTCATCACGAGCACAGTTACACTGGGACTGTGTATCTCAGTCACCTTCCACAAAAATGATTCTATTGAGGACCTAAACTACATGTAAGTGTAGACCATTCATGGTCAGAGACAGAAATCATAAGTTTATTTTCTGAATTTTCAAGTTTTCCTGAAGTTTATTCTTCATATAATATTATCTGCAATTAGACACCGTAATACAGTAGCCATTATTGAAGGTAGCTTGGGTCTCGGGATTTATCAGAATTTTTACCACTTCTTAAATTGTTGAATAATTGAACCAATTCACGTACAATAACTAATGATGGCTTATATTTTTCGCGTTGATTAGACGATTAAAACGGAATTTGAATCATAGTTCTACAATGTTGATGTTACCACTCTACCACTCTATAAAAAAGGATAACCCTCGGACAAAGAGGAGTTACAACTGGTTTACTAAACATTGTAGAACTATGATATAAATCCCGTTTTAATATCCTAATCAACACAAAAAGATAAGCTGTCGTTTGTTATTATATATGCATTGTTCAATTATCCGACAAGTTAGGCAGTGGTTAAAATTTTAAGAACTCCCCGAGACCCGGGCGGCCTTCCGGTGCCTGACCGGTCGGCCGCGCTACAATGGGGGGGGGGGAGGGGGGTTTGTCAACAAAGGACTAGGACAGACCCGCACTACCTGCCTCCAGTCTCAACTTTGAAACCTACTATACAATTAAAATTTATTTATTTTCAACCTGTTTGGAGAAAGCAGTTCATATTTACCCATCTATCTTAATTCATTAGTCCTACCCACCAATAATAATAATAATAATAATCAACAAAATTTTTAATGGATCTTTTTCATATACTAAAAATGTAGAATCCTCTTCATTATCAACCTTAGCTCTTTAAATTAGCACAAGGAGAACCAAGTTAAAGCTCTTAAGAACACATTTACTCACCAACCAATTTTTATATTTTTTTCTAGGGCCAAAAAGGTGCTTAACCTTAAACTTTTCAATGAAAACCTGTCAAATAAACCTTGGAAAATGGACATCAAACAGAAAGGATACGGGATAACTGTTTTGAAAGAGAGCAGGCTGATATCAGGCTTCAACGCGACACAGCCTATGTTTGACGACGCAATGGAGACTCGGTTCGCTTACAAGTTCTACAAGATGTTCATCAAGTTGCTCCGCCAACTACATGATCCTAAACTGATAAAAGGTAAGTAAGAACCACTGAATGTGCTCCATAGATTGATATTCCGCTCGATACTTGTGTCATTCCCCATTTGTACTTTAAATAATTGCATCTTCAGTAAATATTATAAACCTCACAATCATTGAGGTTAACTGTAAGAGAGGATCATGTGGTCCTAATATTCGCCTCAATAAAGAAGTATTTTCATTTGATTTCATTTCAATCATTAATTTAAGACAATTTCAGTAATTTGTTTGATATGGATAATACTTGTTGCAGGCACGTCATTCCGGAAACCAGTTAGAGTTAACATAATTCATGACGGACCAGCGATATTCGTGCTCCATTCGCCTAAGAATATGAAACGTTCACCTAGAGAAAAGTTTATAGCAGCATATGGTATGAAATATTTTGTGGATTAAATATTTTTCTAAACTTTCTGTGTTGTTAATTATCAAATACAGGCACCTTTTTGACACCTTTTTTAGTAAGTAACCATTACTTACTAAATTTCTTTTTTAGAATGAAAAAAAACCATTTTAGTGTCAAGAGATACTTTAATGTTAGTTGTTATACTATCTCTGGTTTTGAGTCAGATGTGGCCTTTTTTGAAGTGTCACAAATACATCAGACTAACGACTAAGCCTAAGAAAACGTTTTCATTCAATAAAGATAGTTTGTGGATCCAACAATGATCTCTTGACAAGTTTGGCTAGAACTCAAACATTTTTTTGCACATAGTGATCCAGAGACGGCTCCAATGACAATGAGATTATCTTTTATAGTGACAGGTTATAGAAAACATTTCATTTACTGGTAACATTATTTATTTGCTAACACCCTCTTGTACAATACGACATTCTCGTTATGAAGGGCGACAGACTCGTTCATGGAGAGTTTCCTCATATGGTCCCAAGACCTTTCGTTCAAGGGTATGCTCAATTTATCCAACAGGATTTGGGCAATCTGTGGAACTATCGGCTGCAGAGCGATTCCGCAGACCCGCAGGCACTCCATGGTGACATGAAGTACACAGTTGAGATGATCCGCACAATCTGCATTCTTCCGCAGCTGCCACGGCTGATTGGACTCGAAAAACCTGTTGGCTTCATGAAGGCTCGACATGATTGTGTCTACGCCTTTGTAGTAGTTGAAATTACTGTAGTGCTCTCCAACATGATCTGAAAAATTAGGTTTTCAAGACAATTGAAAAATTATGATTATGTTTGCAAATAAGGAATAATAATGCTCTCTCTGATCAACAATTTGTTAGGTTTTTTAGAAATAATTTTTGATGAATTAGAATCACCTGGATATGTATTCAGATGTAGTGTTGGATGATAAGTTATTACATATGCTTGACTGATTCAATACCTAAGAGGAAAGAGGCCCTCTAAGACGGAATTCAAAGGTCTGTTGGACTGTAAGCAATGCATCACGGACCAGTGTCAAGTCTCCAACAGAAGTTGATGGGCTCTCTGGGATTATTTGTGGTTAGCAAGTTATTTTTCCATCTCAGGGATTGAGCTGTTTCAAATATGATTTCTCCTAATAGATTGGGGGCTGAAAGGTTTTTGAGGTGGCTCTACAAATTAGACTGTCACTTTCCTAGCTTAACCCTCTTTCCCTATTTCTAGCGGTTCAACATGTGATATAAATGCAACATAATTACAGAGGTCCTGTGTTGAAAGGATTTAATCTTATTTCAGAGCCCCTAATCAGTAGAATATTATAGTTAAGTTAAGGAGACTTCAGACAAGAATTTCCTCTGTGGCGTACATTATTTAATAAGTTTATGAGCACTGTTATCAGAATCGGGGTTATGTCTTTTTCCCCCTTTGTAACTGATTTTAGTGATTTCATTTTGCCATACGCTTATGAATCTATCGAGTTTTGAACATTGCTTGGATTAGCAAATAAACTAGCTAATAGCCCGTTAAAAATGACAGGTCAAGTTCATGACGATTATTCTTGAATATGATATTTTAAAGGTTTGAATGATCACAAAATTTATGAAAAAACTGACACATAATATTAAAATGTTAATTTTCAATTTTTTTGTTAGCAATGTGAAAAGTTATATGAGTTATTTAAGAGCTTTAAGAAGTTATTTAATCAAGTTATCAAAAGATTATGATCTTATTTATTTTTTAAAACGTAAAGCTCATTTGAATTTCAAAATATAAAAACATGTGTAAACAAATATTAATAACTCGAAAATTAAATATATAAATTCAATCATCTATAATTGAACTCTCTTTTAAATATCTCAACCAAAATTTTATCAATGAGCCAGCTGGCTGTTAAGTAGGGCCTATTTATTTTACTACTTTAATAAAATAACTGCAACCATAGTCGAAGTTGTCTGCTTTGTTTAGTAAATTTATTCGTGTGAAATATTAGTGTAGGACATGGATCACCTGGAGCAGTAAACAAATCGACAAAATAAGGTCTAATTTTCATTTTATGGAGTTATAAGGCATTTTCTGAGGTATACTATATTTTTCCAATGATCTCTCATTAATTAAAGAAAATATGTTTTACAACTTAAAGAATTACCGGTAACTGCAGTATAGAAATATACAAAAATGAACAACATACCAGGTAACCGTTGAAGAGATTCTAGTAGACTGCTGGCTTCCTTCTCACAATATTGCTGGTAGTGTTCGGGGTTGAAAGCTGGAAACTGCTGCCTGGCATTGACGGTTTTGGCCGTACATCGATTGAGAAGGTTGCCCAACGTGTCAGCCAACTCGGCATTCAGTTTACGCAACACTTTTTCATTGCTGTAATCTGGAAAAATCAATTTTATTAGGATATGACTTTTCTTTTTGTGAGGTTAATTACTGCCTTGGTTACAAATAAAACAAATTTACTCAGATGAAGAATATAAGGTGTTCTCGTAGGGATACTTTTTGGTTTAGCTGGAATTATAATTTAGCAACGACAATCATACTTGCCAATTAATAGCTTATATTATAAATGGGAAAGTGAGGTTGTTTATTTGTTAAGCAATCGAGTAAAAAACCACAGTTCACAGTAGTTTAGCATTTTCAAGAACAAAGAATATCAGAAATTGTTAATAGGTTGATTTCTGTTTTGAACAATATGAGGAACACATTTTTTTTAACACACTACTATCTTTGAAAGCTCCTACACTATTCTTATGGATGTAAGACAGATGATTAGTTACTGTAAACAAAAAATGTTAATTTTACTATACGTTGAGGTGACTGAATGGAGCGAACAATGCAATTCTAGGACCGAGTGAGCGAAGTAAACTACCGATTATATGATCCGGAGGCGAAAAAGCGGAGTGAACAAGCTCATCCTAGATTGATAGAGCGGAGGGAATGAGTTTATCATTGACAGTTAATTATTAAGGACATCAATGAGAGCAAAGTGATACATAAAAGCTATTATTGTATAAATATTGAATTGAAAATACAGTATATTGCTCCAATTACTACAAACAGTAAGTGAAATAAAAATATTTATGTAATAAATGAGGCAGGTTTTAGCTATAATCCCGCGGTCCATAAATCCCTGAACTATAATATAATTTTTTTTATCAATAAATCCTTCAAAATACCCCCGTCGCAGCAGACCTGCGTACTCAGCGAATTTCCAATGGAATTTTGGTATATTTTCTATTTCCCCATAATAAAATCCATGGGGATGAAAGTATGTAGGTTTGCCGCCATATGGGTTTTCTAAGCAAATATAAGTTAAAAGCTTCCTAATGAATGTACATACCAAATTTTATCAAGATATGTCAATAAATAAGCAAGAAAGAAGGTTTTGTTGATTTCCCATAAGAATAGCATGGAAAACATACTTTTTGGATTTTCTTCATGACCATTTAAGCTTGGTAAAAAATTTAAAATACTAGATTGTTTGTTTTTTTAAGCTCTTTTAAATGGTTTAAGTTAAAATTGTTGAATTTTATAAATAAAAGTATACCCCCATCGCAGCAGACCTGCGTACTCAGCGAATTTCCAGTGGAATTTCAGAATCTTTACTTTCCATATAAAAACACCATAGGATCGAGTATGTAGGTTTGCTGCCATGGGGTGTTGTTAGAAAATCTAAGTTAATCAATAATTGGTTAATGTAAACACAAAATTGTATTAAGCTCTGGCAATTTTGTCATTTCCCCATAAACCCTATGGGGGTGAGTATGTAGGTTTGCCGCCATATGGTTTTTGAAAGCAAATATAAGTTAAGCCCTATCTAGATAATGTACATACCAAATTTGATTAAGTTATGTCAATAAATAAGCAAGATATAGGGTTTTCTTGATTTCCCATAAGAATAACATGGAAAAAACCATTTTTGGATTTTCCCCGTAACCAGTTATGCTAAGATAAAAATTCAAAATACCAAATTGTTTGTTTTTTAAAGCTCTTTTAAATGGTTTCAGTTAAAATTGATGAATTTTGAAAATTGAGGTCAAAAAATGCCAAAAACCCATTTTTGACCCCTTTGAAACCCCATAAAACCCCTTTCCCATAACCCGACAATGCTGGTTCGCGAACTCATGAAAATAGACCTGGTCTTACACCTTCATACCAAATTTTATCAAAATCGGAGGTTCCCTTCAAAAGTTATCGGTACCACGGACACATATATATATATATATATATATATATAGATAGATATATATATATATATATATATATATATATATATATATATACATATATATGAAAATGAACGAATGGTGTTTTTGGCTTCTGGGGACCTCAAAATGAAAAAGTAAAGTGGTCCCGGGCTTAGGTCTTACCATGGCTACTACCGTAATAGCGTATTCCCTATAGGGAAATTCGCTAAAATTGAAAGACGAAAGGTAAGACTCCTAACTTTTCTTTCATTCCTGTTATAACAATAATCATTACGTAGTGCTTAACATCCAGAAAAACGTTTTCAACAGAACACTTCTCAACTCACTAGCATCGCTATGGAGCGTTCCCTCCCGCAGCAGGAAGTAGCGCAGCCCGGCCGCAGAGTAGTCCTTGGCCGCCTCGGCCGGAGACACCACGTTGCCCAGAGTCTTGGACATCTTCTCATCATCCACGGTCCAGTGGGAGTGCACTATCAGGGAGGATGGAGGCTCTAGACCGGCGCCAATCAGAAACGCTGGCCAGAACACCCCGTGGAACCTGCACGACAACAGTGGACGGAATGTAGTGTGTGTTACAGACGTTACTAAAAGTGATCTAAGGTAAATTTATTTGTAGGTTTGATTGACTGTTTTAATATAATCAAGGAACTTTCACTCTATTCATATAGTTTTTATAGATAACCCATAAAGGGTTGGAAATTATTAAAGTTAGAAAAAATTAACGATGCGATCGATTGACCATAAAAGAGACTACCGTAGGTCAATCGAAACTTCACATCAGGGGAATTAATGCCGATATTTTTTTCCAGTTAAGGACCTCCTTCAAAGAAGATGTAATCTGAGTATCGTTGGGGTATACCACTTAACCCTAAGAGGGATTTTTGTTGAGAAGTTTACCATCAAAATAACAGCACACATTTACATTGTATGAACTTAAAATGCTAATTGGTCTAAAAGTCATTTAGTGCTATGTCAGTTTAAGAAAAATAATCAACTCAATAATTTATAGGTAAAATTATATTTATACATTTAAAAAGCCACACTCGTCAGCTCTAGCTATTATATAAGCTAGTGCTACCAAACTCACTATTACCGTATTGCATATTCATTGCACAGTTAGAACCTTCAAATTGCAGTAAAATACACCAAGACATCTTAAGCAGTGTTAGCCTTGGGAGAAGAGACTTTAACTGTGGTAAATCAAGAAAATAAATCTGTGATAATATTTAAAATTTACCCTGTGCTTGGTCACATGTCACTCTACTGTACTGTACTGATTAAATTGGTTCATAAAAATCGTAAAACTATCCCAAACATGTTGATCAGAAAAAGCATCACCTTCAAACAAATAAAATCGCCCAAGTACGAAAATTTACTTGAGAATATCCTTGCCGAGTATCTGCCTAGTGGGGGGCCAGGTGTGTAGGTTGTCCGGGTATCCAGCTGCGGTCAGGTAGCTGACAAGGGCGTCGAGCCACACGTACACGGTCTGGTCCGTCGTCTGCGGCACCGGAACTCCCCAGCGCACCCTGGTTGTGGGCCGGGACACCGACACATCGCTTAGCACGCTTCCCTCTTTCACCCAGCCCAGCAGGATCTTGTGGAACTTGTCTGGGTAAACGACTCGTTCTGTGGGATCAAACGTTTTGACCTCAGATAGTCACATAAAAGGTGATACCACAATAAGTATATAATAATTCAAGAGCTTTACATAAATCTTTCAAGGGGAGTTTTGTATTAACCCAATAGTGATTTTTATAACAATGGAATTGAATCTTTTATTACTTTTTTGGATTGATCAGAAACATTTTTTAATGACTACTTGCCCCTCTATGAATTATCAGACCTCTTTTTCTTATATAATTCCAAAATATAAACTCAATCAGGTTAACGCTGTTACAGCCTTTACAAGTAACTTTTAGAACTAAGCTACATAAAAAAGTGCAGTAATGTGTAGTTGTCTAGTTTTTAGTGCAGTTGCAAATCATGACATTAAGGTAATGCATTAAAACAGGCTTTTTAACCCTTTTTAAGTTTTAAAGCCCATGAAATTTTTTGGCCAGCTTACAAATCAGACCCGTTACTTCTTGATCCAAAGTCCAAGATGTTAAACCATAACGCTAGATTGATGTGTGGTAAAAAAGCTTGAAAACTTGTGATGAGAGCTCCAAGAAAAGTGGTGATGAAATGTATAAATCAGAATAGCGTACATAAAACTTTTAAACCTTAATGTGCATTCATATTTGCACACTAAGATACTCTCAATAAATAAAGTCTTTGCGATGCGAGTCATAATAATTTAATATAAAAATGAACCACCATCAGTACACTCACCATCTTTCAGCCAGTGCAAGAGATCGTCTTGAAAATTGCTAAGTTTAAATTTATAATTAGTTTCTTCAGTCCATTCAACTGGGCGACCAGACTCAGCACTGACTTTAACCTTGGAGCCATCAGGCTTTGTGATCGTCGTCAACTGTGCATCGGAGAGGAAGGTCTCGTCTGCCACACAATACCAGCCCGAGTACTGACCCTTGTAGATGTGTCCTCGCCTCTCCAACTGGTTCTAGAACATTCAAAACCACGACTATTACATTTACAAGTAACATCTATACTTACAATGTAATATAATAATGTAGATAACACTGACTTGGATTATAACCCCTAAAAAATATATTTCAAACAAGAAAACTTTAACAAAATAAGCTGTAGGGTGTTATATTCTTTGCAAAATAGAATGTAATGGTTAAACTTAGAGGAAACAATAGTATTTAAACAATATTTCGTTTTCATTAAATTTAATTAATTTTTTGAAAACTTCTTATCATCCAATAGCATAGGTAGATGTCATCCATTATATAAAAATAAAAGTTACCGTACAGTAAAAGACTCAGCTACTTGCAAACCTAGGTTTTAGCTCATAATTACCATAAGCTAAATGTTATAAGTTGTGTCACATTCACAGTAATGTAACAAGGAATGTGTTTTGACATTAGACACGTAAATTTCTTTCCAGGCTAGCTTTGGTACAGCAACCAAAATATAAAGGAGATTTCACTAACATGATCAAGTTCATACTCTACCGTATTCCACTATGCCATTCTTTTACATTCATTTTCCCATACACTTACCCAAAAATGATGAACAGCTTTGATGTGGTCCTTGTTTGTTGTTCTAATGAAATCCGAATAGTCAACACCAAACTGCTTAAATAAATCTTTGTACTCAGATGAAATCTTATCACAGTATTCTAATGGTTCTGTTTTGAAATTTGCAGCTGCTTGCTGTATTTTGGATCCATGTTCATCTGTGCCAGTCATAAAAATAGTATCATTTTTCCCCAAAAGCTGCTGGAATCTTTGGGCAGCATCCGCCAACAATGCCGTGTACAGATGCCCAATATGAGGTGCTAAAATTTAAAATGATCAATCATTGATGTAAGTTATCTGTGCCAGGCAACGTAATAGCTTGAATTAAATAAATAGCTGTGAATACCGATGGAACACTTAATAAAGCTTGTCAACGATGAGCCATAAGCCATAGCGGAGATTGCATTTAGTGATCTAAATTACTAC
>CM061537.1:109524904-109619740 GCA_030545055.2 Neoaliturus tenellus
CAACTTTAAATAAACTGAATTTAACATTGGATTATTTTTTAAAGTAACTTTACAATAAAAACATGATATCGAATTAAAGTTTATGGTTCAAAAGTTATATAACAAATATAAAATAATTTTTAATGAATATGAATACTAAGTGAAATGTTAGTTCAGGTACTGAACAGAAAAATATCTAAAGTAAAAATCGGTTTCAAAATTAAATTTGACTCAGTTAAAACCACAATGAAAATCACCCATAGGAGGAACTGTAGTATTACCTTAAATATAAGTCTAATTGTTGAAAAGCTTGCCACTCCTGGAACAAAAACATATTAAAATGTATTTTTGATTTTTTATAAAAAAAAAAAAATAAATAAATAAAAAACTTAACCCGCAATCCTGTGCATATAGTTTTATAGTGTTCCTTTAAGGACAGAAAAAGAGAGTTTTTTTAGTGGTCTGTGACAGAATTCTATGTGGATGAAATTCTATTGTCAAGAAGTGCTCTTTCAAAACAATTGAATAAAAACAGTGTGTCACAGCATTATTGTTATTCTAAATTTAATTAAAGAAGTATTAATGTTTTTTTTCAAATATGAGTCATGATAAGCTTATCTGTATTTTGTTGACATATTCTCAACGTATGGTAAATAAGTTAATTGTATTTTATGAGAATAGACCTCCTGTTTAAAAATAGAACATATAATAATAATAATATAAAGTGTTACTCCAGCAGTATGTGCGTGGAGCGTGCTTTGATGGCAATTTTACATTGTTTTGTGAGAGAGCTATAGCCTAGTTTTTGCCCGTCTCGCCCAGCACCGTTCACGTGCTGTGAGAGCAAGGCATAGGGATGAGACAGCTGCTACTATAGTAGGCGTCACGAAAATGCGAGCCAGAATTTAAATCAGTGTGCCCGATTTGTGCCGACTAATCCAGCTGTTGCCATCTGTTATTAACTACTGCAAATGTAGGAAAACATAGAAACAAAAACAAACCGGCAACATCTCTTGTAAGACTAATATAAATCAGCTTCCAGCTGTTTAAATTTCCAAGCTCGCAATTTCGTGACGCCTAGTATAGCGGTACAGCGGTAGCAAATCTGCGGGTGGCAGTACTGTCGGGCTACGGCGCTGGTGCTGGCGCATGCTCTATTTGGCAGGGACTGCGTGACTGACTAGTGCAAATAAGACAGTCCGCTGGCCGCCATTGAGTGTTGTTTACGTTCTGATTTGTGCAAAATATATATTTAATATTTTAATTCTCAATAAAACCAAAGATTGTTACATTAAGCTTTATGCTGTTCAAAGTTCAAATATTATGAATTTTTGTCAGTTAAGTTACATCTAACGCTCTTTTAAATTATCTTTGTCTCAGTACACATATTCAGATCGAATATTTTGCAATGTTAATCAAAAAGAACAGTTGTGTCAATCACCTTTTAGCGAATTTCTTTATAGGGAATATTAGCGAATTTCTTTATAGGGAATACGCTATTACGGTAGTAGTCATGGTGAAACCTACGTCGGGGACCATAATACTTTTTCGTTTTGAGGTCCCCAGAAGCCAAAAACACCATTCGTTCAATTTCATATATATGTATATATCTGTATATATATGTGTGTCCGTGGTCTCGATAACTTTTGACAGGAACCTCAGATTTTGATAAAATTTGGTATGGAGGTGTAAGACCAGGTCTATTTTCATGAGTTCGCAAACCAGCATGATCGGGTTATGGGAACGGGGTTTTATGGGGTTTCAAAGGGGTAAAAAATGGGTTTTTGGCATTTTTGGACCTTAATTTTCAAAATTCAACAATTTCAACTAAAACCATCTAAAAGAGCTTAAGAAAACAAACAATTTAGTATTTTGAATTTTTAACCTCGCTTAACAGGTTACGGAGAAAAGTCAAAAATAGGTTTCCCATGTTTATTTTATAGGAAATCAACAAAACCCTATATCACGCTTCTTTATTGGAATAACTTGATAAAATTTGGCATGTACATTAACTAGGTAGGGTTTAAATGATATTTGCTTACAACACCCATATGGCGGCAAACCTACATACTCACCCCCATAGGGTTTATGGGGAAAATTAAAAAGTGCCAAATATTGATAAAATTTGATATTTACCTTACCTTACTATTACATTTCCTAACAAAACTAACATTTTCTAACAACATTCTTTGGCAGTAAACCTACATACCCATTCCTATGGTGTTTATGGGGAAAATACTAAATCTCAATATTCTTTGGAAATTCGCTCAGTACGCAGGTCTGCTGCGACGGGGGTATTTTGTAATCTCCCTAAAATGTAGAATGTTATTTAAGAGCCAGTTTATTAATTCAATAAGGGTTTCGTCTCTCATCTCTTTTTCTCTCGAATTACTGAACCGACTTTTAAGATTGATTGAAGAATAATTTTAAATTGTTTTTAGCGAGTGTGTGAATAGTAATTAAAAAGGTTATTTCATTTTGGGCTTCACTCCCTAGCCTTTTTTTATTTATAGAGGGCCCTTTATAATGTTGCCACTCCTGGAACAAAAACATATTAAAATGTATTTTTGATTTTTTATAAAAAAAAAATAAATAAATAAAAAACTTAACACGCAATCCTGTGCATATAGTTTTATAGTGTTCCTTTAAGGACAGAAAAAGAGAGTTTTTTTAGTGGTCTGTGACAGAATTCTATGTGGATGAAATTCTATTGTCAAGAAGTGCTCTTTCAAAACAATTGAATAAAAACAGTGTGTCACAGCATTATTGTTATTCTAAACTTAATTAAAGAAGTATTAATGTTTTTTTTCAAATATGAGTCATGATAAGCTTATCTGTATTTTGTTGACATATTCTCAACGTATGGTAAATAAGTTAATTGTATTTTATGAGAATAGACCTCCTGTTTAAAAATAGAACATATAATAATAATAATATAAAGTGTTACTCCAGCAGTATGTGCGTGGAGCGTGCTTTGATGGCAATTTTACATTGTTTTGTGAGAGAGCTATAGCCTAGTTTTGGCCCGTCTCGCCCAGCACCATTCACGTGCTGTGAGAGCAAGGCATAGGGATGAGACAGCTGCTACTATAGTAGGCGTCACGAAAATGCGAGCCAGAATTTAAAACAGTGTGCCCGATTTGTGCCGACTAATCCAGCTGTTGCCATCTGTTATTAACTACTGCAAATGTAGGAAAACATAGAAACAAAAACAAACCGGCAACATCTCTTGGTAAGACTAATATAAATCAGCTTCCAGCTGTTTAAATTTCCAAGCTCGCAATTTCGTGACGCCTAGTATAGCGGTACAGCGGTAGCAAATCTGCGGGTGGCAGTACTGTCGGGCTACAGCGCTGGTGCTGGCGCATGCTCTATTTGGCAGGGACTGCGTGACTGACTAGTGCAAATAAGACAGTCCGCTGGCCGCCATTGAGTGTTGTTTACGTTCTGATTTGTGCAAAATATATATTTAATATTTTAATTCTCAATAAAACCAAAGATTGTTACATTAAGCTTTATGCTGTTCAAAGTTCAAATATTATGAATTTTTGTCAGTTAAGTTACATCTAACGCTCTTTTAAATTATCTTTGTCTCAGTACACATATTCAGAATATCATTTTTGCAATGTTAATAGCAAAAAAAAAAAAAAAAAAAAAAAAAAAAAAAAAAAATTGTGTCAATCACCTCTTTTCTTGCTCCTTTTTTTAATTGTTTGCAGAATGTGAATTTTATTCAAGATCCAGTTTATTAATTCACTAAGGGTTTCGTTTCTCATCCCTTTTTCTCTCGGCTTACTGAACCGACTTTTATTTGAAGTATAATTTTAAATCTTATTAACCGCGTGTGTGAATGGAAATTAAAATAAGGTTATTTCATTTCGGGCCTCACCCCCTAACCTTTTTTTTTATTTATAGAGGGCGCTTTATAATGTTGACCAACTATCTAGATTGACCAATATTGTAATAAGATTAAAATATTTTTTAATTGTTTATTTTGGCAACATGACAAAAATGTCCATGGCTTGCCATAACTATATACAATTTGGTGTACAATTTAATATTTAAAGGAACTTTAAGAATTATACTTTAGAAATTAGTATTAAAAAGTTATACATTAATGTCACTAGATGACAGGAATTGGCTTCTAAAATCTCCCTGTTGTTTCCCTCGAGACGGGACATGGTATTTGCTGGAAAGAACACATAATTTTTTCTCAGTTCTTGAAATAGAAATGATCGGTTGTGTAAAAATTTTTGACATCCAAAAACGATGTGGTCAATAGAACCGACATTAATTCCACACTGGCACTGGGGGCTATTTACGATGTTAAGTCTATTTAGATGCAGAGGAATAGCGCAGTGACCAATTCAAAGACGTGAAATCATTTTCAATTTGCGTCTAGAACTCTTGAACTAGTTAAACCAAGGTAGAGTTGTAACGTCTGGTTTTAATAAAAAAAACTCTGTTTCCTTTAAACTGTGTGATTGTTGCCACTCCTGTTGCCACTGAATGTTGGCTTTTCGTATTATATCTGGGTAAAAGTCCTGAAAACTTGGGATGAAAGAGTTATTTTTATTGTTAAGAGGTTGGCGGACCTCTTTTTGCCTTACTTTGCCCCATCCACATAATATGTACTATATAGTACTATAGTAGTATATAGTATTATATACTATTGATCTGTGAGTGGATCGTATTAGACAAAGTAAGTGGGTGAGCCGCCACAGAACCAGGTAAAAGGTACAAATAAAAGTCACTGGCAGAACAAGGATTTGAACCCACAACATCTCTGCCATGGTCCTGAAGTCCGGCGTGCTAACCACTCCGCCAACGACTCATCCAGTGAGTATTGATTGAGTTTATAGCAAGGGCGTCTTTAGCGAATAAATCTGCTTGTTCATTTCCATGAATTCCAATGAGGGAAGGCATCCAAAACAATTATATTTCAAAATTCAGGAGTGATAATTTCATGTATTGTTGTTTAATTTCAAACTATAAATAAGACGTTTTAGCATCAAACTTACAATTTTTAAGTGCCAGAAGGACACTTTTGGAGTCCGAAAATATATAACAACTTTATTTATCGGAAGCGTTTTTACATAATTCAAGATCAAGGCTGCTATAATATGGCAATTGCTTTGGCAGAGTAGATTGAAAATGTATTGTTCAACCGAAGAGATATAACCTTGTCATTAGACAAGATTATTGTTTTTGTCTTTAGATCCACCATTTCAAAATAATTAAGTTGGTCTTAATGGTCTTCACATTAAGTTGGTCAGGAGACTAACTTAATTTATTATCTTAATTAGTCTTTATTTCTGTACTTTATTTAACCCCGATTACCAATGCCAAATGGAAAAAGCATAAAGACTATTGTACTAATGTACTTAACTATGACGAATAATTATTTTATTTTACAGGTGGCAAAGTAGTAAAAAATTATTGCTTGACAATCAATAATTAAGTAATTGTTTACCATGGAAACGATTTCACTCTTGGCTGATTCCTTAAAACATAAGCAGTGGTACTTAAAAATTGCTCTTTTTCACAAAATTATTTGTAATACAGTTCAGTACCGTACCGTTTATCCAGGGTACATAAAAAATATGTGTTCACCTCATTAAAGAAGGACTCACTTAAGTGAAAGTGCTGCTAATGTTTATAGGAAATAGCCAGGATACAACCTCGAGCTGAGTTGGTAACCCAAGTTTTGAATCGGAGTTTAGGTGTGGGGCTACAGAACCTGCTGGGTTGAAGCTTAGCAGGAAGCTTTACGGAGAGTTCTGCTTAGTGTTCCAGAATTCACTTGGTGGAACCTCTTTTACACTATAAGGGAATGCTGTAACACTTCATCGGACTTTCTTAAAAGCTTCTTAATGTTTCAACTCTCAGGCTACACCTACATTCCTAGCTATCACTTCAGAATTATTGGTTGTATCCTAAAAAACTATTACAACAAAAAACTTTTTTGAAGGGATATGGTCTCTGTCTGTGTCCCCATACCAGAAGGCTCACGCTATTGTGGTATGAGGACATACCACCTGTGCCTCCCCGTGGGTGGGATAGTCGGTTGGGTACCCAGCGTGCCTGCGCCGCTCCCCCTGCTCGCACAGAGTAGTTGCAGCTTTGTAGGTAACCACCATTCTGGACTGAAGATTACAATACTAGAAGCATATGGTGGGAGACAAACCAAGGTACACTGGAGTAAGAACAAACATCCAAATTGTGCTTAATTTGTTCCATGTCGTACCACCTTCTCTGAAGGTAATCCCAACCTATACAGAGACAAACCCACCCCAATAGACTGCTACCCACTTTCACAGGAGAAAGAGGAGAGATTCAGTCTGAAGGACACATGTAATTTGCGTATTATAATGACTGTAATAACTTAAGAATAACTAGTTTTAAGGGAGATTTTTTAATCTATTATTCTTTATCTAATTAACAAATAAGGTACAGTAGAACCTCGATAGTTCGACACTTTGTGGACTTAGAGAGTGTCGAACTATCGAAATGTCGAACTATTGGGAGTATATGGGAAATTTTAACACTGGGAGTATAAAAATCATAATTTGAATTTAGGAAACACTAAATTTTAGTCAAACCATAGCCTAATTGAACTTTAACATAAATAAACATATAAATCATTCGCCAATTTGTTTACATTTTCACCTTTGTCAGGCTCCAACATGGACACTATCGGTCATTATTAACATGTTAAGTTGTCATGGACCATGTCAAACTATCAGGAGTGTCGAACTATCGAGGTTCTACTTATCATAGAAATCTACATAATGGGCTAAATTTGATGTATTTTGCAATTTTTTGTTAAGTTAGGCCTAAAGGTTCTCATGGGATTGGGCATCAAATATTCGAAATGGCCGCCACTTGAAAGGTCAATGATATTAAGTATAATTTGGCTCAAAGATAGATCAAAATAAGAGAAAAAATTTGAAAAATGTCATGCTAGACCTCAAACCGTTTAGGAGATTGTTTTGTAATAACACATAAAGATAGATAGACAGGGAACTAGGCACAGAGGACCATGTTCCTGTAGTGAAATGTGTGAAAAAGTGGTGAAAATTTACAGTTCCTCAATTGTGCATGCAACATAAGAAATAATAACCTTGAAACCTTAAATCAAACATTGTGGAAAGTAACAAAGTCATTCACTTACAAAACTATAATAGTAATTTATACCATACTAAATTTAATATGATTGATATTTTACAAATGAGAAATAAATTTTAAATCAAATTTAGTATCCAGTACACTTAACAATAGTTAAATTAAGGAAATAAATCTTAACATATTTTTGAAAAAAAAAAACAGACTTCTAATAAAAAATAACATACAGCATTAAATTCTCTATACAGTAGACTCCCTCTTAACCGGTCACCTTTTAACCGGTCTCCGCTTTAACCGGCCTACCCTGGCACAAAAACATCGTCTTTTTAACTGGCCATTGTTTATCTCAACATTCCTTTAACCGGCCATGTTTCGCGGGAATCTTTGTTTTCTTATCTAATGTATCATTCAATTCCACATTATATCATGATGTTCTCAAACCACCTAAAATGAACTGACCTGGACAGAAGTGTAGGCTATGCTACTGGAAGTGAATATGTTTGGACCTGCTATCCAATAGATAATATAGGAAACGAATTATTATTAGTTTTTTTATCACTGATTTCATCGGTGTTGGATGTTAGCTATAGATTATATAGAGTAATATATTTATAGTTGGTTTTTCCAAGCCATAATTGCATTAAGGCCATATGAAATTGTAGGTTGGAATTTTTAAATGTACATCGGTTTAACCGGCCAAATCATTAACCGGCCGAGGCCTGGTCCCGAGATGGCCGGTTAAGAGGGAGTCTACTGTAATTAACTAAACAAATTAAAATTTCCATATGCTGTGCTAAAAAAATAAATAAAAATGCACTTTGCAAATTAAATATGTCTACTATTACAAACTCATAGAAAAACATACCAAGAAGTAACCAGAACGAAAAAACATGCCTAGTAGCAAAATGTAAAAGCATGTTTATTCACACAGTGATTTACGAGGGAATATCCGACCTGGGCAACGGAAACAATGTTGACCTGTAGTGTCCGCCCACCAATCAGAGGCCAGGACATGACTGTCAAATGACAGAGTGTGAACAATACACTCATTCGGGAATTCTCGGTAAATGGCAATGGCAGAAACAATAACTTCGGGTCAATGGAAAATTGGACACGGTCAAACTAGCTGAAATTACCTGCTGAAACACATATGGGAGTAAAAGATGGTCGTAAATTTTACATGGGCAAAGAATTTTTATGTTAATCTGATCTAGAAAATGTCTCCAAAGTTTTTGGAATTATAATCTATGTTAAACTCAATACAGTGAATAATATATATACTAGGGGTTCTCAAATTTGGTTTACAATTCATGTCCTTAAATGATTGTACGTAAAAAAATATGACACTCTTCTTCTATAATTTTATAAACTTGAAAAAATTATAGTTTCTCAACTATGTTTCCATTTTCTAAACAGTCAAAAAGAAATGCAAAAGACAGCAGTCATGCATACACATGCATAAGTAAATGTGTCATTTTTATTTTTGCTAATTTCATTAGGTCGATTTAATAGGTTACGATTTTAAACCAATATTCAAACAGTATAAAGGTAATATTATCATCTTAAACAAGAAAATTTAGCCTACTAATGTTTTATTTGAGTTTGCAATGGTCAAATGTACACCTTAAATACTGTACCATGAAAATTCAGTTTGATCTACATAATTCATAATGAACAATTCCAAAACTATATCAGAAAGTAATATTGATGAACTCATGTGCACAATAGGTAAATTGCTTATGTAAAATTTAAATTGGCATAATTAGGGACAGCTTCCACGTATTAGTGAATATGGGAACGAGCAATGCTTCTAACAAAAGCATTTGTAGTAACACTTAGGATGCCAGTTAATCAGTGCCTGTGAATATAGGAACAATAATTTGTGATTCTTTAGGAAATGTAAGTTTATTTTATAACTAGGTCAAAATTTGAAAGTTGTGTACAAAATTAAAAACTTGACACGATTTCTTGATTTCTTTTGTGGTTATATAAACTCATTTCATTTTTAACAACTGAAATATAAACTCCAAATTAATTGATTCATACAATTGATCTGCAATGGACGGATGATTTATATTTAACAAGAAAGTTTACAAGCTGCAAATCCATTTTCAAAGGAAAGTTATATGAAAAAAGTTAACTGTTTTTAACAATAATTTTGAATTGATTTATAATTCACTGTTGCGGCTTGCATCTAGCATAGGCTTGTTTCCTCAATTCCATGAAATATTTTTTCCTTACATTGAAAAATACATCTGGCTTTTTAAATCTACTGCAGCCAGGTACAGTACACCTGGGGTCAGACAGCTTGCCTACCTTTGATAGCGATAACATAAGAAATTATTGTTAAAGCCAGTAATGCAAAGCTAGGGACAGTTAATGTTAGCTCTAAGGTCAGATCTGAATAAATTGTTTATTCTTTTATTATTTATGAAACATTTTTTTAACAATTTTTCTGTCCATGCATACAGAAAATATTAAAACTTAGATTGATGTTAGTCGGTGACTGGTGAGGACTGTATTAAATACAAAGTTAAATAGTAGACCACAATTGATCCATCGTTTTCTGTTAGTTGAAGCTTCAATTTTTTACTCTTTCAGTGTTTTGGACCATACATAACAAAAATATTTCAAAATGTTTGTGTTTGTTAAGAATTATTGTTTGAACTTTGCGGTCCATTGAAAAGAAAGCTAATTTTCTTAGACTAACCATTTTACATAAAAACAAAACATGTGATTGCAAAACATTACTAGAAAAGAATAAAATTGAGATAGAGCATAACCTAGATTCATTAAAATAAAAAAAAAAATAATAAAATACTTTGGCTACAAAAAGATTCCATATAAAAAAATTTCTTCTAAAATAGAAATTAATCTTTTTTGGATAAAGACATTATTTTATTCCTAACTTTAGATGGCGATAGAAAAAAACTCCAATAATGTTATTGAGATCCGTGATGCGTACAAGAGATATTCGCCCACCATTGTGGTGTTCCAAGGCTTGAACATGACTGTCAAAAAAGGAACTATGTAAGTGATTTTAAAAATCTACTTTGGTGCAAAAACATTTTTGAGTTATGAATTACATTGATAATTAACATTTTATTCTCAATGAATAGTTCTACCTGATAAAAAATGTCAATAGATGTTAAATCAAGCACAGTGCTAGGAGGTTTAGAAAAGGCACTTCTAAAGACTCATCTAATACACTCTCTTAGAAAAGTCATGTTGGCAAAGCACAAGGTAGTCAAAATAGTAGACCCAAAGTGGCTTGGAATGTATTACAGAAGTTTAAAATTGTCTTTGACTGATTTTTTTTTATTTACTAAACTTTTTATTTCAAATTAAACATTAATAATTATAAGTTTTCCTGTTTTTACAATTTTTGTGAAGTGTTTGAGCCTTTATAAAACGGGGATTTCCTCACGGCCGGGGCGCCCCCCTTGGCCATGACGCCCGGGACGGCCGTCCCTCTTGCCCCGCTCTCGGGGCGGCCACGCTCTTTCAAGGCCCATAATAAGGCGGCAAACCTAAGTCACTCCTATTGGGTTTATGGGAAAAATAAAAAGAATACCATAACTTAATAAAATTTGGTATGTACTACCAGGTAGCACTACTAGGTGTACTGCAAGGTAGCATTTAACTTATATTTAACTAGAAAACCCATATGGTGACAAACCTACACCCTCACACCATAATTCTTATGGGGGATAAAAAAATATACGAAAATACCCATGGAAATTCGCTTAGTACGCAGGTCTGCAGGGGGTGTATTTTATTTTAAAGCATTCGTTATTTGACAGCTGTTAACTGTGAAACCGTGTAGTAGTTGGTTGTTGGTGTAAAATTAATAGCCTGTTTACTGATGCTATAACAAAAGCAAATAAAAACCAATAAGCTAGGCTCAGTCAAATACTGTTTCTTTATAGTTTGTCATGGTGTTAATGAAATAATGTTCCAGCTACGGACTGTTGGGGCCTAGTGGCTGTGGAAAGACTACATTGCTCAACTGTATCGCAGGCATTTCAACCTTGGATGCCGGCACGATATCCGTCAAACATGGGGACCGCAAACAGCTTGGGTTCATGCCTCAGGTATTAATGTACTTGCCACCTTGCTGGTTTAATAGGTTTTGATCAAGTTTGTAAAAAATGTTACCTTGAGAACACCATGGAATGAAACTTGTTGAGTGTGACTTAACTTGACGTCACAAAATGACATATGTTATACCCCGTTCAAAATAAATGTGCGGTCGAAAAACAAAATTTTATTTCCCACTATAAGGGAAATCCCTTCAATACCTTTCGTAATTCCCCTATTTTCTTCAAAATCATGTTATTTTAATTTTGCCCTTGAAATTCAGAGTAGAAAGTAGCGCTGATAAAAATGTTACTTCAACTTGTCGCCGTTGTAAGCGCTTCATTTACATCTCAAATGTCAAAATAAGAATAATTGTTTACGAAAAAACCAAACATTGGCATAAAGTGACATAAAATATTAAACAGCTGTACAATTTTTTTGTGATTGCGATTGGTTGGATTGTTAGCAGTAAGAGGAACTGGAGAAAATGGGGGAATTGAAATCTGCATTTCGGCCGCACATTTATTTTGAACGGTGTATAATACTGTACTCAATGAAATATTACAGATAATTCTAAACCATCTGGAAGAATTGCTCCTCATCAGGATATAATAATTTTAGAAAACATTCATTAAAAATAATGTAATGAAACAAATTAATGTAGTATAAATTTGAACCGAATGCAAATTTAATCTAAGTTTGAGAGAACAAATACTTGACATATAAAAAAATAAAAAAGCCAGTTTCAATAAAAAAGGTTTCCATTCATCTGTACAGTAATAAACTAATTTTAATATAAACTGATATCATAAGCAATCTATTCTGAACAAAGGAAGCTGCAATGATGGAAAAATTCAAGATCTACGAGATGGGTCATTACTTTGGGAAAATTTACGGGATGGACGAATTCGCAGTGGAGAAAAGATTAATAGATCTTCTTACACTGTTAAATCTACCTCCGGAGGATTTCTACAATGCTTATGTTACATCCTTAAGGTGGGTTTTAGACTATCTTGATTATGAATTTCCCTACATATTATCTTCTGCAACTAAACAAAAGCAAGAACTCTACTGGTATAAACAAAATGAAATAATATGCTTCACATTACTCACACATTGTTATTAGAATATATATATTTTACGAATAGTGAGCCATATAATTTCACAAACCTGCAATTTCAGGTTTGCTACATTCGTATATAAAACAGCAATAAGGTAGTTTTCTTAGACCCAATTTGATTTGATATGTTTAGGCTGCAGAAGGGTGATTATTATAAACTAGCTAACCGTCAAAATGACTTATGATGATTTTTCTATAAGGTGTGATGTTTTATAAGTTTCAGTGGTCTCAAAATTTATACCAGCTGCTGATACTCGACGAACCCACGGTCGGGCTCGAACCCATCACCAGACAAAAGTAAACTTTAGCTTATACACTGAACATTTGTTTGGCCAGCGGAGGTGAGCTGCGCAGTGGTGTCATGGCAATTTTCGCAGTGGCGGAACGGTACTTGGCCCAGACTACCCCCCCCCCCCTCCCCCCAAAGACACTTACAGAATTGTTTATGTTATTATGTTAAATTGTCCATTTTAGTGTTTTTACTTTTTGACAAGGTTTTTAAATATTTTTTTTATGCTGTCTGCTAACTTTTAAATTGATTAAAAAGAAATTCAAAGCCGAACTCAAAAACTGTTTTTTGGCAGGCGTACTTAGCCGCAGTAGGCTAGGCCTGTTGTAGAAGCGGCAGATTTCATCATTGAAGCGGTATCGCCAGTGTTCCCCAGTGTTAGAATCACTCATGATTACAATTAATTATTTATTTAAACAATCCAACAAAAATAGGCAAAGTACAATGTGAATTAAACACCACAAAGTACGTTTATACAACATCTAAACGCTACACCTGTGGAAGAAGAATATATATTGAATCAAAATATAGTTATCTCTAAAACATTGCCAGTATTTTAAAAGCCAAGGTGGGTGTTGTAAACAAATTGGAATTTTTATAATGTTTCTCTGAGTTTTTCTGATCGATATAAATTCATATGAACGAACAGCTTTTGGACGGTCTTATACTCTGCACAAAGTGATCGTGTATTATTTTCTTAATACATTCAGCTAATCTAGGTCACTTTAGAGGTTATGATATATCTTTTCTGTCAGATTCCATACAGTTCTCGTCACTTCTCATCAAACAACTGTCCATACTGACAATAGCGTCTCTGGCGGCAGGCATTCATAGCACTGTAGTTTGATGTAGTTGTTACCAAATAAGAGCTAATGTACTTTATCAGCCGCTATGAGCGCTGTTACCAAATGGAACATGATTGGTGTTGGGCCGCAAATTGTAAACTGTATTCTTATATCCATGGACTCGGCAGCCGTTGAACACTATATCTATCGTTAGTTAACTTGTAATATTGTTGCTTGGAAAATATTTCTTGATTTATAATTAAATTTTTTGTAACAAATTTTATTAAATCTCCACTTCCGGCCAAAATCAGTGCCGGAACGGCGTTCCGGCACGTTCCTGCACCATGACACACCTGGAGCTGCGGCGGGTGTCTCTCATCGTGGTGTTCATCCACCACCCGGAGCTGCTGATACTCGACGAACCCACGGTCGGGCTCGACCACATCACCAGACACAAGTAAACTTTAGCTTGTACACTGAACATTTGTTTGGCCAGCGGAGGTGAGCTGCGGCGGGTGTCTCTCATCGTGGCGTTCATCCACGACCCAGAGCTGCTGATGCTCGACGAACCCACGGTCGGGCTCGACCCCATCACCAGACACAAGTAAACTTTAGCTTATACACTGAACATTTGTTTGGCCAGTGGGGGTGAGCTGCGGCGGGTGTCTCTCATCGTGGCGTTCATCCACGACCCAGAGCTGCTGATGCTCGACGAACCCACGGTCGGGCTCGACCCCATCACCAGACACAAGTAAACTTTAGCTTATACACTGAACATTTGTTTGGCCAGCGGGGGTGAGCTGCGGCGGGTGTCTCTCATCGTGGCGTTCATCCACGACCCAGAGCTGCTGATACTCGACGAACCCACGGTCGGGCTCGACCCCATCACCAGACACAAGTAAAATGAACATTCCTTATTGTCATGCAAATGAAATAATGTTGCCAACTAGCAAACAACGTTGGAATTATAGTTGGTGTCCATAAAAGACTAAGAGGCTGGTGGTGTTGAAGCAAAAGATTTTATTGAAGGGTTTAAGTAAAAAATCACATTTTACATGTAATTTTCTCAAGTTCACTTCACATTTTAGTAATTTTCTTTGTGTCCCCCACTTGTGGCATGGCACACATCAGAACAGGAATCAATGTGTTCCAATTTTGTGGCCAGCATGTCTGAACTGACTGTTAGCCACACAAAAGATTAGACCTATCATTTCGTTTAATGAATAAAATGAATAATGAATAACAAAATAAAGTGGTTAATATCTAGAGCTCAGCATACTTTCAGATCCCTCCAACAAAATATCTCAAGAGTAAGATTCACATAAAAAATAAATAAAAAACTTGAAGAAGGGATTTTTTTGAGGCAACCGTCATTCCAATCATACTGACCCCTGGCCAGGATATAGGAAAAGATCTATTTCCTTGTTGATAAGTGGTATGACACAAACAGGGAACATATTAAACCCTACTAGAATGTAAAATAAACTTGAGAAAATTTCCTTTTGACCACTTATGAAATAGAGTTTTTATCAATGTTTTAAGTAAAATCTGTTACCTCAAAAAACACAGAGCTCTTTGTGGATACTCGGTATTTTAAAGTGATGTTTCTGACAAGGAGATTCATATCGACAATCTCGTAGAATCAGTTACTAGCAAACAATTCAAATTCGTCAAAATACTCAAGAATTTCTCACGAAATTGTCATTTTATTTTTTTTTAAACCTATTACCTTTTTTAACAGGAAATGAGAAATCACGTAAAGCGTCTTCCTTAAGAATAGCATGGGGATTTGAAAAGCTATGCTTGTATTCATTTGAACATGTTTTTTGGTTTTATTTCAAAACAAGAACCAGATGGATGAAAATGAGTGAAGAAAATCCATTAGTAGGGCTAATCGCCTAAAGTAGCAATTTTCTACATAGAAAATGTATTTTATTTGCTTCTTCCGATATCCAGCTTTTTGACCGTTCTGACCATACCCCCCGCCATAGGTCCTGTCATGGTCGGATATCGGTTCTACTGTATGTACAATAAAAACTAGCACTTAAATAAAAAAATAAAAAAACCCATTGCTACCAATGGTACTATTGTATTGTACTAATGGTATTATTGTTTGGTACTACACCAAACAATAATATTTTCACAAACAAATTATAATCATGAAATTTTTTAGTTTGTGGGAATACTTTTTGAAACAAACAGGAGAAAGAGACAAAACGATTCTAATTACAACTCACTACATTGAAGAGGCAAGGCAATCACAGACAGTAAGTAAAAAATCACACCATTTCAAATTTACAAATAGTTTAATAATAAATTATAACAAATAACAAATAATATTTAATATTTATTTTTAATGCCAGACAAAAAAAAATACACACCATTTACTTTTGGAACTAAGAATAACCCATTCAACAGAATTTGGGAGTGTATTTTTTTGTATAACATTTTTATATGTTACATTAAACACATTCGCTGCTAATGGCACAGTACTGTGCCATGAAAATCTGTACGCTCACCCTGATGGCACAGTACTGTGCCATGCTACAATGCACTCATCATTTGTATTTTGTGAGGTTAGCTCCTGGCGGAGTTAGTTGTATACCATGTTAGCGTGGGGGGTAGGTATGGCTTTATCTTAGGGCTGAGCAGTTCCCGCGTCGCGGCGACAGCAGCGCTGTAGCGGCGGGAACAGTAAAGTGCCACGCCTGCGCTCATTGCCACCATTCCTGTCAGTGTGAAGTTTGCCTTTGTTGTGGACAGACGAGTTTGTAACTATGTTTAGCGCACTTCAAAAACTAAACGAACACTATACTTTTGTGCGCAGTGCCCTGGGGAGCCCGGACTATGCCCTATGCCGTGCTATGAAAAATACCATGTTTAGTGATAAACAATGAGGATATATTAGGGTAGTTAATTTCAAAACATTTTAAATAACCTCCCTTTGTGTTTTTCATTCATAATATTATTATCTTTATTGTGTTTTACTCAAATAAACAAATACTTCTTTCAATTTTAGTACATTATTTTCACCTGTATGCTGATGGCACAGTACTGTGCCATAAATATGACGTCACGAAATGACGTCATAAACACAACAGATAACATTTTTGACCTCTGTTCCTATATTATGTCATATAAAAGAATGTTTTGGTACAATAAAATTTTTCAGCTCCTGGGGAAGGTTTTATGTTTTTATTAGCCGCAGCGAATGTGTTAATAACATTTTTTATATGTTGCTTTGTTACATTTAACCTAACAGGTAAAATTGCTCAAACTAAAGAAAGACAAGAAAAGCCTGAAAGAATTTTTTAGAAACTCCTTTCAGAGAGTGAATTTTGGCAAAGTGAAACATTGGTCAGGTTCACGATTATCCGTTAGAGATGAGTATTTTTTTTGTGGTTAGTAACAGATGATTGTGAACATTTACCTTAAAATCCTGGTGAACATTTACCTTAAACCTTAGTCCTGGTGGATTTGTAAGACGACAGCAAAATGACATCACTGTGATCCTTGGGATTTATCACGTGCTATGTAAATCCCAATTGTGGTGGATTATAGTGAACCTGACCATTATTGCAACCATTCATGTGTGCGAAACAGTCTTGTTTGTTTTCAATTTAAAGAAACTTGACTGAAAACATATAATTGTAAATTGTGGGTAATGCATTCAATATCAATGAATATTTCTTTCAAATATCTTTCAAAGAAAGTGATCTTGCTAATACAACACTTTAATGACAAAAACCTCAACAGTTTCACTTTTTTGTAATGGCCTACCAATTTATATGTTATCAAAGTTAAATTAATACTAATATCAAAATTTCCAAAATCATTCAAAGAGAAAACAAGCAGTTGGCATTATTTCTTTGGGTATAACAAAAATATAACATCTTAAATAACATAACATAATATTAACATTATGTAAATTAAGGAAACTTTTTTTTCTTTTTACCAAAGATTGGACTGATGCGAGGAGGGGTGTTACTGGCTGAAGCTCCGCCGGAGAAACTCCTCCTTGACTACGGATGTGACTCTCTGGAGGATGTGTTCTTTCAACTCAGCCAAGTCCAGGCAGTGTCCTCTTCTGGAAACAAGGTGATTTAGTTCGCCTTTAAAACACAAGTAGAATATTCTGGTTAAAAAAGACTTTAGATGTCTTAAGTTGTGCTTTAGACAAAATATTCAGGTCTTTACATAAATGATTTTTCATAAAGTGAATTGCCAATAGAAAAAAAGAGACTCAAACACACCACAAAAAATTAACCATTTTGTGTTTGTGTGGTTTATTGTAAAATTTAGTGACATGTTTTTAGTGGATGACATGACTCTCAACAACTTGACACCTTCAGTTATCGATATTAGACAAAACTACGGACACATCGGCTGTGGCCACTTTTATGCAATACAATGGTTGTTGACAGACGATAGAGATGTGCGTATTTAGTGGAACAGTTTTCCTCGTAGACACTATATAGTCTCATATACCTGTTCCGGCGTAACAGTTTGAAACACCCTCTGATCCGCAACATCCCATGATTCTGTTCTGTGAGTCTGGCAACTCCCATTTGGTGTTGAGTCTCTATCCTGTTACGAAACAATTTAAAAACAACAACAATTGCAATACCCGGTACTCTACAGTTACCAAACAACTTCGCTGTTCCTGCTGAAATTCTCACCCAATAATTTTTTCTATTAATTTCTCATACGCTGCTGCGTTGATGAACATGCAATTTATCCTAAAATACCATTTTAATGAATTTAAATAATGAGATATGTAAGTTATTTTGAATAATGTTAATGACAACCACCAAATGCGTTTTATGTTTTAATTCATTTTCAGTTATAATAAACCATCAACATTTTAAAATAAATTAATAACATAACAAATAATAAATAACTAAAAATAAAATTGGATTTGATTACAGACAGTCTACCAGCATTGCACATTTCAGACACTTGGCAAACCTACTTCCAACTAGCTTTGGAGATCCTATGTCACTTGGCACTCGTATCTAGTTCCAAACAAATGCAAGTGCGAGAGAATAGTGCGGTGCTCAGACCTGTGTTATGGGACACAAACTCGGGGTTGATTGGAACATTTGGATCAGGCTATTTTACCATACTGTTCTGGTACGAAACTGTTCCAAACGGATACCTGTTCCAATATAACTGTTCTGATCGATCTTTTCGGCACACTCTAACAGACGAAATTACATCCACAAAATTTTTTTTTGGCCATTTAAAGCTACATCGCTAGCGATCGCTTTTGCATATTCGGATCTTCAATGAGGGCCAACTTCAATGTTACACTGTCTTAAGGTGAAGGTAATATGGGCTCTGTAAAACTCGAAAATCACTAGCAAACTCGACAGTGCGTAAATCCTAATTAAGTCGGATTTGTGAGGTTTAACTGTACTCATTTTAAACTTAGAATAATCCAGGGAAAACTCTGACTAGTATAAGGATTATAAAAATCCTAAAAACAGTTAAATAAATCAAATGAAATAATGTAGTTAAAAAAGTAATTGTGCATGGACGCCTTATGATAGTCCCAGTTGGGTAGGCACAAAAGTTTAATTACTGTATTAGAATTACTACATTAAATAATGAATCACACCTAAATACACAGAAATAATACAAATTCCTGAAAAAAATTGATTTGATTTGATTTGATTGGGTTTTGTGAGCTGATATGATTAGTTTTCTAGAAAGATCATTAATCTGATTTGTGTTTGAATCAGGATATTTAGGAGAGGGTCTAATATAACATGATAACATTTCTTTAAATAAATGTTTTGGTAATTAATTAAGAGTTACTTAAATTATGTAACACAATAACTGTTTGTGATTGTTGTCCAACAGCAATTTCCAAAATCAAAAAAATCTCCACCTTGCACATTTACCAGTGACAAGTCATACTGCAAGTTAAACAGAATTGTTGCTCAGACCAAGAAGAATTATTTCTGGATGAAACGGAATATGTGGTAAGATTTTATTTTTCTTCATAAAGATTTAAGGCACAAACATCTTATCTAACTCATAAAGTTTCATTACTAATGCATTTATATTTTAAAAAAATCTATAAATGGAAGTATCCTTGGTCTACTTTGGACCTTGGTCTCCTTGGTATCTTTGGTCCTTGGTACCTTTGTTCTTGGAAGTACCCTAATAGGCCTACTTGTACAATCGACTCTCACAAACTCAAACTTTCATAACTCAAAATCTTCAGTATTTGTAATTATTTTCCATCATCTCCGATAAACCTGTCTTAGTAAATAATAAACTTTACATAATTCAAACTACTTTAACAGTTAAATTTTACCTCTATAAGTCAAAGAGATACAAATGATATTAATTCTACAGCTTCAAATTTAGTAGATAAGTTGAATTCGAATTTTCATTTTCTCTCTACAAGTCAAAGTTTTCCTCCATATCTTGAAATCTTCTCTATGGACCTCTGTAAGTTAACACGTTCGCTGCTGACAGCTGCTATAGCAGTTGCCCGCCCACTAGCGCTGTGTGCTGACAACTGCTAAAGCAGTGGCGTGCTCCCTTCAAAGTTATTGCTTCAATGTGAGCCCAGCTCTTTGCCGGGAAGGTTTATATCATCCCCGCATGTTATGCCGGTTTCGCTTGTTAATCCGTTTCCGGATCGGGAATTCCGTTCGTTTTCTCACTATCGTTGGAGGAATAGAAATATAATTCAGCATGTTGGTTGGGTTTTGACATTTTATATGCCGCAGCGAACGTGTTAAACTTCTTCGCACGGGTCACGAGTCAGCGGTATTTCTGGTACAGGGTTTGTCAGCTGTCACTGGGACGGTGGCGATGTCCTGTAATCCAGCTACTTGGAGGTCACGCATTGTGGATAATTGTAAGCGATGGCTTGTGAATGCGATATTCTCTGGTGGAGATTAACGTCCACACTAGTGAATTCTAGTTCATCCATAAAGACCATCCTCATAATTAAACCAATTCGTATATTTCGGTCAAAATTGTGGTTCGGAAACCACGTTAAACTGTAGGTCCCTAGATACCATTGTCTGTTGTTGTTGGGCTATGAATTAACAGTCCTGTCTAAGGAGAATGTTGGCCTTAGTCAGTAACAAGAATACAAGTTCGCGCCACAATCATCCTACACTCATCTCTCATTCATACTTGCCTTTAAACTATATCTATTGAGTTATGTCGTCATTTCAGTAAAGGTATTAAAGATCACAAAATGTTGTAGTACCTCTATGACCA
Organism: Neoaliturus tenellus; assembly: GCA_030545055.2. Lineage (NCBI taxonomy): Eukaryota > Metazoa > Arthropoda > Insecta > Hemiptera > Cicadellidae > Neoaliturus > Neoaliturus tenellus. The sequence continues at coordinate 109,545,531 of CM061537.1, forward strand.
GGAACCTCGAACTATTCCTAAATTTAATGTAACTATTCTATATGTAACTAAAAAAAAATTACAGTCCCGTGAATTTTAAGTAACTGAGGGTAATAAGGTAAATTAATACTTTATATTTATCAAAACAAGATTTTCATAGCAAAATTTAAATTTAAAATCAGATATAGTTTAATTTTTACATATTTGTATTTTACCACGAGGAAAAGTATTTTGGTTTGCATAGTTTCATAAAAAAAATGGGAAATTTCATTTGGACTATGTCAAACATATTATCTGATAAAACAATTCTTAAAGTTTTCATTTATTAAAAAATAAGTACACTTTATACATACTCTACAGAATACTTTAAATAGTTTTTTTTCAAATTGTAATTAGTACAAACAATTTAAAGTAAGTTGGACTGATCGACAACCCAAATTTGAAATGAAATCAATCACAAATTTCATTTCAGGATCCTGGCAGTAATCTTGCTCTTCCCCGCAATGACGTCGTTTTTGTTCTGTTCGATGCACATCAACAGACTCAAAGGCCTCCGAATAGCCGCTGTCCCTGAAGGTGTTTGCACAAACAACACGGATTATTCAAAACCGAGATGTGACAAATACTACAAAGCCAGCTGTCTTTACTTGCACAACATGAGGGGAATCGGACACATTGTTGTAAGAGGACTTTGAGTTAGATTTATTGGTTAGCTCTGATCCTCAATAAGCTACAGCTTTTGACAGATAACTACCAGAGTGAGCAGCTTACACTCCAAATAATGATAAGTAATTTATTATAATGGTTTTAATTTACCTTCATCTACATCTCAAATCCAGTGTTGTTCTTCTACAACCTCAGGTTTCGATGCAGTTGTGTCATTGGTCACGTAGTGGTCAATTTGTTAAAAATCAAGTTTAAAAAAATTTGCTGTCAAGAAGACTTTGTCAAAGTTTAAAAAAAACATAACACAAAACATGAACACACACATTGAAACATTGACGTGGACTGGCGTACGCACACATAAAAAGAACATTATTTAACTGTTCCGTCACGGACGGTGGCACCACGACACTCAAGATGATTTTTAATTGGTTAAGAAATTTAGGCAAAACTTTGTTATCCTACTCCACCGTTATTATCAATGTGGAAATTTCAATATTGAAATAGTGCTATTCTATCAATAATACAATTACACGATAAGATTGATTACAATTTTATCACCTGATTTAGTTTTGTTCTAATGATTAAACATACCTTTTGACAGTAAAACAAATATATTGCAAACAAGTTACTGAAAATAACAAAAACAAGTACAAATTTTAACTAATGCAATCTGTAATATTACCAAAGAACAACTCACAATAAACTGTCCAAGTTTATTGTGTAGGTGTATCTTAATTGTGAGAAGCAGAATAGCAGACTTTGTTAGACCTAAAATAGCGTCACACAAATGCTGTCAAATATGAATCAGAAAGGTAGACCATTTTTTCTCTATTGTATTAAATGCGTTTTAAATGTTTCCAAACACCATTGATTTTGTTGTTTTTAACATCGCTGTCAATAAAAGTGACAGAGGTTTACAGTTAGATTGTTATGTTAGATTATTATTATGATACATTATAATTAATGATTGTATTACGCATATCTTAACTCAAACGATTACAACTATCTAATAATTGCAATATCGAAATTTCCACATCGATAATTGTACGATGGAGTAGGATAACGAAGTTTCGCCGAAATTTTTAATGGAAGTAAGAGAGGAAGACCTGATAACTTTGATTTATCCAATTAATTTTCAGTACGAGTACCCCGATGTACCTTCTGCTACGGATGCCATCAAGAAAGGACATGCCATGGCCCTCCTTAACTTCAGCCGCAACTACACCAAAGCTCTTTATAAATATTACAACAGGTGATTGTTACTTTTTTTTATAAATATAGCATATGAAGCCAGTTAATTTTTTGACTGAGAGGAAACATTAAACAACCACATGAGCGAGAGCAAATAAAATAGAGCAGACCTTAAAGAATGAGAGCATCATATGTACGCCAGATTTATTACATGAATTAAATTTTCCAAGTAAGTAAAGCCAAGAACAGTAATAGAAATTAAAATGACTTTGCTAATTCAGTAACAAAAAGACTCAAAATTGACTCTGACATGTTATGGTCAAATCAAATAAAGTCTAGATGAGATTTTATCAATAAGAAGGACCCAAGTATGAGGGTCGTACAAGTAAAGAACGTTTTTGCGCTTTACATCCGGCGCCGATTCTCCAGCACGCAACTGCATGTGATTTAGTTATCACTATCTTGAATCTTTAGGCACTCTTCAAAAGTATCTTTAAATGTTTCTTTTATATGCAAATATAGAAATTTGGAAGTGTCTCTGCAGTTTCTCTCATATTTGTTTGTTTTCTGTTGTGGTAGTTCTGCCATCCACTCTATAAAGGGGTCCACACACTATCAAACATGCTTGACCTGACATCGGGACTGACTTCAGACCCAACGTCAGGCGCGACCTCGGACCCAACGTCAGGCGCGACCTCGGACCCAACGTCAGGCGCGACCTCAGACCCAACATCAGGCGCGACCTCGGACCCAACGTCAGGCGCGACCTCGGACCCAACGTCAGGCGCGACCTCGGACCCAACGTCAGGCGCGACCTCGGACCCAACGTCAGGCGCGACCTCGGACCCAACGTCAGGCGCGACCTCGGACCCAACGTCAGGCGCGACCTCGGACCCAACGTCAGGCGCGACCTCGGACCCAACGTCAGGCGCGACCTCGGACCCGACGTCTTGTCCAACATGTACGACAGTCTGGATGCTCGTTCGGATGGTGTGGGACCGGAATGTTTTAACCCAGTTTGTCAGGTCCGAAGTCAGACCCGATAGTGTGTGGACCCCTTATGACCTTATCACGTGGATTTGAATGGAGAAATCCGCTACTGAGATGCATATAGCATTGAGAAAAACTTGATAGATGCTAGCGACGATGACACAGCTCATCTAGAAACAGTCTTTCCACCCATTACTTGTAGGAACTGGTGTTCGTGATATTTCCAACACCCAACAAAGTCCGCCAGTGTCATGGACGCAAGCTACTCATGCTAGCTGTTATACTGAGATGGACATATGCTGGTTGTTTGGAAACCAGTCCATTATTCCTGTATTTCGCATCTCATGTGCTGAGTTGAACTTTATTTTTTACCAAGGGTGCACATAAGTATTTCTTTCTTTGTTAAGGATCGGTAGAGAATTTTTGATAAAATGTAAACTCAAAATCTATTACTTAAAGCTTAGAAAAAAAATAGATGAGTTAAGACTATTACATAATAATAATAAATTTTATTCCGCCGACAAATTTACATTGTATGGGAATTTACAAAAGTCTTTTGTAAATTTAATATCTAAATTGATTACCAACGACCGGATTGTCCAAGAATAGCTATTACCATAGATTAAGCATACTCCCCTAGTTTTATGCTTAATCTATGCTATTACTATACTGACAAATCTACTCATTTTTATATTTAGCTTATCTAGTCATTTTTATATTTAATTTCGCCAATTTCCTGTAATGTAACATTTTTAAACAAACATATGTAAAGCCTATAAAATGTGACGTAGTCTATTATGTAATATTATGTTTAATGACCAAATAAACTATTCTGATTCAGCGCCATGTGTGCAGCCTAAAAATTCTTTTGTTTCTGTATAAAAAGTCTGTCCATATACATACTCTTGAAACTGTATACATTCCATATATTTTCATTAGCAGGCATGTGATTACTAAAATTCAATTGCTTGGTTTAGTTTAATCTTGAAATAAATCACTTATCTTTGGCAACTTCAACCAATTTGTACAGTTATAAAATGTAAAATTGTTTACTACTCTTACAATTATTTTACAGCTCAGTCGCGTCTCCACCTGGGAATGAAACATTAAATTTCTACCATATTGAGGTCACCTTGGATGCAACTGGTAGTTAGTTTAGTTTTATATATAATTTATATGTTAATTTATTTGGTCTCTTTTTCATAAAATAATTTTACTTACTTTTATACCATGCTTGTTAGCAATTCTTATATATTTTGTAAAAAAAATACTCTAATTTAAATATTAGTGGCAATATCGATTTCTTTAATGATCCTTTATTGAAAATATCTCAATAAAGTTGATAGATATTCATTTGACGTAATTCAAACTAAAATGTAATATAATATTAAATATTTAAGATAGAATTAAACTTTAGCATAATTTCTTGAGATATTAAAATAAACAATCTAACTTATTACTAACTTTTAGAAAAGCTGAAAGCACGCCAACTTGTAAACGCTGTCTACCAATCCTTCAATAAGACCCAAACCAAGATATTGGCAAACTGTTTCAAAGACACAATAACTTTTGAAAAATTTATTTCTGTAAGTATTAACAAATTTTGTATAGCATAAGTCTGAACAAATAACCAAAGGTACAGTCATTAAGCATAACTAATCATTAGCTAGTCATTACAGTATCTATTTAAACTTATTGAGAATAGTACAGAGGTGCTTTATGCAGTGCTATGCATCACTTTAGTCATATTGTGTTGGTATTTCGAAAGTTCAATCGCTCTATTTTGCATTTAAGATTGTTCTTGCAATCAACAGTTGTTTTAGTTTGTGTACACAAATAAATAAAATTATTCCCCAAGTCAAGCTTATTCAAATTTAAAAGATGTAATATTTTAGAAAAGTGAGGTAATAATATATTGCAATCATAATTTGATTGTATAATTGTACAATTTTGTATATATATGTGTATATTAGTTTTTAGATTATTAAAAAAAGCTTGTGACTTTGTTTTCTTCTGTAAATCTGACATTGTCAATGATACTGTAATTGTGTCCAAACGACAAATAAAGGGATTGTTGTTATTATTATTCTATACAGACAGTATAGAATAAGCTCTATACTGTATTATTCTCGTTTGACAGTATTTTTTGTTTCAATCAGCTGATAGTTTATTCAACAATGGACTTTAAATGGAAGCTTCTACTCAAACGTATTAAAAATAAAAACTAACACAAAGGTATTACCGGTTGAGCAGAATGAGCTTTAATCTTACGCTTCAAAAACCACATTGAAAGACTGCCCATGACCTTCAGAATATAAATATATAACATCTAAAACCTTACTGCAAAAGTATAAACTGAGAAAATTTTTCCAACAACCCAAACGATAAAATCGGTCGAGAAATAAGGGAGAAGTTGCTTTAACATAACACGGCTTAATGTATAATTAAGGATAACGGTATAAGTAATTTTGTAATGTTCAGGAACAAAATAACATTTATGAGTATAAAAAATATTTTTAATAAATATTAGTGTATAGAAATTTAGGATATTTGTATTTATTGCAAGATAAGGAGCTCAAATTAAAAGAATAAGACTTGAGGATAAAAAAAAAATTTTTAATGCTCAAAAACAACCTGTAATTGAAAGAAAACATAAAACAATGAAAAAACAGGGCTAAAAAATCTTTGCTAAACACAGGCTTTGTTTGACACTTAAACTTAAAATGGAGTGCTGGAAGGACATTTCAAGTTATTAGTATTTTAAGTGTCTTATCGAGGTTAATATGCCTTCAGAAATACACAATTATTTATTTAGTGGATTTGTATTTTGGAGCAGTGTATTTTGGAACTGTGCGCTTTGCCAATAAAATGTAAGAAACACCAAGAGATTTTATATTTTAAAATAATTTAAAAAGCATAAATTACATATATTTCAAATTATTGGGGGGCAAGTAATCCAATTGCACTCCAAAATTGTGGCTAAATGTTGTAAACTTATTTGTTCTTCAATAGTTATAGATCCTGAACTCAGTTGTGAGTAATAATTGGGCTAATAAATTAATGACGCTACCCAACAACAGGTCGATGTTAGATTGTAAGAAGATCAGGGTTTTTTTACCGTTCCCTATCAAAACATTACAAAATGTCAGGTGTATACATACAAAAAAAAGTTGTAGAAACAAAAAGGTGGAGAATCACTCATGAATATATCTATTATTAATTATTAATGTAGAGTGATTATTAACTTTAAAATTATGTAGAAAAATTAGTGATACATATAGCGAAAGTCTCAAGCAACAAGCATAATAAAATTTATTTACATCTAACCCGCATATGGAACATATTGCTATGTGAAGAACTATAAGGGCTTGCCAAAACGAGAATTGGACTAAGTGCGAAAAACAAAAATCATACCTCGCATAATATTATCTCCTCTATCAGTTTTTCAGTTTTTTATTACCGTATAGAGATAAATATGTCCTTATGGCACTAAAAAACAAATCTCTTTTTAAAAAGGATAGAAATGAACACATTTTCTATAATCAAATATACGTAAAAATTGTGACAAACTAATTGTAAATTGAAATTAAATGGTTGTAAATAGGAGAGAAACTCTTTGAGAACGATTATATGATTTCAGCATTAATCAATGTATAAAATTAATTACTCGTCACTTTAACTTTTCAGAACCCTAAAGAAGTTTATGGGTCGGCGTCAAATGATTTTACCTATAATGCACTGCCAGGTTTCATTATTCCGTAAGTATACCAGGTTTTTGTTTGATTACAACATTCTCCTCCTGGTAAATTTTCATGTTAGTTCAGTAATTACACTACTTTTAATAAATAAAGCAAACTATTCAAATAAAAAGATAAAGTAAATAATTTGGGACTTTCATGAATTGTATTGCCGAAAAGTTAGACAAGGAAGAGTCAGAACAATAAGACGTCAACAAAAAATATTAAAGCTGAAATCATCAACTTTTAATACTGAACTATCATTTGCAGGTTGGTTTTTTACTTTGCCTCCGCTTATTCCTCTACTGCATCTGCTGCAGAAAGATCTTCAGGGGTTTTTCAGCGAAGTCTAGTTTCAGGTCAGTGTTATTTTTAAATGAATCTATAACTTATGTCAGACTTTTACTCTTAAATCTTCATTGTTGATATATATATATATATATATATATATGCTTATATATATATAAGCACAGCCTCAAAAATTAGAATTTTGTAGACATATTTGGCATTGAAATTGGTATTTTTTCATTTTAGGAGATGACATTTTTTCAACAAAACATTGAGCAACATCCATTGTAACAGTTGAAAACAGTATTTTTGTAACATAGCTTTTTTGTTGGTCACATTATAAATATTTAATGAAATTTGTAACGTGTGTGGCGATAAAGCAGTATTGAAGTATTACAAATCTGAAATTTTATGAGAGAACTATTATTCAAATGTCACAGTACAGTACTGTAACTTAAATAATAGGAGGGTACTTTTGTTTTGTTCAAGATTACCTCATATACCCGCTTAACTGCTTTGCTCTAACAATGATTTAAATATTTATCTTGATTGATCGATATATTGTCTAGTGTGTGCAATCATGACGTGTAAGAAGTAAAATAAATGAAGTATTTAATTGTCATGTTTTGTTTTAATACAATACACTTGGTGAAAGCATTCAAAGTTATGATGATAGAGATTCCCTCTCTTTTCCTGAATAGCCATCCCTGGTTTCCTATACAAAAATTTCACAGTCATTAAGCTGAAAATAAGTATAGTAAAAAAGCTGAAAACTGATGATCAAGTAAATTGCCATATGTATTAGTTTGTATGTTGTACTCTCATTTGACAATGTTTTTGACCCAATGTTCTCTAATACATGAGACCTAAGTCCGAACTAGAATACTGCCTGGGTAGCTTGGAAATTACCATGGAACCAACCTTACTGAAGAAAAACTCTAATTTTATTTTATTTTGTGTTTATCTACGCCAGTGGCATTTTTAAACGTTTTGACGGGAACGGTCCAAACCCCAGTCTTGTTACTATCTAACATCGACCAGTTGTTAGAAAGCATCATTAATTAATGGCCCAATGACAAATGGCAACTGGATCCGGAATCGAACCTTTAAAAAGCTACTAACTTTCCTCAGGATCGAACCGGCAACCTTTGGATTCAAAGGCGAGCACTATAACCACTCAGCTCCCCAGCCATTGACATAAAAAAATAATGAAATTAACATAAAGAAAATGAGAAAAAGCCTCTGTGCAAGGGAGTATCAAACTTTGATCTCTCCTTAGGGAAAAGGGATGGAATTATTAATGGAATACCCATCAGCCAATAAGTGGATTAAGAATAAAGGAGATAACCTGTGGTGAAAAACAAGAAGCTATAAAAATGACTACAAACATTATACCTGGCAGAACAGAAACCACTGCTAACATTGTCACAGTATGACTGAAGGGTGAAGGCCCGTTGTCCCTGAAGCGACTCTAGCGATAGTCGCTGAGCGACAGTCGCTCCGGCACTGGTAGCGTTGTTTCAAATGGGAACGTTGTCCTTGAAGCGACTGCGACTAGCGCGGCTAGCGACTATTGCTGGCGACTATCGCGGGTCCGGTCTGGGGGCAGGTACAGTCGCAGTCGCGGAGCGATTGGTGTCATTTTTCACGTGTTTAGTTGTTATGCGTAATTTCTTCAATGAATACGGAACTGCAATGAAGATGAAAAGCTTCCTAAGGCATCTTTTATATTAACTAGTGTGCTTATTGCTTGAAATCGAGCAATTTAATTTAAACTATGACGTGTTATTGTTAAATTTATTGCGTTTAGTTTTCCGACCAATCCAATAGTGATTAATTTACCCAAAACTACACATATTTACACCCGTATATTAAAAGATTTTGAATGCTCAACTTAATCCCATTATGCCTAAGTACCAGGGGGACCGAGCTTAAGCTCGGTAAAATTATTACTTTCGTTTCTCACACAAAGCTCGTTCGCTCCGCTCACTCGCCAGGCGGAAGGTTTGCTGCACATTGGTATGATTTTCCTAAAACCACAGGTTAAAGATGTAACACATTGGTTTATTTTATCTACAGTTATCAGCTGATTTTTGTTCAGTTAAAAAATTTCCATAAGGATAACATGGGATCTTTGAAGGGCTCTAGCGCGAAAACCGGATTTTTCCCAGCTATGGGACCAGCTCCAATTGATTTCTGGTGGCCAAAACCCCCATATTCCAAAATTTGAAGGAAATCGTCGGAGCCGTTTTTGAGATAATTGTGCAAGCAAGCAAACAAGCAAACATTGCTCGTATAAGAGTATAGGATAATATTCGAATGGTAAAATTTCACATTTTAATTTTAGATTTTGCCCTCAATTTTTGATTCTCATCAATTTTTGGCGAAACCAAGTACAGATAAACCCTATCCATCCAACGACACAAAAACTTATAGGTCCATTAAAAAATATATATATCCCTTTAGCCAGCGTGTTAAATAAGTATAGATATATTAAAATAGCCTTCTTGTCTAGTTGAACAATATGTCATGAGTACCAATTCATGCAGCAAATAATATTTCCATGACATCTTCGTCATAGACATTGACGAAAGCATCCGTCAATCGCCAAAAATTACCTGAAAGGTAATTTTTGTTTTACTTCTGCTTCAAACTCATGGTACATTTAAAACTCGCAATTCAGCATAACAATGCACTAGAATCGCTCTTTAAAAATCGCTTCAGGGACAACAACGTGATTAGCGACTATCGCTGAGCGACTATCGCTCAGCGATTATCGCTCCGCTACTATCGCAAGAGTCGCTTCAGGGACAACGGGCCTTGAGTGTGAGGATTGTGATGGATCAGATGAGGACTGACAAATAATGAACAGAAAGATCTTGGCATCTAAAAACTTGCCAATTCATGTTCTTTATCTTCCCCATTCTGCAAAAACTTAATGATTGACAGACACCAAGGAGTTAGATCAATCATGCTATCCCTTCGACAACTGAAATTTAATGTTTTTAAGGAGACCCATGACCTTTCAGAAACGGATGGCACTTTATAGCGATAAAAGAGGGATCAAAAGAAGAAACTATAATAGACCCAACATTTCGGTAAAAAAAATTCAACTACAAGATGTACAAAAAGAAAAACAAGAAATCTTTACTCCAACCATACAATATTATTAGGAAAATTTGGTTAAGATAATATAAACATTATTCGACTACTAATTGGAGCAAGACTATAAGGGCCGGATTCTCAAAGCAAGTTTAAACCTAAAATCAGTTTAAACCAAAATTGTCCATATGATTAACATTGAGTTAAACTAAGTCTAATTTAAACGTGTTTGGAGAAACCGGCCCTAAGTATGTTAATTTTTGTTGATTAAAGAAAAATATTCTCTGTTTAGGACTGACCAAACTTGAGATCAACCTAGCCCATTCAATAATTCAAGTGATGGTGTCAACGGTACAGAATTGTCTACTGATGGTGCTCTTGTATTTTGTCTTTGACTGTCCATTGGAGGGAAGTGTCTTCACAGCATTGGTCTTCATATTTCTAACTGAGATTCAAGGAATGTTGTATGGTGAGTACGGTATACATTATTGATTTTAATTGACAACTAAGAGGTCAGTGTACAATGACATGACTGTCATGTCTCAAAAACTTGAGCTAAAAAATCATTTTTCAATCGTTTTTTAGATTATTCAAATTGACTCAAATTGCAGTGGCAAGTTTTACTGTGTTTAAGTGTTTAATAAAACACAAAATAAGTTGAAAGGTCGTCATAAGTTGACGAGTGGCCAAAAACACCTGGAATTGGAGAGGGGGGTAGAGGGGGTACTGTTCCGAAAACATCAAGCTCATGTTACATGTTAATTTTCATGGAACAGCTGATTATTGAATAATTTTAACTGAATAGTAGTAGCAAATTCATTTGTCAAGTTATGTGGAAAGGTTTATATTTAAGTATATAAATATACAATACTTAGATAGCTTATATTTTCATATTTCTAAGATACGCCTCATAAACACTTAATGTGCTTGATTATTTAGCTCATTCCCACACACATAATTTAGCTAATGTTTTTTATTATTTGTATATCAAATCCAATTAAAACTTTCTTTATTCGTTATAGTACATGCATAGTACAGAATGGTGTCAAACTAAGTACAATTATATAACCTAGTACAATAATGGCATTGATTCATAAAACATTCATCATGAAATTACCTATTTATTAACATTTTGATTTTCCTTTATATGACCTTAATAATAAAATATTATGTATCCTCAAAAAATTCATCCAAGGAATAAAGTGGCCTCCCTACCAAAAACAACTTTAACTTTTTTCTAAATTTAATAAAATTGTATTTTTTATGTCATCCGGCAAGTGATTAAAATACTTAATACCAGCGTAACTGGGTTTCTTTTCGAATATTTTTCTGTTGTGTTTTTGAAACAATGGTTGATTTTTTTATCTAGTATTATAATCGTGGTTGTATCCCAGTGTACATATATGTTATGGTCATGGCCTCAAAAGTGCCGATTAAATTCTTATTTGTTGTAATATACATTCTTGACAGAGCTCAAATTAAAAAAAAAACTGCAAAATTAACCAATACAGAATGTCATTCCTAGATACAACTTGTGTTCCTGGGATTTTGAGGTTAATTAACGATAATCCCGGGATGAATCCTGGCATTCGTAAAGCATAGAAATGTGGAATATTCAGCAATGTAATAACAAAGTTTATTATATTTCTTCTCTAATTAATGATAATACCCTCCAAGTATTCACAATTTGAAGCATCTTAATACTATGGTGAACTCTAAGCCTATCTGGCATCTGGGCAATTTTATTTTACAACAGAATCTTTTTAATTTATAAGTTTGAAGTAAGTGCCCTTTTTCCAACTTTTTTCCCACAATTCAAAAATTTTCCACTTTTACTTATAAGTGGGAAATTTGTTGACTTCATGGAAGGTGAAAATCTCAAGATTTTCTCATACGATACTCCAAAGTGCTTGGGATTCTGTATCCTGGGATTGACACACTGTAATAGCAACCATTAACACACTGCAGTTGCAATATGTACAATGTTATTTTTAATAAAAAAAGTTCTTTGTTTAATTACATGAAATACAAAATTAACCCGAGTTTAATATTAAATTCAATGTTTTTTTTAATAGGTATTTTCCTGGCATCCATCATTAAAAAAGAAATCCATTTGTTGAGCATCATTATAGGAAGTATCGTGTCACTCTTCTTTACATCAGGTAAGCTGAGGGTTTAGTGTAAATTAAAAATATAACTTTCACAGTAGACTTTACGGAGCACATTCTTAATCTATCTATATATTAACCCATTTATGCCCAAATTGTTTGTTGCGAATTGGGTGCAGTGGCTTAGTGCTGCGCTCTTGTAGCGAACTCGCGTACTAACGGCTTACAGTCTTTCCCGCTAGGGGCACGCTCCATTCAAAACCCAAATTCTCATGTCTAGGCTGCCGGTCGTGATAGCTCAGATGGCTAAGGGCCATCCTTGTAGTAGGCATCCTTGGCCAGGATGTCTGCGTTGGCGCGGGTTCGAATCCGCTCACAACCAAACCCTGACCTGGTGGTGCAACTCTTAAAGGGTTAGCCGATCTGTGGCAAAGTTGGTGGGAGGGCTTGCGTGAAAGTTGATGGGATCGGTTAATTCTTTGAGAGTTGCACCTTGGTCAACACTGATTTTGCTACTTTTTACTTCTGTTTACTGTGTGTGTGCCACTACGGCCTTTATATACGAAAGATAATTATATTTTCACTCCAAAATGCCAATTTGAATCATTAAAAACCTAAAATTCCATGGACTTTCATAGATTAAAAAACAGCATCGACAAATGTCGACAGTGGGCACAAATGGGTTAATAGGCAAGCATGTTTATGTTCCACCTTTTTACTCAGCTTGTGTGCATCGTAGGAGAAATCTGTGCATACTGTTAGAAAGGTAATGTCCTCTAGATGAGTTGCATCCCATTATAATTGTCATCATAGCCCACAGGGCTACGCCCTACAGTCTTTCAAAATTTCAATGTTGATCTTATGGTAGAAGGGTAATTGATTAAATCATTATACATCTGTTATATTAACAAATGCTTACAAATCAGGGAAAAACAGTTGAGGTTTCAGTATAAACTAATTGGGTCCAGACGGTCCAAATTATGAGAAATTTTGGTTGAATTTTGACCAGGGGGCAGTCTATTACAACTTAATACATTTTAACTTAAAGAATACTTTGACACAGAGGAAAAAATGAAGTACTATGAAGTAGGAATAGGCAGAGAAAGTAGGATTTCAACCTCCACACTACATAAATTACCATTAGATTTTACAGCATTTATTTTTTTAGTCTATCAATAAAATTTTAATCAGTTTGTGTAATCGATCTGTTACAGGCCTGATGTGGCCGCTCGAGGGAATGCATCCTCTGCTGAAGGCTGTAGTGGATTATTCACCGGTTGTCGTGGCGGTCGAGGCTTATCGCAGCGTCTCCTACCGAGGCTGGGGCCTGGGCAACCCCAAGATGAGGTCAGCGTTGGGCTACAACGCGGCAGCCGTGGTGGTCATGGTCGTGGCAAACATTGTCACTGCGAGGCTCAACATCGTGAAATAGTCATGTCTAAACGTATCTTACACATGTGTGATGTTTGTGTAAAATAAAAAGATGTTTGTGTTTCATTCTTAAATCTAAAATTGCAAAAGATTATTTTTATTATAATCCCAGAGCTATGTCTTCAAGTCTTTTAACATTCACTTTGAAATGTTTAAAATATCAACAAAAACCTTTAATCGTTGTGAAATTGCTATATCTCCCTGCACAATGCCGATGAAGGCAAATACATTTTTGTTACGTATTCAGTAGTAACAATGATTTATTCTCAACTCTGTTTCCCCCACATATTTTTGGTCCTTCGAGCCGGATTGGCAAGTGACTTTGACGAGCAGTGAACTTTCGCTATGGTGTGATTTTAGAACTTAATATATATATATATATATATATATATATATATATATATATATATATATATATATATATATATATATATACATAAGTAGATAGTATCATGTTACTTCTAGGACACTTTTGGAGACAATCAAAAATCAAACAAATTTCACAGTTTTTTAATACAATTATGCAATATTTTTGCCATTTTTTGGCCAATTTTCAGCTTTTGTCAAATTATCATAAAAAATATGCAATTTTAATGAAATTTTTAACAAATATGCCTAAAATCTTCTACAAAATAAAATTTTTTAAAAAACAAGTAAAATTATCACATTTTATAAGTATTTTTTCAATAAAATCAATAGTTGACTTTTCATAAGGTAATTTAAGTTTTCTGTAGTATTTTTTCAATAAAATTTACTAAAATAGTAATAATATATTCTAATTAATTTCAGTAATATCATTTTTGATTATATTATATTCAAGTAATTTTTCAGATATAATAATAATATAACAATTTGTTTTACTAGTAGCTACTATATCATAATCAAAATCTGCATTAATAATAATATCATTTTTTGAACTTGAAATATTTGTTGGATTTTTTGTAGTATCAATTACATAAATTGGTCTATTTTCTAGAAATTCTGTTGGACTATAATACCTTTTACTACTAATATAATAAACTTTTTTGTAATCTTGATACATTTCATACATAATTCTAAATTTTTCATTATTTATATCTAAATTTTCCAATTCATCAGGGTAATAATGACCATTTAGTTTTACTCTTATATTTTTTACATACATACTATCAAATTTAGAAGTATCAAATAACTGATCATTTGTTCTTGATTTTTGAAATCCAATTATAATAAATTTTGGATTATAAATATTTCTATAGATATTTGTTATATCAAAACTTAAATTCTTTCCTGTAATATTTTTTTGTTCAATGCTTTGCCAATGATTAAAATGAAAAAATACTTTTTCAAATTTGCTTAGTTCATTAATTAATTGAATTTTACTTGTTGTTTTGTATTCAATTATAGGAACTCTAATAAAAAATTCATCGATTGTTATTTTACCTTCAGTTGGTAATGTAGCATTATCATAAGATCCATCAGCCTTTTTAGTTTTCCATCTAAAAATTGCATCATTATCTTCTGATCTAATAAATGTTATATTAAAACCACCTTTATATATTGGAATATTTACATTTTCAAAAAATCCTAATCCAAAATGAGATAAATTACCAATTGCTTCAAATTTATTTTTAAAATTTGATTCAAAACCATTATTTATTTGATTTATTTCTGATTTTGAATAAGTTATAGTACCTTTAATTGTACTTAATAGACCAGGGTATTCAATTTCATCAATCAATTTATTATGTTTTCTAACTTCAATTTTTGAAAATAAAAATGGAACAAAATTATCAATTAATTTTATATTAGCACCATTATCATATGCATTTCCATCAGATTTAGTCAATTTACCAGATATATAAAATTGAAATTTAGAAGTACAAAATCCATCTCCAAAATCTATATTAAATTCAGTTTTTTTATTAGGTTCATTTAAATGTAATTTAGATAATGGATAGAAATTTTTGTATTCAGCTCTTTCAATATCATTTACATATTTTTTGTAATCAGCCATTTATTAAGGATAAATTTTTTAAATCAAAAGCTTTTTTAAAACAAGTAAAATTTTTATAATTTTATGATGTCAAATTTTATAATTTTTATGTATCAATTTCATTTTTACTTTTAAAATATTCAATTTCAGTAGCATGATCAAGTATAAATTTTGCTGATATTTTTTGATGTTCTAAAATTAATTCCCAATTTAATGTAAATGCATAATCATGAATGAAATATTCAGTTAAATCTTGATATTTACAAATCAAATCAATATAATCTTTTAATTGATAATTTATGAATTCAGTAATAAAATCTATAGTTAAATTTTGATGTTGAGCAATTTTTTGCCAATTTAATTTATTTTGAAACAATCTCATCATATTAATACTCAACTCATATTTTTCAGAAATATCATCCCAATCATCTTTGTTTAATTGATTTTGGTTTCTGATAATGAATAAATCAAATGAACTGTATAGAGCCATTTATTAGGGAGAAAATTTTGTAAAACAACTTTTCTTTGAATTACAAATACAACATTTTGATTTAATTACATTTATATTTTTCAATTTTATTATCTGAATATCTTTAGAATTAGTTTTTTGTTTACATTTAAGACAATAAATCAACTCCATTTATATAAAATAATTATTGTAATTTATCTATATCATCTTTAATTAGTATTATTTCAGCATTTAATTCTTTTATGGATTCATTGACTCCATCAAATAGAAATTTTAGTTCTTTTTCTAATTTTTCTTCTAAATTTTCAACATATTTTCCAATATTAATTAAAAAGTCTGTAATTTTATTTAAATCCTTTTTAGTTTCTGAATGATCATTACCAATTTTAATAATTGAATCTAAAACTTCATCTAATTCTGATTTTATTACAACATCATATTTATTTATACTTGGTTTAACATTAACAATTCTTTTACCATTAATACTTATATAATTTTTTGATAAACCAATAGCATTTACTAGATTTTCAGTCTTTTTTACATGACTTTTAAAACTTTTACTAAAATTATTAAAAAATATATTTAATTTAGAATTTATATAATCTTCTTTAATATTAATTGGATGTTTTTTCTGTCTTCCAAACAGATCAAATATATTTTGTGAATCCATATTTATTAAGGATTAATTTATTTATTATATTATCAAATTTTTTATTATTATTTAATTCATTTAATATAAAAATACATAAATGACCACAAATTGGTGGATCATTATAATTTTGAATTTGATTATCATTATAAAATATATTATCTTTTCCTAAATATTTAACTAATTCTATTGGTGGTTTATTAACTATATTTCCATATGAATCAAAATAATATTTAATTTTATCTTTTTTATAATAACAAACCCAATGAGTTCCATTTCCATCAAATGAATCTAAATTTATAATTCCACATTCAAATTTATTAACTTTATTAGGTAATATATCTCTCATAAATACACCTCTAAAATATTTTATATTTTTACACAATTTTTCTAATTCACCTAATGTTAGTGGTTCAAAATTTTTTTATAATTTTGTTTCATATATTTTAATGTTTTTTTATCTAAACCAGATCCTTCTACATTTTTTAATTCATGATCTAACCAATCAACAAAATTTCTAAATTTAGGAATTATAGATTCTTTTACTACTTTTGCTCCCTTTCTAACATTTGGTGTATAATTTTTAACTATAGGTATATTATCAGCAAAATCTAAAATTTCTTTTAGTAATCCACCATTTTTTATTTCTTTTAATTGATTATATGAAAATTCAAATCTTAATCCTTTATTTAATTTTTTATGTTTATTTAGTTTATTAATTTGTCTTTTAGATAATAATATAATATCTTTTCCATTTTCATTAAATTGATCAATATTAAATTGAATTATAACTGATCTTTTATTTTTAAATGCTAATTTTATTTTTGATTTTTGATTATCTGTCAAGTTTATATTTGTTTTTTCCATTTATTAAGAAAAAATTTATAGTTTTTTATAATATAGATTAATATAATTAATGAAAAATTTTATTAAAATTTTAATCCTACTTCTAAACCCATACCAAATTTTCTTTTCATCCACATAGCACCTGATGTTGGTAATGCAATTAATCTTTCACCAATTCCATGATCATTTGATGTTACTATATCCCATGCTTTATCTTGTAAAATTTTATCAGCTATTTCATTTCTAGATTTTGTATCTTTATGATCTCTATAAAATAAATCATGTTCTTTAGCAGCTTTATCTAAATCATTTATTCCAGGATCACCTCTTTTTACTCTTTTATTTAATTTAGTTCCAGGCCCTAGATATTGATAACCAGGTACATGTAATTCAAAAGGTAAATTATTTATAACATCATTTAAAATACCTGATCCATCTTTTAATAATGGTGATGAAATATTTGCCAAAATTCTTTTTAAATACTTAATTCCTTCAGGTTTTTCAATTAATTCATCTAATTTATTTGATATAAAGTCTTTAATTGCTTTCTTTTCATTTAAAAAATTATTATTGCCAGCTTTTTCTTGTGCATATATATAATTAATAATATTATCTAATTTATTTAAATCATCTATAAATCTATATTCAATTTTATTTTCTGTATATTGTCTGATTCCTGAACCTTCAATTTCACCTTTTAATTCCCAAATATGTTTAATTAAATTAATATATTTATCACCTTTACTAGATTTTGGTTTCTTACTATTTGGATCATTATTTTTATAAATTGAATTAGTTTCCCATAAAATCTTTGAATAATTATTTAAATCATCTTGTGTATATAAATTATTATCTGGTTTCTTTTCATAAGTTAACAATCTCCATAATCCATGTGTTCCATTATATTTTTTATCATCAATTATTAAATCATCATTATCAATTACAGTTATTTTATCACCAATCATAAATGATTTTTTATGTTTATTCCAATATAAACCAAATTTATCATCTTTTGTTCTTGGTAAATATTTTTGTGCTAATGGACCAATAATTTTATCTAATGTTTGAGGTGAAATTAAATTTGGGTCAATAAATGTCGATTCTTCTTGAATTATTGGTTGTCTGATTGGTCTAAATGGAGTACTTGAAGGTAAATTTAATTCTTCAGTTTCTGGTATTGACATATTAGCAAAATTATTAACAACAGGTACCAATTCCATAAGGTTTTTATTTTCATTTAAGACTTCACCAATTTTATTTTCAACTTTACCAATTGCTGATGTTATAGGTTCATATGCTTTTTGTTTAATTTTTTCATAATTATCTTCAATTTTAATTTGATTTTTAAATTCTTTTATTAATTTTTTCTCAATATCATCTAATTTTTTAGCTTCATTAACAGATATTTTATCCATTTATTACAAAGAAAAATTTAGGTTCAACACAAATCATGTTAACATAAACACAAATCATATTAACACAAAACACAAATCATGTTAACACAAAAACAAATCATGTTAACACAAACACAAATTATGTTAACATAAAAACAAATCATGTTAACACAAAACACAAATCATGTTAACACAAAACACAAATCATGTTAACACAAACACAAATCATGTTAACATAAACACTAACATGAAAGAACAAAAACCCAACCGAAACTTCAAAGGAGCTGTTCTCGACTGGCTACTGGAAAAAGAATTTTACTCTGTTGAAGAATGCCTGGAGGGACGAGGCCAACCTCATCACTGAAGAAGAAAAAGAATGACGCCATGACTGTACTTAATGTTCATGTCAATAAAGAGTATTTAGTCTTAGTCTTAGTCTTAAACACAATTCATTTTACTTTATTTCTGTAATTTTCATTAAATATATAAATACTAATGAAATAAATAATACTAATAAAATAAATATTCTATCAATTATTGAATCAAACATATAACAAGCCATTATCATTATTTAATATCAGAAAAATTTTTCATATATTTTCCATCATTTGTTTTTTTTAATAAATTAATAGTTAAAAATCCATAGTTTTCTTTCCAACAATCATTACAAATAGTTTTAAATTTATCAAATTTCATATCTGATCCAACAAAATTATTATATATTTTTTTCATATAATGTTCATTTTGTTTAAAAATGCATAACATATTTAAATTATTTCTAATTAATTGCATATCAACTTTTGAATAACATTGTGATAAATAAATACATGATATATTTTTATGTCTACCCATTATAAAATATTCTTTAATTTTATCTTGTTTTTCTAAAATACAATCATCAAAAACTACTAATGAATTTGGTTTACATTTATTTAGTGGAATCATATTATCGCATGAAAAATAAGAAATTTGTTTATTAATATTCGATTCTATATTTTTAAATCTTTTTTGTAATAATTTATAAGATGGTTGTTCTAATGATTTACTAAAAATATATAAATTTGAATATGGAATTAATCTTTTGTAAATAAAATTTAATAATAATGTAGTTTTACCAGATCCACTTGTTCCTATAATTAATAATCTAATAGGTTGATCATTTTTATTATTTTTATCATATGATTCTAATTTTATATTATCTTTTTTTTTCTAAAAATTTCTCCATTTAAATAAGATGAAATTATTTAAAATAATTGGTCATTCATCCAAACTAGAATTAAGATTAGAACATCCAATACATTTAGATGGAAAATATAGTATTGGTTTAAGTGGATTTTATTCAGATAATTTTATATCAAATATACCAAATGATTATAAAAACTGTTATGGATATTCTATTAAAGATGAAGATGATAAAATTGTAGATCAATATTTTGATATAAATAAAGGAAATTATACAATTGAAGAAATAAAAAATATTTTTATAAATAGTTTAAAAGAATTTAAAAAGAAATTTAATAAATTTGATGAAAATGATTTTATATTGAAAAATGATGGACCATATATTATAATAAAATCTCCTGTTAAAATTATAGTAACAACAATTATAATTGATTTATTAGGATTAGATGATAAAATGATTGAACCAAATGTATTAACAAAAGGAATAAAACTACCAAAAATTAGACCTTTTGATGTTATTGAAATTCATTGTAATTTAGTTGATCCTAGTTTTGAAAATCATAAAGATCTTTCACATTTACATAAAGAATCAGAAATTCTATATTCATTTTATCCAAATGTTGAATATGGATCAAAAATTAGTGAAAAACCAAATGAAATTGATTATATTCCTTTAAAAAATATAAATAAAATTCAAAATATTGTAATATCTATTCAAGATAGTGATGGAAATCAAATAAATAATGAAAATATTAAAAGTATTGTATATTTAAGATTAAAACAAAATTTGTAATATAAAATTTATCCACATAAATAATAAAAGCAATAATTTATTTAATTAACAATAATTTTATATTTAATAATAAATTAATTGTATTTAATAAACAAAATAAACCTTGGTTTAAAAGAAAAGATATTTGTTATATTTTAAAATATAAAAATTCTAGAAAAGTTTTAATTGATAATGTAAAAGAAAAATATATAAAACTTAAAATATATCAAGTGTAACCAACAGTTACATTTACATAATAATGATAAATTAATTTACATAAAAATTATAGGTGTCACAAATTATGACACCCTAGAAATTGATGTACAAACATGTTTTTCAGATGCCCTAAAACAGGGCGTCAATAAAATAGATAATAAAACAAAGTTTATTAATGAATCTGGTTTATATTTATTAATTTTAAAATAAAAAAAGTAGAAAACAATAAGGATAGATTAAAATTTATAGATATTTTTAGAGGGGACAATTTGTCCCCCCTATCATATAATGAAAAACATACAAAACTTATTAAAATTAGGTAGGACCCAAAATGGGTCCCATATAAATTAGAATATTTATTTTAAAATTTTTTAAAGGAGGTAACCTTATTATACAATAAAAACTTAAGGGTAACAAAATGTTACCATTCTTAAACATTCAAAAATATTCAAAAATATGATAAATTATATACAAATTTGAGACCCGTCTTAAAGACGGGTCTTACTTATAATGATAATAAAGTAAAATTTATAGATATTTTTATGTTAGATATTCAATAAATTATTGAATATATTTAAATTTATTAAAGAAAATATTTAAAAATATACATAAAATTATAGTATAAATTCAATATCATATGGTTATAAATTATTAATATAATTTTGATCATTTTCTTTAAAACTTTCTTTAACATAATTTTTTATTATATTTATAAATGGTTCTATTATAAAATTAAACTTATAATGATATACAAAATAATTTTTATATTTAAAAAGATATATTAAAAATTTATTTGATATTTTAGTTTTAAATAAATATAATTTTATATCAAAATCATTATTTATTAATTCTTTTGGAACAATTAAAATTTCCATTTATTTATAATTATTTTTATACCCCCAAGGTAATGTATCAATTTTATTTTCACAAATAAATCTTTTGTCATCTCTATTACTTAAAGCTAATTTATTTATTGTAATTGTATATAGTTCATGTTTAAAACTTCTAATACAAGTCATTTCTCTATATTGTTCTTGATCATCAAATAAACATTTCTTAAAATCATCCATATGTAATGTTTTATCAACAACACTTTTCTTAATACCTTTACATTTTACAGGATTTTTATTATTAAATTCATAACTATATAATTTTGATCTTAAACCACAATATTCTTCTAATATTTCACCATTTAACTCATCTTTAAATTTACCAATTATTTTTTTATTCTTTTCACTATAGCTTTCATGTTCTTTCTTATAATCACTTGTATCAAATTCATTAATATTTTCTTTAATAATTTTATATGGATCCTTTTTAAATTCTATAAAATAACTGTCTGTATCCATATATAATAACCTTATATTTGGATCAAACTTCTTTAATTTTTCATAATAAAATTGATACATATGTAATTTTGATAAATCAAGTACTGAAAATCCTATATAGATTGGTTTATCAAACTTAACCTTTTCTTTTATCATATGTGAAGCAATACAGTCTTTATCAAATATACTAAATGTTTTAAAATTAGGTTTTTTTGCTTGTTTTAATGAAAACTTTTCATCACCTAATTTAATATCACATCTATTTCTAACATTTTCCATAGTTTTTCCAAAAACACTATTATTCATCAATTTAAAAAAGTCTTTTTCAAAATCTGATGTTGATTTGGATCTTAATTTGGTATTTAATTCAATATATTTTTTCATATAATCATCTTGATCAAATGCTATAACTCTATTAACTTTCTTTAATTTTAATCCTTTTTGTAGATAATATTTTAAGTTTCTTGAATGAATAACATAATCTTTTTTATCAAATAATGTTGTGCAAAGCTTATTATTATAATGTTCAGGTGCTAATGGTAAATCTTTATGGTCATCATGTAATTCAATAGGATATTCTAAATCAACATCTAATATATATCCATATTCAGCATTTTCATCTAATTCTAATATTGTTTCTTCCCATTCATTTAATGTATATGTATTAGGATTCATCCATGTTATATCTTTATAAGGTAATTTTTGACTTAAAGCCCATCCATATAGATTATTTGCATCTATATATAACATATAATTTTCAGGTTTTGTTTTATCATAATTTTTTGTATATTTATTGTTTGCTTTACAATATCTAGTTATACATTGTGAAATACCACCTCTAATACCTTTTTCAATCATTAAATACATATTATAATCACTTATTAATTCTAGTTCAATTTTTGTTAATTTTAACATAGAATCCCAAGCTAATGATGGTGATGTTAGATAATGTGCTGGATCTAATTGATAATTTTTCAAACAAACAGATCTAAAATTTTCAAATATATCAGCTAATAATAATACATCCTGAATATTATATAAATCTGAATAATTACCTAATGTTTTTACTTTTAATTTATTCCAAACTTTTATATAATGTTTATAATCATCATCACTTATATTTTCATTAGTTAAACAACTATAAAATTGATCTTTTTCTAATATTTTATCATAGTTTAATTTTTCAACATTATCAATAAATTCATATGGAAATACACCTTTAGAAGTTAATATTTTTAAAGTTTCATTATCATATTCAATTATATCATTTTCTTTTATAAATTTATTTATATGCTTAAATTCTTTAAGATTTTTAGCTAATTTTTCAATTGATGTAGCCATAAATCTAAATGTATCTACAAATGAGAATTTTATAAATTTTCTAGGTTTATCACCTTCAAATTCATAACCATAACCAGAATTTACTGAATAGTTTATATATTTTTCATCTGTATTGGCTAACAAATCAATTTTACCATATTTTTTAGCTAATTCTTTTATAAACAAATGTGTATCATAATTTGAACTATTATGACAGAATATAGGAATATTTTGAGGAAATTTTAGATTTAAATTACAATTTAAATGTGCAGCACCTCTAAATTTTCCTGTTAAATGACAATGATCTCTTACTTTTATTCTTTTATCATTATCAAAACCACTATTTTCACAAATATGACAAATATTTGTTTTCTGATAATTAATTCTTCTTCATTAGTTAAATTCATAGGCTTTTTATTTTTTGAATTATATTTTTTAGCTATATATTTTGAAATTTCATCTAAATATTCAAATAATTTATTTGGTACATTTATTAATTCCTCTTCATTTTTTGCTCTATAACAAATAGGTTTATACATTTTATTAGTTACTCTAGATACTAAATAGATTGTAAATCCATATGGTTTATGTTTTTGAATTTTATTTGTATATGAGCAATTTGGATTATTTTTACAATTATCAATCTTTTCTAATATACTTTCAAAATCCATATAAATTACATATGGATGTTCAAACTTTTTATAATAATTTTTAAAACTTACAGTTTGACCTTTAAATGGCATTATAGGTCTACAAGGTTCTAATGATTTACATATCTCTAAATGATTATTCAAGTCTTTATTTTTGTAGAAATGAGTCAAACATCTTCTACAAATATATTTTTTATTTTTATTTTTTTGTGTTAATTGCTTAGATACTAACTTACTTAAATCAGTAATCAATATATAATGAGAATTATTACCAATTTTATAATATAATAAATCAATTTCTAGTTTTGAATTATAATGTTCAGATATTTGTAATGGCACTATTTTTTCATCTTCATCAATTCTATAAATATTTATTGACATTGATGGATAGTTATATTTAGAATCAAATGATCTTTTTTCAAATAATTTAATATCTTTCAATGATATTGGATAATCAAAACCTTTAAAAATATCATCATTTATATATTTTTGATATTGTTTAACTCTTTCAGCATGTTCGTTTGGTTTATCAATAGCACATCTAATTGCATAAATAAAACAATATTCATCTTTATTTTTAAAATTTACACAACATTTTTTATTCTTAATTTCATTTGGTAATTCTATATATGATCCAGCATTTAATGAATTATTTTTAGATAATTTTAGATTTATTTCAACACATCTTTTTAATGACCAACCAGAGCCTTTTGATGGTTGATTTAGTTGTTCTCTAACTATTAATTTCTTAAATTGATCATCAATAAAATCATCTATATTTAAAATATCTGAACTTTTTATGCAAAAATACATATTACTATTTTGAATTTCACTATTTATTAATTTTCTTTCATATTCACATTCTAAAGCCATCTGTCCTTTAATATTTTTAAATTTTTGTTTTTCTATTAATTTTTTTATTTCATTTCTTTGAGTTTCTAAATAATCATTAATATCTAAATCATCATTTGAATTTGTTAAAATATAATCTTGAAAATATCCTTTTAATGACGAAGCTTCTTGAATATTTATTATATTTTCTTTTGGAATTGGTCTATTTTTAAAATAATCATTTAATAATCCAATCAATTCTTTTCTAGTTTTATTAACAATTTTAATACTATTTTTAATTGCTAAATTTTGAATATATTTAAATGATCTATATTCTAAACTATTTGGATTTTCTTTAATTTTGTTTAATCTTTTAATTAGTTCATCTCTAGATAAATTTTCATAATTTCTGACAGATAATTTTTTTGCAATTTCATTTAATCTTTCTATATTAAATAATGAATAATTTGTAAGATCAAATGTTTCTTTAATATTTGTTAATTCATCTAAAGTTTTATTTTTATAATTATATATATTATTATTTTTACACCAATGTTTTAATTCAAATATTTTATTATCATATTTTTGTTTATTTAATAAATGTTTAGTTGAGTTATAATGTCTATCATAATTTTTATATAATATATTTTTATTACAATAAGGACAATTAATATTTTTATTTGTTCGTTCCATTTATTAGAAATAATTTTTACTTAGAAATAAAACTCTTAAAATTATGAGAAGTTTTTCCACTTTTTCTAGGTAATTTATAGTTTAAATTGTATTTTTTCAATCAATAGTCAACTTTTCACAAGTTAATTTAAATTTTCTAGAGTATTTTTTCAATAAAATCAATAGTCAACTTTTCACAAGTTAATTTAAATTTTCTAGAGTATTTTTTCAATAAAATTAATAGTCAACTTTTCACAAGTTAATTTAAATTTTCTAGAGTATTTTTTCAATAAAATCAATAGTTGACTTTTTATAAGTCAATTTAAGTTTTCTATAGTATTTTTTCAATAAAATTTAAACTTTTTTAAAACAATTAAAATTATTATTTTTATCATATTTTTAAATTTTCTAGTTTTGTTATATTTTTGTCATAAATTTTAATTTACAAATTGGTTTTTTTCAATTCATATTCATAAAAATTTCCAATAATATCTTCATTATTTTGATCTTTTATACTATAAGTAACTGGATTTGTATTATTAATTTTAGAAATTATAAATATTTCTCTAGACCAATTATTTTTATATTTATTAGAAAATGTTGATTTTTTATTTCCAATTCTAACTCTATCATTTATTTTAAATTTTGATTTGGTTATTATTTTTGGTGGTTTATATTTAAAAACAGTATCTAATAAATCCTTTTCATTATTTTTATTTACTTCAATTGGTTTCATTTTAATTGTTGAATGATATGAGTTATTATATTCTTTAACAATTTTTGGTAAAATATTTATCCATCTATAATTTTTATTAATTTCAAACTGTATTTTCATTTTTTCATTTTGTGTTCTATTATACCTTTCTATTATACTTGATTTTTCTTCATTTTCTGTATGATACAATTTAATATTATATTTATTTAATATTTCTTTAAATTCTTTATTGATAAATTCTAATCCTTTATCTGTATGTAAAAGATTAGGTGATTTATGACTAATTTTAATTGCATCCTTAATTATTTCTTCAAATGCTCTAGAAACTGTTTTTCCATCTTTTTTCTTTAATGGTTTTGACCAAACATATTTTGAGAAAGTATCTATCACATTTAACATATATTTATAACCATCATTTTCTTTTTCATAATTTTTCATTATAATTAAATCTGCTGCCCATAAATCATCAATACCTAATGTAATTATTTTTCTTTTTAGAAATTTCTTTCTAATTGGAGCATGAATTTCATTTGCTTCAATTATTTGTTCATTTTTAGTTAATTCTTTTTTAATTATAGGTTTAACTTCTTTTTTCAAAATTTTACTTTTATTTGTTTTGCAAATTGAACATTTAGTAGCAATTCTATATAATCCATTTTTCATTTCAACGATTTGTGGATTAATATTTTTAGTTTTTTTCTTACATTTGTGACAATGAATTGGTTCATTCATTTATGTATAATTTTTTTTTTAATAAATGGATATGTGTTATAGATGTCATAATCAAACTAATTTTACTATTATTGGAAATTGTGTAGGATGTAATATATGTAAAAGAATTATTTATGAAAAAAAGATTAAGAGAAAAAGTAATAAGAATAAACATCTTAAACATATTTTAAGAGAATTTAACCATTTTCAACCATATAAAACACAACAATTAATTAATGAATTATATATTTTATGTATTTCCAATCATTTTGAAATAACACCTAAGAATATAAAATTATTTTTAAAACAAAGGAATTGTACAAATTGGATATTTTACTATCAATTTTTAAACAAAATATACAATATTGATTTTAAATTGAATAATGAAGATAAAGAAAAAATTACACTATTTTTTAATAAATATTTATGTTTTAAGAAAAGTAATATATCATACAAAAAATTATTACCTATGATTTTTAAATACTTAAATATGGATTTTTGTATAAAACCTAATTATGACAATGACTTTTTAACATATCTATCACAAACAAGTTTGTGATATTTTTTCCTATATAAATGGATCTGTTAGAAGAAATTAATAATATTGGAGAATTAAGATTTAAAGAATATAAACCATTAAAAAGTTTAAATTTAAATGAAAAATATAAAATTGAAAAATTTGAAAGAATTAAAGATAAATATGGATATACAATTATTGTTGAATTAGAAAAATGTAAAGTACATTTACCAAAAAGATTTACTAATATAATTGATGATAAATCAATTAAAGAATTAAATAAAAAAGATTTACATTTAATTGTCACTGATATTAAGACTTTTGATGATAAAGAAACTGCTTTAGTTAAATTTGAATAATTATTACAATATTATTGATACTAAACCTTAATTTTACTTGTTTTAAAAAAAATTCAAATTTTATTGAAAAAATACTATTAAAATTTTAAATTACCTTATGAAAAGTCAACTATTAATTTTATTGAAAAAATACTTATAAAATGTGATAATTTTACTTGTTTTTAAAAAAATTTTATTTTGTAGAAAATTTAGGCATATTTGTTAAAAATTTCATTAAAATTGCATATTTTTTAAGACAATTTGACAAAAGCTGAAAATTGGCCAAAAAATGGCAAAAATATTGCATAATTGTATTAAAAAACTGTGAAATTTGTTTGATTTTTGATTGTCTCCAAAAGTGTCCTAGAAGTAACATGATACTATCTACTTACATATATTGACTTTCTTTTTTACTTTTAGAAGAAGTTAAGAGCCAATCTCTACCTTAATTGGTTAATTTTAAAACACGATTCCCGTAAACCTCTGCAGCCATCAAACTGGCCTACGGCCGCGGCCACGAGGCGGCATTCGGGCTCAGGTAGACTGGAGCCTTAAAACAAAGAATCATTTAAATAAAAGTAGAATTCCTACTGACGCAAGACTTATAGGCTCTTTTAAAATTGCAAGTAACATTGCTGTGACAAACGAAGTTTGGCGGCGGACAATGTTTGGTCAGTGTACCTTACAATGAAATGCACGGTACATACTCAAGAATCGTAAATCATCAAACTGTCTCAAGAAGAAACATCAACAAACTACAATTGACACTACCAAACCAAACTAAATACTCCAGAAATAAATCGTAAGTGAAGCGACTCTAAACATCTAAAATATCAATCCTGTACAACAAGGAAACCCCCTTCCCTCGCACCGCGCACCTTAGGTGGCAGACGATGTCGAGGTGTCTTGCTTGACACTTCCCTTCATGGGCGCTGAGACAAGTAAACAAACAGGGATCTAAGAAATTCATTCAACATAACTACAAGTTCTGTTAAGAAGATTATTTACAATGTATAGAAAAATTGCAAAATATTTTGCAAAAGGCGTTATATTATTTGAAATTTATTTAATTTTAGTTGATAACGAATTTTAAAAAATTAAGAAATTTGCCGCCCCCCAAAAATTTGCCGCCCTAGGCCGCAGCCTACTCGGCCTATTTAGAAAATGGGCCCTGGGCCCATTCGAGGTTAGGTAAACAAGGAACGACACAATGAATTAAAATGGAACACAAACAATAAACAAATAACTTTTGTATGCGTTTATCAACAAATATAACAAACTACTGAAAAAACAAACAAAAAACACACATTTTTGTGCTTTTAAAACTGCAGATAAATCACCTAAAAAGTCACGATGTCAACACCAAAATTCGAATCCATTTCACAGATACAAATGAAATTAACGACACGTAATGTTGCAGTGGTTTATAAAGCAGTAAAAAAAATCTAAACTTATATGTGGCAAGACTTTGAACATATGATTTCATTTAGAAATATGAATTTTATAAACAGCTGTTCTCATTTACAGGGGAGGGAATGTTGTAATTTTTAAAAAACTAGAGAATATTATAGACTTGCGGCGAGTGAGCGTAGCAAACAAGCTAAACTGGAGGCGAGTGAGCGCAGTGAATGAGCTAAACCTGATGAGCGTAGGGAACAAGCTCACCTAAAGGGCAAAAAAATCCACTGATGCAAAGCATGCAGGGTAAGCTAGTTTAGTCCAATTTACAAATGAGCTATGCTACAAAAAATTTTGTTTGATACAAACTGGGTTTTATTCATATGATTTTTAATTTTAACTATACAAGTGGTTATCAAGAAGTTATTCCATATAAAATAATATTAAAAGAATTGTAATATAGGGAAAGTAATTTATGCGAAAATGGAGCTCCAAAATCATTGAACTATTGAATGTGCTATGCTTTTACCTTTCAGTTTTTTATAATGAATTATTCTGAGTATAACTGTGAAGTGGAACGGAAACATTAAACTGTTGATTTTTCAATTTTCATGATGACATTGAGATGTTTTAATATTTTTAAGATATCTTAAAAATTTTTAAGTAACCCAAAAGTTCAATTTTAAAATTCTTATCAACTTAAAGCTAGGGAATTATAAGGAACATACAGAGAAATGCAGGGGAATAAATCATAGGCAACATTTGAGAACATTCAGCAATTGTAAAACAGAACAAAGCAAAGCAAAGTCAATTATGTATCATTACTGGATTATGTACTTAGTGACTCTTGCATAACAGATTATTGCCTTATTCATGTTATCAATTGTATCACAGATAAGCTGGTTAGGCATTGAGTTCAAAAAATAATTGTGAACCGAGGATCTGTGTGTCCTGCAACCATCGTAAGTTTGTTTCGGAAAATAAATAAATAAATAACTATTAAGAACATTAATGTATATTGAAACAATTAACATACACAAAAAACTTCACTGTACAACTCACAATAGTAACTTTAGATTTTTTAAATTTAAAAATATGCCAAATTATTCGGCACTACAAATATTAAATTATATATACAAATTTTGAACAAAATATTATTAATTTTAGATAAAATTATTATTTTGTCAAATCTATACTTATTTAATACGCTAAGGGTTTTTTTGTCTTTAGAACTCCTCCTACAATTTTCAACCGATTTTCAAGTTTTTGGTGTCGTTGGATAGGGCTTGGTCTTTAGTTGTTTCCGCCACAAACTTATGAGAATCGGACTGAAAATAAAGGCGCTATCCACCATTGAAATATCAAAATTTCCCATTTAAATAACATTGGGATTGAATGAAGGATTTTAAACATCTGTTGATAATCAGCTGTAAATTCGTGATTAAAGAGATTCAGAATATTGGATTGGTCGGACGTAATTGATTTAAAGATAAAACTAACATTTGTATTGTATTACAATAAATTGTTCGATTTCGAGCAACGCGTATACTAGTCATACTAATATAATCAAATTTGTTTGAAAACCAACGAATTGGCTGGGTAGCTGAGTGGTTATAGAGTTTGGCTTTGAACCTGAAGATTGCTGGTTCGAGCCTGAGAAAAGTTAGAAGCTTTTTGAAGTTTTGAACCTGGATCCAGCCCCTTCATTGAACTATTAATTAATGAAACTGACAAATGAGCTAGTTTTTATCAGTAACAAACCTACACCTTATTTATCTCAATCACACTTCATTCATATTTATCTGAAAATACGTACTGCATTGCATCTGTGTATTATCAAATATTTAAAATAGTGATGTTAATTATTTATCTCATAAACCAGGAAAGTAGCAGTACTTTTCTAAAAGAATATTAGCATTTTTTAATTAAGAATGAACATAAAACTAGAATGTTTTTAAATTTTAAAATTTGTGATATATATTATAGCAGGATTCACGAAAATAGTCCGATGAGAGTCGATGCACTGTTGCCAGATTTATTCTAAAACACATTTTTATACTGTATTACACATGGTAAACATAACCACAAATGACAACATTGCAGGGCGAGAGGAGGTGAGGGGGGATACAGCTGTTAAAATTTCAATCGGACTATTTTCGTGCTTCTTACTATAATAAATTGAGTGATAAATATAAAAATTTCAATGAAATGAAATCTTTATTTGTCATTCAAGTTTACATTGCCTGTGATATTTCACAAATAAACATATGACACGTCATTATCTTAATATACATTTTGTTATAAGTTACCTAAATAAAACAATAATAAAATCAATATAATTTAATCAAATAATCTCATACCTTTTCCTTCAATGTACCTTCAATGTACGGACACATTAATTCTAAAAGCTCCTTCAATTTATTTTTAAAAATGTTAATTGATTTTGCTGATTTAATTTGAGCAGGGAGGTGGTTATAGAGTTTCCTACCCATATACAAAGGTGTTTTTTCATAGAGAGCAGTTCTGTGGATAGGGAATTGAAGATTATCTTTGTGTCTTGTGTTATATGTATGATCTTTATTTTTTGACAAGAAAAAACTGTAATTTTTTTTAACAAAGATACATAATTGATAAATATACACGGCATGAATTGTTAACAATTTCATTTGCAAAAATAGTGGGCGGCATGAAGTACGAGGTGCTGTGTCAGATAAAATTCTCAAAGCTTTTTTTTGGAGAATAAAGATACTATCTATAACTGGAGAGCTACCCCAAGCAATAATACCATAACAAGCCCTAGACATAAAATAGGAATGATAAACAGTGAGAGCAGTATTTAGACCTGCTGTTTTATAGATTACTCTCAGCCCAAATAAAGCCTTGGCTAAAGATTTACTTAATTGTAATTGATGTTCTGTCCATTTTAAATTTTCATTTATGTGCAAACCCAAAAATTTAGTGTTTACTGAAGAATGAATAAGCTCTCCAGATTCTAACTTGATAGTAAAATTTTCAGAATTTAACTGTGGATTTGGAAATGAAGCAAATGTGTTTTTGAGCAGTTGAGATGGAGACCATTTTGTTTGAACCACAGTTCCATGGTGTTTAAATTTTCAGATGTTTTAATAGCTGCAATTGAAATAGATGGGGCTTTAATCAACATTGTGGTGTCATCAATGAATACAAAAACGTTAAGAAGGTCACATCTTATGGAAGAAATGGTCAAGAAAGTTTCTGTTGACGTAGTAGCGCACTCCACCATGAGAGCGCGCACGAGACAATGACCTATTAGTCAGATTACATTCTGACTTTGTTGCAGATGGTCACCAGCAAAGAATCTCTCGTCCTCACGCTGCACTCACATAGCATACATAACCTATGACAGTTTTGCATTACTGGACCAATTCTTTTAACTAATGTAGGAACACTTTTTCCGTCCGCCTATACTTTAGTAGTTAGTGCTCATTTTGGAACCCAAGTAAACAAATTTGAAAATAGCAGGATACCATGACGACGTTTATAACTTAGTTTATTTTGGTAAACATATGATTCAATAAAATATCTTCATTAGAATAACATTTCATTAGAATAACATTAAAGTTGAAAGACTACACGACAAAGTCTTAACATTAAAAGGATTTAATGGCTTAAAATAACGATTTTTCTTGAAAAAAGCTTTCCAATGATACCAAATAAGCTAGGTAACTAATGTTTAAAATGGTGTTTTGACGACACAATACTAAATAAGAAATTTAATATTTCCCTTTCTCTCGTACTATGTTTAGGCCGTTTCCTCTGGCGCTATCTCTATTTGGAGTGCTCAAGTTCAGTTTACAGCGCTCCTAGCGGAATAAAATGTCGGCCAATTTTTAACATGGGATGTGACCTTCTTAACGTTTTTGTATTCATTGGTGTCATCGGCAAATTGTATGATTTTGGAATTTACTGAATATGTTAAATCATTTATGTAAAGAATGAAAAGGAGAGGCCCAACTTTGGACCCTTGGGGAACGCCATGCAAAACAGGACGCCAGTTTGAAAAATGTTTAATGTTGGATTTGTCTTTGACGACAACTTGTTGAAAACGGCCTTCAAGATAAGAATTGAACCAGTCCCAAGAAGAATCAACAATTCCATATATTTTAAGTTTCTTTAAAAGAATATCATGCCTTACACAGTCAAAGGCCTTAGACAGATCACAAAAAACACCAAAGGCCCTCTGTGATCTGTCCAGGGCCTCCGCAGCATCAGAAATTAGATCAACTATTGCATCCGAGGTACTCCTATTTCTCCTAAACCCAAACTGATTTTTATTGAATAAATTGTTAGACTCAAGGAATGGAACTAACTGTGATAAAGCTACTTCTTCAAATAATTTTGACAATACTGGCAAATGTGCAAGCGGCCGATAGTTTGATATTTCATCAGATTCCCCTTTTTTAAATAATGGTTTTATTTGTGCATATTTAAGTTTATCTGGAAAACACCCTGTCAACAGTGATATATTAATACAATGAGTTAAAGGTCTTAAAATACAGGGGGCTAAGGATTTGATGAGGTGGGCTGGAATTTCATCCCATCCTGTGGAAGGCTTATTTTTTAGTTGCTTGATACAAGATGAGACAAAAGCTTCTGAAACTAATTTGAACTTAAAAGAATGATTAACTTTTGACGAGATTTTTTTGGCATTTTCAATTGATTCCGAAACGGCAACGTGGGAATGAAAGTCTTGGGCTACACTTGTAAAAAAGTTTTTCATTGTGTTGGCTACTGATTTTGGATTTTTTACCACCTCCCCCTTAATTTTAATTTCACACTTATGATATCACTTATCTGAATAAGTACAGAAACCACATAGTTTTCAGAACTTGCAAATAATAAATATTATATTGATAAAAAATATAAATAATACTAGGGGCTTGTTGGGCAATCACCCCTAAAAATCCAAATGGTGCTGCTATCTCTGTGATAGATTGAAAGTAAGTTTCAATTCATCACTTCTTTAGACAGTTAATGTAATTATTCTCAAGCTGTACTGTGAATTTACACGTTTGGATTTACTTATAAAATATTACCTAATCTTGATAGAATTTTTTGACAGTATCAAATCAGCAATGAAACAAAAATTTCCCTTGTATTACATACAGTAGTCTATTTTGTGGAAAAATGAAAGTTCATTGCACTACTAAACTGCCGTACTGTACGCCATAAAAAGGGTTTTAACCTTGAACATGTACGTGTAACTCAAATAAAATGGCTCAATACAGCATGACAAAATGGTTATTATCCCATTAATACTGTGCACTATTGTATTCCGAACCCCGTGTCTCAATGCCCCCATAGGTGCAACCTTCCATGGAAGTAACCAGTTTAATACTTAACTTTTTATTAATTTACTAATTCAGGCCAACCTCTAAGGGGGCATGGGGCGGGGCCCCCATCGAGCCGTAGGCGAGTTCTTATATTATATAATGAAATACTATATTTTCTTGTATGGATTAATAATTTAAGTAATGATTTAAAGTATTTTAACATAACTTTAATATATTACCCACTTATAACACCAAATATATTGTTCATTAAACAATAACAGCCATTGGAAATTCACTGAGTACACAGGTCTGCTGCAATGGGGTTATTTAAGTTTCACCTTCATTTTGCTTCAGAGATAAAATAAAAATGGAAAAACTGTTTTTGCACAGAGTTATGTAAGTACCAAAGAGTATATTCACTCAAAATGTAAATTACTCACAAGAACGTGTAAAGTAAAGTTATTCATGTTGATGTTCAGATGGGTGCGAAAAACAACTGCAGCAACGTGATTGAGATCCGTGATGCGTACAAGAGATATTCCTCCAGCATCGTGGTGTTCCAAGGCTTGAACATGACTGTCAAAAAAGGAACTATGTAAGTGATTTAGTAAAAATTAGCTTCAGTGTTTTTGTATATTTTATTAATAGCCAATGGAGATATAATATTTACACTCCAACATATAAAATTAAGTTAGGGATGTTAAAAGGATTTCAAAGTAACACTAACACCATTGAATACAATTTTCTAAGAGATATATTAACTATTTTATGATATATAGATTTTACAAAAGTTATCACATTAGTTGTGGCCCATGTTTCAACATGAAGATTTAGTTGTGGTTTTTAAAGTAATCTTCTATATATTAATAGGCAAACATGTTTCTTTTCTCCTTTTTTCTCATCTTGTGTGCATCATAGGAGAAATCTGTGCATACCGTTAGAAAGGTAGTATTAAGGTAAGGTAGGTACTAGTAAGGTAGTATTCTGTAGATGAGCAGAATCACACTTTAATTTGCATCTACCCCCAGGGGCTATGCCCTTCAGGCTTTCAAAGATTCAATTTTAATCTTATGGGAGAAGAATAATTGATTGAATCATTAGACAGCTGTTGTAATAAAAAATGCTAGCAAGTCAGGAGGAACAGATGTTTCACTTATAAAACATTTAAAAACTAATTGACTCAAGTTCAACTGAATCTTTGGTCGAATTTTGACCAGAGGGCGATCACCAGTTTAAATAACTAGATGAAATATCTAAAATAACAAAAAATTGATTGAGTATCCAGAGAGAAAACTACAGGTTGGACCATGATAATTTTGGTGTCAATAGATCCCTAAGATAATCGAAATGGAATCCCTAAGAAAATGCCTTATAACTCTGTAAATTTAAAATTAATCCTTATTTAGACAAAAATATGTCACTATTTTTCTGATTTGTTAATTGCTCCAGGTAATCCATATATCCTCTCCATATATCCTTCTAATTTTACATCACAGCTAATTTATAATATGTAAACAAAGCATACAGCTAATATTTCACTATTAACAAGAGGCAGCAAAGAATACAAATAATAGACGGTAAAAATAAATATTAACATCTAATGCTAAAACAAAATTTTGGTGACTAAAGTAGAACCTCGATAGTAAGACACTTTAGACTTAGAGGATGTCTAACTATAAGGTGTGTCGAACTATCGAGAGTCGAACTATCGAGGTTGTACTTTACATACAATGGGTTTATTTTTCCATGATTTCATGTTAACTTACAATTCATAGATTAATTTGTTTACACATAGGCTATGTTTTAGTAGGCCTACAGTAACCATCAAGCTAAAAATGAATCCCTATTTCTCTGATCACGGCATCACGCATGAACGGCTGGACCGATTTTGCTAATTCTTTTTTTTGTATTTTTTATTGTCAGGAGAAAGTTCTTATGAAAGTAAAACTTAAGAAAATTCCATAGGGCTTAGCCCGCCACGTCTTCAAAAGTTACCATGTTATTCTTATGAAGCAACGTTTTTGTATTGGAACATATGATTAAATTTAGATCCGCTTTCCCCAAACACCATAAACTATGTTTGACTTGAAAGTAGTTTAATTCAATACTAAACATATGGTAAACTTTGGTTTAAATTCTATTTAAGCTTAAACGGACTTTGGGAAAGCGTCAATTAGACATATTAGTTCTTTAAACAACTGTTCTCATATAAAGTATTAAGGGAAGATTGGTAATAAAAAACTAGGATATTATAGACTTATGGCGAGTGAGTGTAGCGAAGAAAAAAAACCAGCTAAACCTGACGGCGAGTGAGCATAGCAAACGAGCTCACCTGAATGGCAAAAACTTACTCTGGTTGGCATTGCAAAGCATGTCGGGTAAGCTAGTAGTAAATAAATATAGAAACACATCAATATAATGATTTAATTTTAAAATTTTCACTATTTAAACTGTTTATGGTGGAATTTACTATTACGTATTTAATTAGATCATTTGAGTTTTAGCTGTTTTCCAATTTTTATTCTAGTACAAGGAAGTCAACAAAATAATCTATAAACTAACTAATACAATTTGTTACATTAAATATACACAATTTATGCATTGCCGGTATTCAAACCATATCTTGCAATATAGACATAATATCCGCATCATTCAAAAATTCGCTAGACCAAACAGGTTGTGGTCCCAATTTGCTCGGATTAGCGGGATTCTATGTTAACCTAGAAAATTTTTTAAACTGGACGTCTCAAAAGTTTGT
Source organism: Neoaliturus tenellus (assembly GCA_030545055.2). NCBI lineage: Eukaryota > Metazoa > Arthropoda > Insecta > Hemiptera > Cicadellidae > Neoaliturus > Neoaliturus tenellus. Next base: position 109,583,076 of record CM061537.1, read on the forward strand.
GAACATTATTTTTATTACAATGAAACCCTTGGAAAGCTAACCATGCAATGATGGTTGCAGCTACGGACTTCTAGGACCGAGTGGATGTGGAAAGACTACGCTGCTAAACTGCATTGCAGGAATTTCAACTATCGATGCTGGCACATTGTTTGTCGGATGCCATGATCGCAGGAAGCTAGGCTTCATGCCTCAGGTTTACACAGTTAACTATTCTAAAGTGTATTTTGTCTACTTTTGAAAACTTTTCATTTAGCATTTATCAATCGGGACTGCATAACACTTATTATAAATATAAATGAAAGCCCTCTTAACTACCTCAATTTGACCACTTCTCCTTCTAGTAAACCTTCACATTTATAATTGCAGCCAATTTGATGATGTGAACCAGAAATAATGACTCGATCAGGTTAAAAATACGATAATATCTCACATTATGTCAAATATTTACAAAATGCTTATGGTATGATAAATATGTAACCTACCTTTCTATTGATTAATCATTACATTTTGAAAAGTACTGAACACTATTGAAGAGTTGAAATATTGGGACTATTCCATTGAAAACAAGATATTTAACAATGTATTGACGTATTTAAAAAAATTATTATTATGAGTCCCTAGATATTACTCTTTTTAAACCTTTTTTGCAGTCTCTATTTTTAAGAATACAATTTCTTAAAACATATCAATTATGAATTACTTAAGATTTGTTCAGAATAGTTAAAAGTAACTTTTGCCAATTTCTGTGCTGGTAAATTAGTACTAAAATGTTACAAAACAATATTCTAAGTGACATTTAAAAGCGGCTCGTGCCTACGCACAGGCATTCTTGCCTATGTAGGTACTATTTCCATCACAAAAATATTATATTTTTGTTCAGTAGATTTTGTTTAGTTACTTTATAATCTTATACAATGAATGTAAAATGTATGTATATTGGAAAATAAATTAATTTGAATTTGAGTCTACGAAAAAGGTGGTCGGGGAAAGGTTGAAAATTATGGGACCATTGGCAATTTTGCATGATCAACTCAGCAGTCAATTTGAAACAAACAACCTCCTAAACCCATGTCATTATATGCATTATGTCCAGGGCCGGATTTAGGCATGGGCCACATGGGCCCGGGCCCAGGGCGGCAAATTTTAAGGGCGGCAGATTTTTTTTGGATTAGATTAAATTAGTCTAAAATATCAAGAGTGGTCCATGCAGATTATTTGGTTTCACTGAGGTTTATACACTGAGTAAAACTTGAAAAAGTTCAATGAGCTTTTTAAACAATAGATAATTTATCAGATTCCTGTTAGCATCACTAAATATGTACACGTACAGGCAACTGCGAGGGAGCGAGCCGCGACTCCATAGCTAATTATTTGACATTATTAGGCTGATCATCTTGTCCCTTCAGCGTAGCCTATCCACTCTGGCAAAAATCAAAATCCCGGGCTCCGGGCTGAATTTCCCATTTAATTGCATTTATTGTAGCTTATAGATATAACGGTTTATCCCAAAGCTTGTGATTTGAGATGTTTGAACATTAAATCCCCAGCAATGAGTTACCTGGTGATTTTCATTTTTGATTTTCTGACTCTATTTCAAAACAAAGATCCACTGATGGTCGTGACACAATATTTTTTCCATTTCATTTATAGGTCTATTTATAAAGCAATAATGTAGCTGACGATTTTATGAAAATTGTGTTGTACACATTTTCGTCTCACATTTTAATACCGACTATACAATTGCCGCGTCCAAAGGCACTCTGGGATTCTATGGTTTTTTTCTTTGTAGCTGATTTTGGTGATTTTATTTTGCCGTCTGCTTATGAAACAATTTACTGGGTTGTGAAGATTAGTTGTTGTTTAGCCGCAATGTAAATTAATCTAAGTTCTTATGTAGTTTTATTATTTATACAGAAATTTATATTTTCTGTATAACAAATATAATTTTCGGTAGTAGACAAAGGTACGACCGAGAAAAATTTGAACATGGAGGGGGTTTTTAACTTTCGTTAGCAATCAAGTCACAAAAATTAACTTTGAATAATCGTTTATTTTTCTTCTCTCTCATTAATATTTCTGGACCATTAAACAGATAAATAATAAAAGCGATACCCTGAAAAGGTATCAAAAGACATCATAAATTCTCTGTTCATCCCAAATAACATGCAGTCATAACTAACATTTGACCTAGACCCAGATAGTGAGGTTAGGGCCTATAGCTTTTGAAAAAATGATGTTATTATGTGAGGATATGGTTCCACAGTAGCCTATGCCCCAAAATAAACAGTAGGTACCGTTTTGAAATTGTAAGATTTGATATACTTAGTTTCAACTTCACCAACCTATAAACGTAGGTTTAAACTCAACTAATAAAATGTTCAATATGACCTCAGTCCACTAGAAGAAACACGTATTACCGTTCTTGAAGGTTTTGTACCATTTTTGGTGAAAATAGCTGATGATTCAATTTCAGTGCTGTTTATTTTGGCTCATTGTACAATGAATATTGTTTTGGATTTAACATATTGTTACCTGGATGTGGGAGGGGGCGGCGGAAATGTTTTGGGCCCATGGGCGGCAAATTCGTAAATCCGGCCCTGATTATGTCACTTCAAAATAAGTGGTTTGGACACTATTAAAGCCATCTAAGATGTTGTAACATTTGTACTTGAGTTATATGTGGAACAAACAAAACACAATGCCAAAAAACATTCTAAATCAGTTGGAATTATACTGAACTTGAACTGGAATCAAGGTTCTACTGTATCCATATTATTTGCTACAACTGACCTTTTTTGTTGATAATTGCGGATGAAGATAGTGATTATTGTATTTTTATAAGCCTAAGATATTTGATTCAATAGTTAATTTTAAAATTTATATACACTACTGTATTTTATTAAAGGAAGCTGCATTGATGGGAAAGTTCAAGATTCATGAGTTGCTACACTACTTCGGCAAAGTATTCGGCATGGATGATGACACAATTGAAAAAAGGGCAAAGGAACTTCTATCACTTGTGAACCTTCCACCAAACCGGTTTTACAATGTTTACATTAAGGCCCTCAGGTAAGCAATCACAAAAGCTACTACAATGAAGTAGGTTCTACATTTTCACATTTTGTGAAGTTTTAAATATCTTTGCCCAAGCAGCTATACATTCTTAGAAAATTTCCAACGGAATTTTGTTTCCATAAATACCTTGAGGCTATGTTTGATTCAAAGCAGTGTATAGGTTTGCTGAGATTGGAGTGTTTGAGGAAAATATTTGTTTCCTCCAACTGGTGAAGGTGTACCCAAACTAGAAGTTGTCAACAAAATTCAATCTAGATATATTTTTTAAATAAGGAAGACATAACATTTTGATTTAAAATAAAAATAAATCAGCACATATTTTTAGATTTTCTCTGAAACTAAATGGTCTGTTCCTTTTATTATTTTGAATGGGTTTTTTTTTCGGTATGAATCTTTATTGTAATCTTTATTGTATAATCTTTATTGTATAAGGCATCATTGATGCATTACAATATATATATATATATATATATATATATATATATATATATATATATATATATATATATATATATAAAATACTTATTCACATATATAGGCTGCTAATTTACAACTATTTTAAAATATTCATTTGTTGAATAGAGACAGTTTTCTGTTAATAATAGTTTGATGTATCTCTTGAATTTTAGTTAAAATGTCTATTTTTTTAGGAACGGATAAAACAGTGGCGGCTCTCCCATAAGGACTTCCGGACGCGGCCCCCTCTAATAAATTAATGAAAATAATAATCACTACATTATTATTATATGCATAGTGAACTGAATTACAATAGTATATATCATAATAAGTTGCAAATAGAAACAGATTGTACCGAAATAAATAGAAAAGCAACGTCAATTGCGTCTCTAATTTGATCGCGGTAGGCGCGACAGCCACCAGGCTACGGCACCCCTGCGACGTTGCATTGTCATATGGGGAAAACTTGCACACGGTCTCTCACGCACACAGCAGTACTATATGGGCCATGTGAAGAACATGGAGAGTGTTTTTTACTTTTATACATTTTACTGTTTTAATATTAGAAGTTTTCACTTCTTATATTTATATTCCTATTTCCCTCAGGGGCAGTGGGCTTTCCACTGTACGGGTGTTTCTTGGCGACCCCGGGGTACCTGAGCCAAGCTGTGAGACCCTCCTCACAGTTCTTCCCGAGCTAAGGCCATTCTTCTCATCTTTTAGGTATTAGCTCACCGTCTTTATTCTTTCCTGAGCTAACCTTGCTCACCTTCTTTTTTTTTCGACCCCGAATCAAGGGTGTCTTTCCACCTTCTTTCGACCGGCGCATGCTGGGGGGTCCTGGGAGTGTCCCTGTTGTGTTGCAGGGACTGATGTGTGCCTCGCACTGCCGATGGTCTCCTCCAGTGTGTCGTCAGAAGCCAGCCGCTTCGGACCTTAGTCAGGGAGTGCGGCATGGATGCAGGGATCGGACTCTGCATTGCCACGGTGCGACCCCCAGCACGTCCGGCACCTTGTGTGTATCGGTGCTGGGCAAACGGAGGTTCGGGCCCCAGAGTCCTGGGGTAGGGGTGTCTAATTTCCTACGGGGGGTAGACCTCCGAGGGTGTACCCGCTCTCGGCCGATGAAGGGCCGCCCCTTGCCGCACGATGCGCTGGTGACATGAAAGCATGGATTTTATCAACCGAAACACGAAGAACGTAAAGGAGAATGAGCAAGCCGCTTTTAGGCGAAGCTCTATTGTGCAGAGGTCTCCGACCTCGAAGACTGGGACGCCGACAGGGGGAATTAAAACCTCCCCCCCACCGGCACCGTTCAAGACGGTAAGTGACGCCGGATCGTCGTCCGAGCCTGAAAAGGAGAAAGTGGATGTCAATCTAGCGATGAAGGTGACCGAGGCAGAAACCTCAAAACCCAGGCTCGATGGAATACCTCCCAGGAAGAGCCCTCTCCGTGCGGCATTCGAGCTGCAAATGCTTCGGCAGCAGCAGGACGACGCCCACGAGGAGGAAGACTCATGTCTGAAGAAGATGAAAGCTCTTTTGAAGGAGATGGCCAAGGCCCTCTTAATTCAAAAGAACGTAAACAAGGCCATAAAAGAGGGGATTCCGAAACTCGAAGATTCTCTAGACGAAATCGAGGAATGCCGGAAAATCAGGCTTAAGGCAGTGAAACAGGAGCGCGATGTCACGAACCGAGTCATCTCTGCTTCGCCTCAAGCTCATCTGGCTGAGTCCCAGACTCAAGCCAGAAAGCGAAAGAAGAGGCAGAGCGGTTCATCATCGGGAAGCCCTGAGCTCGGGGAGTTGGACTTGGCGCCGAGGCCGGTTTTTGTCACTGCATCATCGCAGACATCTCCTGTCCCGGCTGCTCATTCCATCCCGGGCGCTGTCGTTGTTCCAGCGGCTACTCCTGCAGAGGTTCCTGCTCCGGCGGCTAATCCTGCCTTGGCAGAAAACTCTGCCTCGACACCTTTGGGGGGCTGGAAGACGCGCCTGTCTAAGAAAGAAAGGAGGAGGCAGAAGCAAGCGGAGGCAGCTTCGAAAAGTGCGTCGAGGGTGGAGCGGACGCAAGTCTCAAACCCGGTTGGGGAGGCCTCTGGCAAGTCTGTCAGAAAGCCTAAACAACCCAGGCCTAAGAAGCCCAGGAAGGAGGCAATCTTGATTAAGCCCTTAGGGGGGCGATCTTTTGCCGATGTTCTGGGTCAGATTAGATCGCAGGCCAAACCGGAGGAGACCGACACCGTTATCAAGTCTATTCGGCGAACCCAGAACGGGGATGTCCTCCTCGAACTGGGGAAGTCGAGTGACAAGATCGGTTTTGCCGCTTCCCTCAAGACTGCACTTGGGGACAAAGGCTCCATCAAGGCCCTAGAACCGAAGTGTTCGGTCGAGATTCGGGACCTTGATGCCCTCTCCACCGAAGACGAGGTGACCCGTGCGATCCAGGTGGCACTCCCGGAGATACCGGCTGATGGAGTGAGGGTATGGCTGACAAAGCCTAACCGAAGTCAACTCCGGATGGCTGTTGCTGAGATGGGCGAAAAGCACGCCAATAAGCTGCTTAGCCTTCAGCACCTCAGAGTCGGTTGGGTCAGTTGCAGGCTCAAACGGAGGGTGGTAGTTTCGAGATGCTTTCGTTGCCTCGGTTTCGGCCACTCCTCCCGAAACTGTAAAGGGCCCGACAGGAGTGCCAACTGCTTCCAGTGTGGAAGCCAGGGCCACAAACGCAAGGAATGTTCCTCGAGCCCCTCCTGCTTTCTCTGCAAGGATTCAGGCTCCAGTGCCCTCGGTCACTTACCCGGGTCTGGTCAGTGCGGTGCCTTCAGAACCGCACTTGAACAGGCAAAAGGCAGCGGCCGGTAATTCGCATCCTCCAGGCCAATCTTCATAGATCCTGGGGAGCTGATAACCTTCTAGATCAGCTCGCCCGAGAACTTGGTGCTGACGCGCTCCTTATCAGCGAACAGTATCGGGACAGAGATCCAAACACTTGGATCTCCGACAGCCTCGGTACTGCTGCACTTTGGGCGCGTAATACGCGGGATGTCTTGGTGCGGAGTCATGGTCGCGGCCGAGGATTTGCCTGGGTTAGGTGTAGGGACGTGACAATCTTCAGTTGCTACCTCACCCCCAACGAGGCCGTCCAGGACTTCCGCGACAAGATAGATAGCCTAGAGGAGTGCGTTCTTTGCACCACCGGGCATGTCGTCGTTGGTGGCGATTTCAACGCCAGGGCCGTCGAGTGGGGAATGCCCTCTACCAGCTCCCGGGGGAAATACATCCTGGATTTCATCGCCAGGGCCGGTCTTGTCGTCCTCAACCAGGGCGACACACCTACTTTTCGGCGCCCCGGGCAGAGAGGCACGATCCCTGACGTCACCTTTGCGTCTGAGTCGCTCCTTCCGAGGATCTCTGGCTGGAGGGTTGTGGAGGACTACACGGGTAGCGACCACCAATACATCGTGTTTGATCTGCATGATCAGGAAATCGTCGAGTTTCCGCATCTCGGGAAGGGTCACGCCGGTGGAACACCAACAAACTGGACGTGGTTAAGTTCACCGAAGTCATCTCTCGGGGAGCGCAGGGGAATCCTGGTGAGGCTGGGGCCGAGGCACTAGTAACATCCACGATGGAACTGATCGTCTCGGCCTGCGACCAGTCTATGCCGCGAAGGAAACCCCGACGCGACAAACAACCCGTTTACTGGTGGACTGAAGAGATTGCGGAACTCAGAAGAACATGTTTAAGAACTAGACGAGCCGCCACTAGAGCGAGAATTCCCGCAGACAGAGTTCGTAAGTCGGAGGCCTATAAAGCTGCGAGAAAATCTCTCCGCCAGGCGATCAACAGGAGCAAGGCGAATAGCTGGAGGAGACTTCGTGACGACGTTGACTCCGACCCGTGGGGCCTGGGTTACAAACTTGTAACGCAGAAACTCGGCGCCCGCTCTCCACCTTCCATCATGGAGGGCGCCACCATGGGGAGGATCGTCGCTGCGTTGTTTCCTGAACATCCTCAGCGACCGCCGGTTGACTTCAGACGGGTAGAGGACGTTCCACTCTTCACTTTCGAGGAGCTGGAAACCTCCGTTCTCTCCCTGAAGAGCAACAAGGCTCCTGGGCCGGACGGGATTCCCAGTGAGGCTTTAAAGAAAGTATTTTCAATCAACGCTGACTTGTTGTTGAGAATGTACAATGCCTGTTTGGTAGAAGGGGTGTTTCCCGCTCCCTGGAAAACAGCCAGGCTTGTACTGATCAGCAAGGGCAAAGGTGATCCCGAGCTGCCGTCGTCCCACAGGCCTCTCTGCATGTTGGACACGGCTGGGAAGCTGTTCGAGAAGCTGATCCGTTCCCGCCTGACTTCTGCCGTGGAAGCTGCCGGGGACTTATGCCCCCGTCAGTACGGCTTCAGAAAGGGACGGTCAACGATCGACGCTGTCACCGAAGTTCAGAGAGCTGTGGAGAGAGCCGAGAGCCACAACCATTTCTCCCGCCGAGTAGTGCTTCTTGTTACGCTTGATGTCAAGAATGCCTTCAACTCGGCAAGGTGGGTCGATATGTTGGATGCGCTTCGCAACACCTTTCGTATTCCTGCATATCTGTTGCGGCTCATCGAGGATTATCTACGCTCTCGAAGCCTGATTTATGACACGAGGGACGGAACGCGGACGATGGAAGTCACTTCTGGTGCCGCACAAGGTTCAATACTCGGCCCGGATCTCTGGAACGTTGCCTATGACAGCCTCCTGAGGTCCGAGATGCCTGAGGAAACCACTTTGGTTGGGTACGCCGATGACGTTGCAGCTCTCATTGCTGCACGCAACGTTGAGCTGGCCCAACTGAAGTTGAACCGAGTTATGCGGGTGGTCAACAACTGGATGTCCGATCACGGTCTCTCGCTTGCTCTCAGTAAGACGGAGATTGTGATCCTCACGAAGAAGAGGATCGACACCGTCGTCCCACTCCGAGTGGGAAGGGAGGTGGTCACATCAACTCGTGCCGCCAAATACCTCGGGGTTATGGTGGACACCAAGTTAAGCTGGAGGGATCAGATCTTTCGTACGGCGGACAAGGCCGCTAAGGTAGTCACTTACCTTAGTAGGCTGATGGCCAATGTCGGGGGTCCCCGATCCAGCAGAAGACGTCTGTTGATGTCCGCGGTCCAGTCCGTGCTCCTTTACGGGGCAGAGGTGTGGGCAGGCGCTCTAGATAAGGAGTGCTACAGGTTGCGACTCGCCCGGGTTCAGCGTCAAGCTGCGCTCCGGGTGTGTTCCGCCTACCGGACAGTGTCCGAGCCTGCCGTCCTGGTGGTCGCCGGAGTCATCCCGGTCAAGCTCTTGGCAGGGGAGAGGAAAGCGATTTACCAGAGACAAGGCGAGATCGGCAAGGACACGGCAAGAACCGAAGAGCGCTCCCGAACCTTCCAGCAGTGGCAACACAGCTGGGAGCACGACACCCGAGGACGATGGACTGCGCGACTCATCGAGCAGGTCCAACCATGGGTGGAAAGGCGGCATGGCGAGGTGGACTACTACCTCACGCAGTTCCTGACAGGTCACGGCTACTTCAAGTCGTACCTGAACCGGATGGGCAAGACCGGTTCACCGGATTGCATCTACTGCCCGGGCGTTCCCGATGACGCGGAACACACCTTCTTCCGCTGTTCGCGTTGGGAAAGGCCCCGCCTGGAGGCCACAAGAAAACTCGGTGTTTTTTCGGTGGACACGGTCTGCCAAAAGATTATGGAGGATGAGGGCAACTGGGATTGTTTGTCACAGTTCGTCCGGGGTATCCTCCTGGAAAAGAAAACCGATTTGGACCACGAAGTGGCCCAGATACCTTGACCGAACAGCTGGATAAGGAGCGAGCCCCATGGGCGTAAGCCAAATTTAGGCCTAGCCTGACGTAATGTGATAAACAATTCCAGGTTAGAATCCTAAAGAGTAGAGGAGGTTTTTTAGTGGGTAAACCCGTTTTTTTAGGGGAGTCCCACACTACAGGCTGGCCACCTGTGTGCGTAATGCATTTTCCCTGCCTCTCCCTCAAAAAAAAAAAAAAAAAAAAAAAAAAAAAAAAAAATATTTATATTCCTATTGTTTTAGCTTATCAATAATAGTAAACATTTTGATATTTGGTCGCGTCAATGACAAAAACAATTACTAACATGTCTGAATTTTTCGACATTCAACTAACCGTTTACCCCATTAGTTCATATGAACAAAATTGTGCTGTATCTGAAATCTGGGTTTCACAAACTCATTGAAATAAAGAAAAAGGTAAACTTCAGTTTTTACACTGAACATTTGTTTGGCCAGCGGGGGTGAGCTGAGGAGGGTGTCTCTCATCGTGGCGTTCATCCACGACCCAGAGCTGCTGATACTCGACGAACCCACGGTCGGGCTCGACCCCATCACCAGAAACAAGTAAACTTTAGCTTATACACTGAACATTTGTTTGGCCAGCGGAGGTGAGCTGCGGCGGGTGTCTCTCATCGTGGCGTTCATCCACGACCCGGAGCTGCTGATACTCGACGAACCCACGGTCGGGCTCAACCCCATCACCACAAACAAGTAAACTTTAGCTTATACACTGAACATTTGTTTGGCCAGCGGGGGTGAGCTGCGGCGGGTGTCTCTCATCGTGGCGTTCATCCACGACCCGGAGCTGCTGATACTCGATGAACCCACGGTCGGGCTCGACACCATCACCAGACACAAGTAAACTTTAGCTTATACACTGAACATTTGTTTGGCCAGCGGGGGTGAGCTGAGGCGGGTGTCTCTCATCGTGGCGTTCATCCACGACCCGGAGCTGCTGATACTGGACGAACCCACGGTCGGGCTCGACCCCATCACCAGACACAAGTAAACACGCATTGTTTCACTGATTTGATTAAAATAAATAGCCGTAGGCCTAGTGATCATTATTATGATAATTTAAAAACTAGTTTACACATTCTTGTTCTTTAATTTTGTTTTTTATCATTCAGCACGAAATCCGTCTGTTTCTACACACGACATAGCTTTTTTGTCCTAGGACCTGAAAAATCAACTGTGATATTTTTCAAGACCTAGGACTAAAAAGTCAGCTGTTTGCTTCATATGATATTTTTCAAGACCTAGGACTAAAAAGTCAGCTGTTTGCTTCGTATATTATCATTGAATATATACACTGACGTGAATAGGCTTCTCATAGCATATGCGTGTTTGAAACCAATATACGATGACGCGATCTTCAGCGGCGTACATGGAATTACAAGAGACATATTATAGGCAAATCAGTACTAGGAATACCACTCTTCTTAATCAAGGATTAAACATTTTATAATGGAGTTTTTTGTTTATGTTGTGATGAAATGTTTTTGCAGCACTATAAACTCAGATGAATCATATCAACATTGATGACGCAACTCTGGTGTGGCGTACACCAACATCTTAAAATTTGGTATCAAACTAAATGCATTAGATGAGAAGTCTATTCACGTTAGTGTACATAGACAATGATATTATTAATCTTTGATTAGTTTTGAAATGCGGCAATGTGGAATTAAAGCATAGTTATATAAAAAATATTGTTTGTATAAAATAGAAATGGAAACACTGTATATTACTTACTTTTATAAATGTAGACTAAAAAAACAAATTTATAGTTAAAATTTTCAACCATTAAAAGTCACATTTCGCATTATGATAAAAAAAAAAAAAAAAAAAAAACGTTGTTTATGACTCTGAGCAAAAGTGTTGTTTTGGTGCTAAATTCTTTTGAAAAGATTGCACACCAAAAAGAGCCACTTTTGCCCCTAGTGATGAAAGCTACACTATTATTTACCTGTATAGCTAGACACCAACTGTAAAATGAGTTGTAATTTTCAATTTGTAAGTCTTTAAATTGAAAATTTTTTTAACACGTTGATTGCAGACTACAGCTATTGATGTAGTACGGCGCGAGCCCTCCGAGCGGCCTACAGCTATTGATGTAGTCGCGCCACTCCCACTTTATTAGTTCAGTATGAGCTCAGCCATTATCCGGGATCGTTTTATCCCTTTGCCGCCTGTTGTGCCAGTACACAGGTCCATTTTGGCGAGTATAGTTTTCCGTTCCAGGGTTCCTGTTCATGACGGTACAGTGGTAACTTCATACTTTTGTCTGGTGTGTATAGTTGTTTTTATTTTTAATTTATTTTTCTATTCTATTATATTTAGTACTTGTTGTGTCCAAAAAAACAAGTTTTGGATCGTTAGAAACAGTTGTGGCAGTAAACGGACTACTTTATCCTCGCGGTGACTTACGCGACCGGCGCCACTGGCGGTCTACATCAATAGATGTACCGGAAGTGAAGTCATCAATAATGACAAAATTGGAGTCCTGGCGATCCTCAGATAATATTATTATGCATTCCTCTTATTTACTCGGTGTATAATCAGTTATTTTATTTTAGCCAGTCAAAAATAACTTGCGGTGACTCACGCGACCGGCGCCACCGGCGGACTACATCAATTGATGTACCGGAAGTGACCTCACAAATAATGACCAAAATGGAGGCCTATTGATCTTATGACGACATTTGGGATGTATTCATATAGTTTACTTGGTGAATAATTAATTATTATATTTCAGCCACTGGCGTGAGCAATATTAATCATAAACCGCACTCAACGTGTTAACACATGTAGAGATGAAAGTGCTTAACCCATTAAATGCCAAATTATTTCTTTTAAATTTAGTGCGGTGGCTTAGTGCTGCGCTCTCGTAGCGAACTAGCATACCAACGGCCTACAGTCTGCCCCGCTAGGGGCGCGCACTGTTCATAACCCTAATTCTCGTGTCTAGTCTGCCGGTCGTGATAGCTCAGATGGCTAAGGCGTCCTTGGCCAGGATGTCTGCGTCGGCGCGGGTTCGAATCCGCTCACGACCAAACCCTGACCTGGTTGTGCAACTCTTAAAGGGTTAGCCGATCTGTGGTAACGTTGGTAAGAGGGCCCACGTTAAATAAACGGTGGCAGGCTTGTGTGGAAGTTGACGGGATCGGTTGATTCTTTGAGAGTTGCACCTTGGTCAACACTGATTTTGCTACTTTTTACTACTGTTAACTGTGTGTGTGCCATTACGGCTTTGAAATACGAAAGATAATCATATTTTCAATTCAAAATGTCAATTAAATTCATTCTAATGATGCCATATAACATTTTACTTCAGTCTTAATTCTAAGTGTCCCAGATGGGGACCATGGGCCTTAATGGGTTAAAGTCTTTAAAATATTTCTAGCAGGTATCATTACAAGTTTATTCACTTTAAAACTTATTTTTGACCATAACAAATTATTTTCATTACAAAAATTTACATTAAATTTCTTAAGGGCGATCATCCGACCACTTTTATGATTTGCTCACTTTTTACCTGTCTATAGAGTTTGATGTTAAATTTGAATATTTAAGCTACAATTGTAACTTTTAGTAGACAATATTTTTAAAAATGTCAAAGTGTTTGATCTGTTAATTTGTTGTTATTTGCTGCTTATTTAATTTTTAAAAATTTGCATACAATTGAGAAATGAGAAATACAAATGAAACTTCTAATTTAACGTAGCATATCCCACCTTTTGGGGTATTCATAAAATATTTGTAGAAACATCTCTCTGACCCAGTTTATTTCTAGAATTGTGTTTTAAATTACTTGTTTGTTCTATGAAAACCGGTAAAATAAATGATTTCAGATTATAACACCACCTTTAACTTTTTCAGTTTGTGGGAATACTTTTCAAAAGAAACAAGCAACAGAGACAAGACTATTCTAATAACTACACACTACATCGAAGAAGCAAGCCAAACACATACAGTGAGTAAGAGTTCAATTGTTCAAAAATCACGACACAAGGAAAAATATCAGAATATGTTTGCAAACTTGACTGCTCCATAAAAGTCCGGGTAGATTAAACATCGATGAGATTCAAATCACACGCCGAGCTTCCGTCTGGTGAAGTGAATTTCTATTCTTTGCCGTTTTAGTTGTCTGCACTTAGATTTTTGAACAATGAATGCACATGGCAATAACATCAACAATATGCATAAGGTCATATTTCAACCTATTTATTGGCTCAAATTTGAATTTTAGAGGCCTATGGAATCACAGTTTCAACTGTAGAAGTTGACTGTGAATTTTGAAGGTAACGGGTTGAATTACAGATGCAAAGATCAAATTATAGAAGCTAGAGTGTAAGCAAATTTGAATAATAGAGGCTATATTTTGCATAACGCATCTAATCACTGTATAAATTATCTGAATATTTTTTAAAAATATTAATATATTTTTCGAACTGAACTAGACAAAAATTAATTACTAATAACCGAGGTTCGATTTAGTGAAGTTCTAATGTACTTCATCTTTAGCAAACTTAAGACATTTACAATACAACACTTTATTATTATTTTTTTTTAATAATCATGTTCGTGTTTGTGTAAGTGTATTAAAGACAACTCAAATCTACTAGCGACAAGCAGGATGCAGAACTGAGAGTGGCTAGAATTCCATTGGAGCGCAGTTTTAACCTCAAAACCCCAAAACCTCTTATGCTCTTATGCCCCTGGGCCCAAGCCCACCGGGCCCATTCAAAAATCGAACCTGTATACTGTACTCGAATTGTGTGAATGTTGTTCATGAATCAAATTATAAATGAATAATTCGCTCAATGCCTGAAATATGATGTAGTACAAACATAACACCTCACATTGATAATAACAATGTAATTTTGAGACCGAGTTCATCTCAGCCACTGTATCACAGGTCACAGAGTGCACACTGTTCAGCCAAGCTGCAGCACCGGTAGGGTTAAACCACGATCAAATCAATGGTTTGCAGAAGTGGCTTAAGGTGTATAAGAATATGTGAGGCGGAAAGGAAAAAGGGACCTGTTCGCGGCAATTTTCAATATTGAGTTATTCATATTTTTGAATTCCTCATTTAATTCCTAACAATTTGGATCAAGTCTCGTGAGTCTACGATTTTTTTGTTTAAAGATATAGGACTTAGAAATTACGTGAGAAAAAGGAACCATTTTGAGAAAAATATATTTGAAAATTCAAATAAGCAGAAAAACATTTACTTTTCATATTTAAGAAACGGTTTTGTTATCAAAAGAAAGTTCTAAATGTCCCCTTTAATGGGAACAAGTATTTTTGTCTTAACTCACAGTAGTTTTCAAGAAAATAATGTTTTTATCGAAGCATGTCGTGAAAAGTGGATATTTCAGAAAAGGGACCTCTTGGCGGTCCTATGTTATTTCTTCGTAACGAATTGCAATACTGCCAAAAACAACCTCTGGGCGCTATTTTCTGGTTTTTATTTATTGAAAGATATTCTATATTTACAATAAACTTGTAGTAGTTCACCTCGTCGCCGATAGAATTTGTCAAAGTGCAGTTTTCAAAGTGTAGATTGGTTTTGAAAAGGGACCTGTCTGCAGCAATGTATTTCTCTATAAGCTCGAAGAGGTACACCTTTTCTCATGGTAGACATTGACTACTTTAATCATTATTTTGAATGTTTTATTCCATTACAAGTGTTTTGTAATGTATTTCAACCGGTAAAGGACGAAATGGAGCATATTAAAACGCAAACAACCGAAAATCAATATTTTTGACCTCGATCAATAAAACTGTCCATACTGTAATTTTTACTTTACCGCGAAGAGGTCCCTTTTTCCTTTCTTCCTCTCATATGTAATGATTTGCACAAATAACACAAACCTTTTTTCCAACAAGGTTGGACTGATGCGAGGAGGGGTATTGCTGGCTGAAGCTCCACCGGAGAAACTGCTGCTCGACTACGGATGTGACACTCTGGAGGATGTGTTCCTTAAACTCAGTCAGGTCCAGGCAGCGTCCACTTCCGAAAACAAGGTGACTTCCTTCATGCAACCAATAGCAGCTAACATGACAATAGAGAAATCATAGCTAAAGCCAATTACTCAATCACTGTATTTGATTGAAAAGTTTTAGATAAAGTATATAAATAAATGTTTTGGAAAGAGTGTTAAACTAATTTTAAAATACAGTAACAAATAATTTAGAAACAATTATCAAAATTTATCACCAAGATTCAATCACTGTAAAATATTCTTATAAACCTGAACCTGAACTTAACCTGGTAAATCAATTCCCTTGATTTTTCTACTATTATTTTATTTGCAGTAGCCACGCGTCCACGCAATGTTTGCCTGGGCTGTAGACAGTGGCGGATTTACCACTAGGCCGACTAGGTACTGGCCTAGGGCCGCGGGCTGCAGGGGGCCGCACGGAGTCCCAAATATACAGAGTATATATTACAGTATAAAATAATATATATTATTTTATATATTTTTAAGGATGTACTTGCATGGTAAAGATGAACATCAGCTTTGAGCCCTGATTTTTTAGCAGACTAATTTAGTTGAAAACCCGTAAATTCACAACACAAGAGAGACTTTGGTGAAGTCATTGTGGCGTCTGCCGTTTTCCATGCCAATTTTGGGTGATCATCAGCTACCTGTATGTTAAGTCACATTCATATTGGTGGCAACTCTGGGCGACGACGAGGTAACTAACTGAAGTTACCTCTCTTTGTCTAAAAAGTGCACCACTTTCCAACTGATATTTTTTAGGTGCCAGTTTGCTATTGGTGAGACGCTGTCAAAATGCAAAATCCGGGTGACATTAAAACTAATGTTAGTTTAATTTAAAGATTTTCTAAAACTATTAACATTTTGTGTATCAAAATTGTATATAAAAATTTTGTGTGCCATAAGTATCAAAATTCAGAAAGCAACACATTTATACCAATATAGTAGTATTAACAAAGTAATTCAGATCAATGAGGACCCCATTGCACAACTACAGTTTGGTAAAATTGAGTACGGATAGCCATCTTGACTATTTTGATAGCCTCCCACCAACAGCAATTTGACCAACGTAACGGACATAACATCCCTAAAATACAGCGGCACGCTTAACACAAACGTATGAACAGACAGTAGTGTCATGGGTGTGAGTTTCTCTGCTGGCCAGTCAGAGCAAACCACACTACATGACTGAGGGCGTAGCTCATTAAATAAAAAGAGACATGTTAAGATTCAAACCAAATATAATTAACAGATATTAAAATCAACATAACAAACAGAAAATACAATAGTTTCAAACTAATGATAAACAAGAATGGAATTCAACTATACATTTATTAAATTTAATGTTAGGGTTAAGTAGACTGGAACTCCCAAATAAATAACTCAAACCTTTAAACTAGAAAAACTTTAAACAAATAATCAGTTTTGGATCGGACCCCCCCTTAATTTAGAAAACCCCAACTAATTTAGACTTACCCCGGGCCCCAGGCCTTGAGCCCCATGGCCCCTCTGACCTAACCCCCTAAACCTTTACACTCACATCACTGCACTAGACACACTCCCCCGAAACTAAGTCTGCTGACCTATTTAAGCCAGAGCTACCAATAGGTCAGCATAATCAAGCTATTGTTTAATAACAGTTCCAGTCTACTCATACAACAGCAAGCTCAAATACTTCCTCCTTACATTACTTCCTTGACCTCGCCTGAAACTAACGATTTTAAAACCCAACAAACATTAATTAATAATTAAATAAAACAATATTAATCCAGTTCCCCCCTTACATCCCCCCTTCTTCCGAAGACGATGTCCTCAGCGTCTCATATGAAATTTTAAATTTTAAACACAGTTAATTTCCCTACTTATACATTTTACAAATTAAAATATGGAAAAATTAGGAAGGAAAATTATGGAATGGACAGGACTGACCAAACAATGTCGGCTGGGGTGCTCCTGTTGTGCAGTAGTGCCGTGGTCCATCTACCCTCTCCATCTGCGATGCTGCGAGTCTCCAAAAACCGCAAGTGTCAGCATCGAATCCTTGGGTCCCCACCAAGCTTGAAGTTCCTGGATCGTCTGCGTCATCACGTGTATAGATGGTGGTTGTTCCTGGCCAGTTGAAGAAATGCCATGAGCCGGATATAATGTTTGTCCTTTGATGTCTGAAACTCGGCCCAGCCACAACAATGATTGCTCCACGAAGGCCACACAAGATGATGATACTGAAGATAATCCCCCTGATGAAGTAGCCATCCAAAAATGAAGTCCAGCAAGAACTGATAGGTTGAGGGTAGATCCATGATGTCAAGCAGCCGAAGGATGTCTCTTTGGTCAGTTAAGGATGGGAGTCAGCTGAGGAATTTAGAACATTACAAAACATTACTAAAAAAAGTTAGAAAAAAAATCTCATTGTAGCTTCTGACAAAATTTACCAATTTAACATCCCAGATAAAAAATTTGATCATTACAAACATTTACTGTAGAGGAAGTATTTAGCCAGTGCCCCCATTAACAATATTGATCATAATATTTCACTATAAAACGCAGCTACTCTGAAACATTTAAAAGTAACAGGTTAACAATAGTACCATACAAACAACAGTTATCTTTAAAAATAATCTCTTGCAAGTCATTTTCATGAAACATAATTTTTAGCTTAAAATGTTCATTCGAGCTGAAAAAGTAATTAAGTAATTTAATTCAAACTCACTATTGACAAGTAAGCAATAAATCTCTTTGAAAAAGTTAATGAAATCTACAAAGGTTTCCAAAAATATAATAGAAAACAAAACAAAAAATGCTTTAAAATTTTTTTTTTTACCTAATAAAAAAAATTTGCAAAAATATATATAATTTTCATAAATTACCTAAAACTATTAATAAAAAATGAGTACATATAAAATCAATTTCTCACTCATCATTTTACATTCAAACAATTAAAACAAATTAAACAAAATCTTACAGACTCAACTCTCAAAATACTTTGCACAAATTTATACAAATCCTCATAAATCATTGAAAAACTGCTATTAATAAAATTTGAGTACATATTATAAAATCAATTTCTAACTGATCATTTTACACTCAAATGGTTAAAACAAATTAAACAAAATCTTTTACACTCAACTCTCATAAATTTACACAAAAAAAAAAAAACAAAAAAAAACACACATTTAAAGAAAAATTGATTTGGGCCCAAATCTTTATGCAAAAAAAAAAAAATGATAAAAATATGATAAAATTGGTAATCCTCTCTTATTTTATAGCAAACAAACTCTCTATGTGAAAAACTCTCAATTAAGATTTTCCATGAATATTATTAAACAGAAGATGTGCATTTATAATTTACATAAACAAATGTTAGTAAAAGCGTCCATCGGCAAGCACCAAAACCCATGCGTCAGCAAGGTCGTCAGCAGCCAGTTCATCAGCCTAAGACTCAGCAGTTCTGACCTGAAAACAGATGTCTCAACAAAAAATTCTCTTGTCTGTTCGTTCACCTGGTCTTCCTAGCATTCTCTTCAACATAGTGACATACTTAAATGATAAAATAAACAACTCCATAGTTTTAACCAAGTACCATTCCTGAAACATATAAATACAGAAATCCCCAAAATTTACTACTCTAAGATCTATTCTAAACTTAAACAAAACTCCTTCCTTATACATCTCCCAAAGCAATCAAACTCTCTCTTCACATATCATTAGATAAAACATAAAACTCCAGCGCCGACCTGAAAACTCAATTAGTCTGCATTTTAAAATTTCTCTGGAAAAACACAGCCTAAAAACTCTGGCTCTCACGGTACCTAAAACCCAAAACAAATCATTTCTATAAGAGGGGAAAAACATACTCAACTTCAGCATCAACCTGCTTTCTCAGCCTGAAACATAGGCCTACATAAAAAAAAATAACACATGCCGGGATTCTCTACCCGACAAAAAACACAGTACATCTATTAGACACAAAGCAATCTCTGCTTAAATCGCGCTGTGCCCTCAAAACACTAAATACAAAACTCCTGTATAAAACACGAATCGCGGCATGAATCCTCGCGGCACATATCATAACACACACATCGCGGAATGGACCCTCGCGGCACAAAAACACTTATCG
Source organism: Neoaliturus tenellus (assembly GCA_030545055.2). Classification (NCBI taxonomy): domain Eukaryota; kingdom Metazoa; phylum Arthropoda; class Insecta; order Hemiptera; family Cicadellidae; genus Neoaliturus; species Neoaliturus tenellus. The sequence continues at coordinate 109,602,598 of CM061537.1, forward strand.
CGGCATGGACCCTCGCGCACATTTCAAAAACATCTCAAGAACACAAAATGAAACTTCTCTGCACTTGAAGCAAAAAAACCACTTGCCTCTAAAACACTGACAACGCAAAAACCCGTGTGGCTCAACACAACCACATTAACATGTAACCAATATTTTTCTCACAGCCCGTGCTGTAACACTAAAACCCAACTCTACGCACTATCATAAACATAACTAATAACACCACCTAAACACACTTTACACTTATCATCTTCCAACAAAACTCTACATACCAATCCTGCCCCCACTTAAAACTCATACTTAAAAAAAACTTGGATACCTAAAATTTAATTTTGAACATACTATGATAAAACACATGTCTCTTTTTAAATTTACTTCAAACTTGTTTAAACAAAACATTTTAAATTTTGAAAAGTAAATGCTTAACCCTTCTGTAAACTGAAACCCCCGAATTTATAGCCAATTCCAAAGAGCAGTACCAGGATCGAACGTTTTGTAAAACAAAACGTCCGGCGCATCCATCACCTGTCATGGGTGTGAGTTTCTCTGCTGGCCAGTCAGAGCAAACCACACTACATGACTGAGGGCGTTAGCTCATTAAATAAAAAGAGACATGTTAAGATTCAAACCAAATATAATTAACAGATATTAAAATCAACATAACAAACAGAAAATACAATAGTTTCAAACTAATGATAAACAAGAATGGAATTCAACTATACATTTATTAAATTTAATGTTAGGGTTAAGTAGACTGGAACTCCCAAATAAATAACTCAAACCTTTAAACTAGAAAAACTTTTAAACAAATAATCAGTTTTGGATCGGACCCCCCCTTAATTTAGAAAACCCCAACTAATTTAGACTTACCCCGGGCCCCAGGCCTTGAGCCCCATGGCCCCTCTGACCTAACCCCCTAAACCTTTACACTCACATCACTGCACTAGACACACTCCCCCGAAACTAAGTCTGCTGACCTATTTAAGCCAGAGCTACCAATAGGTCAGCATAATCAAGCTATTGTTTAATAACAGTTCCAGTCTACTCATACAACAGCAAGCTCAAATACTTCCTCCTTACATTACTTCCTTGACCTCGCCTGAAACTAACGATTTTAAAACCCAACAAACCTTTAATTAATAATTAAATAAAACAATATTAATCCAGTTCCCCCCTTACAGTAGTGACTCCAGTTATAGCATAGATCCATTGACTATAGATAGTCAATGATAAAGCATAATGGACCCCATGCCCCACCCCCATTTAACAGCTGGATAATCCATTATCTTTTCTAGACGAGCTCGTTCTCAGAGATCAGAGTGTACACAAACAATAATTACACTTTACTGGTACCAGAGCATAGGATAAAAAATTTTTATTAAAGACGATTTTAGCTTAATTTGATGACTTTAGATATACACTCATACTTCAGTTGGTGGAGAGGAGGGGGGGAGGAGGGGCCCCACAGAAAAGTTGGCCTAGGGCCCCAACCTTCGTAAATCCGCCACTGGCTGTAGACTTGTCACATCCACTTGATTATCTACGTTCACTATTCTATTTACACATATTTGTGACATTTTAATACAAAAAATAATGAAAAAATTAACATGATGCCCTATTTATGAAAATATTAATGTAACCGCTTCGTTTTGAAATGGAACACAGTTTTCATCTAAGAATTAATTTTATGCCTTTATCAAGTACTTGGAAAGGCTGAACAGGCAGTTACTCATCAATTAGTCAATCCCTACTTAAATTTTGTTGATGTATATTCTTATTTAATATGGTTGGAACTTGTATTGTTAATCTTTAAACACAAGTATGAAGGAGATTTTTCCAAACAATTTGTCCAATGGATTGGGTACGGTATTGCAATGTTTTTGAATTTCAAATGTGATGTTGATGTCCACAGTTGTAAATTTTTTTAAATTGGACTTGACCAAGAGAATAAATTGCAAATATGGATGTCATTCCCACATTGAAATTCCGATCCCAAGATTTCAGGACTGATTAACAACTATCGTGGGATCCCGGAATTCATATACATAGAAATATACATTATTTGGCTTTGTAGTAGCAATGTTTAAGACATTTGAACCCTAATTCACTTCAAATTACATACCCAAGTGCTTCTAGTATCTTGTAAATTTATTCTACAATCGACAACTTTTGTATGTAAAACTCAATGGTTATACGCTTCTATTGTAGTTTGACGTCTTCAATTTCATTGCTTCCTTACCTCAAGGGGCAGATGCGAACAATTTCAAACTTTTGGAACAAATTATTACCATGTTGCGTTAAAAATTATTTTCAAGTTTTGTTTGGATTTACACACCAAAACACTTCATAGGTCCCTAGATACCATTGGTTGTTGAGCTATGATTTAACAGTCCTGTCTAAGGAGAATGTTGGCCTTGGTCAGTAACAAGACTACAAGATCGCGCAACAATCATCCTACACTCATCTCTCATTCATATTTGGCTTTAAACTACCTATTGAGTTAGATCGCCATGTCAGTAAAAAGTATTAAAGGTATTCATAAACAATAAAATATATGAATCGTTGACAACCCCACTAATTGACACCCATAATTGCAAAGTATGTTGAGTTGAAAGAGGATTTTTTTATAGAGATTTATATGGATAGAACTGTTAGGTAGATTTACTGATGTCTTACGATATTAACTGTTGTCCTCTGTGGGCATGGAGAATGGAAAAGTTTCCAATAACAATGTACGTCCTAAAATTAGTTTCAAAGTGCTTAAAATATTTACAACAATCTTGTTTAAAGTGTTGTTTTATCATATTTTTTTCCAACAGCCTTATCCTAAAGTTAAAAAGCCTCCACCTCCCGCATTTACAAGCAAAAAGACATACTGCAACTTGGACAGGCTTATTGCTCAGATAAAGAAAAACTTATGTTGGATGAAACGAGATGTGTGGTAAGATTTTTTATTGATCCAAGCAGTTTAATAACACTAGAAGCTCAATCAGCCGTAATTTTTTCGTTATCCATCATAGCACAGTTATGAAATGAGGAACTGTCAAAACCTCATCAATTATAAGCCAAGACTGCAAAAATTTTCAGTAGCCAGAATAAGTATTTAAAAATTAAAATGTTCAATCAGTTGCCTGTTGACTTTAGGAATTTGTCCTTGAAGTGTTTCAAGAGAAAATAAAATAAGTTTTTGAGGGAAAATGTATTTTAAAATGTGAATGATTTTTAAATTTGAAAGATAATACCCATTGAGTGTTTTAATTTTAGCGAATTTCGTTATAGAGAGTACACTATTACGGTAATAGCTATTGGTAAGACCTAAGCCTGGCATAGGCGTCATTTGGGGGGGGGCGAGGGGGGGCAGTTGCCCCCCCAATAATTTCGGTGATTTTTTTAAAATTGGAAATTAAAATGTTAGGTTATGTATTATGGTGAAATATTTGTATATAACAAGTATAAACTTCTGAATCAGACTTTAACAAAATGTATACTTTGAATTATTTACATAACACTCTTAAATTGACTCATTCTGCAATCGTCATCTTGCAGGAAGTCCCATCTCACTCACGTCTGTTGAATTGTTAAGGCTCCGTTCTACCTGAGCACGTACGACGTTACCGAGTGCCGCCTCGCTGCCGTAGCGCTAGGCGAGTTTGATGGATGCAGAGGTTTACGAGAATCGTGTTTTAAAATTAACTAATAATTATAATAGAGTTTAAACTTTATAATAGAGATAGAACTTTTTATAAAAGTAGAAAGACAGATCTCGTCTTCTCTGGTTTTAGAAATTTTAAATAAAATTTATAATTTCAGTTATAATTGTCTAAAATCATCTGTTTTTTTTTTCTAGTGGAAAGTTTTATAGATGCAGAGGTTTACAGGAATCGTGTTTTAAAACTAACCAATTAAGATATAGTTGGCTCTTAACTTTTTCTAAAAGTAAAAAGACGGATCTCGTAGGCTCTGTTTTATAATTTTAAAATAAAATTTCAAACTTTAGCTATAACTGTCTAAAATCATCTGTTTTTCTCGATTTTTAACTTAAGTTTTCCATTAGTTTTGATAATACTACCAAAGTGAGATAAATAAAGTGTAAGAAAGGAAATTTAGCCCCGTTATTCTTCTTTGATATGACACATTAGTTGTAGCTCTCGTATCTCTAGGCTGCATTTAGCAAAAGATAACTGGGTGGGTTCCAAAAAACCCTTGCATTTTCATCGACAAAAACAGATGATTTTAGACAGTTTTAGCTAAAATTAGAAATTTTATTTAAAAATTCCAAAAACAGAGCCGAAGAGACCTCTTTACTTTTAGAAAAGTTAAGATCCAATCTCTATCGTAATTGGTTAGTTTTAAAACACGATCCCCGTAAACCTCTGCATCTATAAAACTTGCCACTAGAGAAAAACAGATGATTTTAGACAGTTATAACTGAAACTAGAAATTTTATTTAAAAATTCTAAAACCAGAGAAGACGAGATCTGTCTTTCTACTTTTATAAAAAGTTAAGAGTCAATCTCTATCTTAATTAGTTAATTTTAAAACACGATTCCCGTAAACCTCTGCAGCCATCAAACTCGCCTAGCGCTACGGCGCTACGGCCGCGGCATTTGGTAACATCGTTTGGCTCAGGTAGATCGGAGCCTTGCCTTGGTTAAACATAACCTCTTTCGTGTGAAAAGGTAGATGTAGTACTTTCGCTGATGTCCGATGTTTACACTTTATAGCTGTTTACTTGAAAAGCAATCAATTTCCTTACTGATGGGTAATCAAATGTGAAATTTACAAACTTTACGAACTTGTAGGTCCCCTCTTTTTAAATGGATAATTTAACAATTTACTTTAGAAAAAACTTCACGCCGAGATCTATCCATAGGCACTAAAATCATTAAAATATATTGAAAATTGTGGGAGGAGTTCCTTGTACAAAAACCCGTATCACGTATTAAATATGTATAGATGTTTTTTGTAAATCATTACTTATCTTTTTTTGATTACTTAGTAATTTTTTACCTTTCTTGTCCTAAATAGCTATTTAGGTTATGTATAATGGGCTATGTATGTATACCGTGACTGTACTGATCCTAACAAAACAATAGTTAAATGATATATTTGTTCCTTATACGGCGGACTGCAAAGGTGCTTTGTCAAAAACTAATTTTTGATAAAGATAAAACAATGTATTTTACCATATGTAGGCCTATGAAGTTTTAGTCTATGTATCCGACTGTAAAAGTTTAGAGTTGTAAATAATATACAATAAAAATAACTAATTAGTTATAAAATGATGTTTTTTTGTATTTTTATTTCAACGATTTAGTATCCAGTAACCAATTAAATTCGTTAAATTTCTTAAGGTGTTTTACTTTACAGTAGCCACTGGCAGTCCCCGAAGAATAATGACTTTTTACATATAGAAACATGTTATATAATCAAATTTTACATGCATTAGGGTATTGTTTTCATGGGTTTGTAAGATTATATTATAAGTTCACAGTTTATGGACAGCTTAGTGTCATAATGTAAACTTAATTAGCTTTTATTGACAGTTTTTAGCGAAATTTAAGATGTTTGGCGTATTTGTGGGAAGGGGGAGGGGGTATGACCTTATGAAAATCTTGCCCCCCCAATCAGAATGCTGAAATGACGCCTATGAAGCCTGGGACCATGTTACTTTTTCATTTTGAGGTCCCCAGAAGCCAAAAACACCATTCGTTCATTTTCAAATATATGTAGGTACCGGATGTGATTATTATTGCCATGGATAATAAATAATGACCATGGATATGTTTTTCAAATATTTCCATGTGTTCGTAGTGCTGATAACTTTTAACAGGGACCTCCGATTTTTATGAAATTTTGTATGAAGGTGTAGGATCAGGTCTATTTTCATGAGTTCGTGAACCAGCATTATAGGGTTATGGGAACGGGCTTTTTATGGGGTTTCAAAAGGGTCAAAAATGGGTTTTTGGTATTTTTTACCTACATTTTAAAAATTTAACATTTTTTTTTAACTGAAACCACTTAAAAGAGCTTAGAAACACAATGAATTTAAAATTTTGAATTTTTAGTTTGGTTAACAAGTTACGGAAAATATCCAAAAATAGGTTTTGAATATTATTCTTATGGGAAATTAACAAAACCCTGTCTCACATATTTTTGACATAACTTGCCCAAATTTGGTATGGACATTCACTTGGCATTGTTAAACTTAAATTTACTTACGGCACCCATATGGCAGTAAATCTACCTACTCACCCCCATGGGGTTTATGGGGAAAATGGAAAATATGAGAATTTGATACGATCTATTTAGTATTTACATGCACTATGGGAAGGGATTTTCCTATATTTTCCAACAATACCTACATGGCAGCAAACCTACATTCTGGTTCCCATGGTTTTTATGGGAGAAATAATAAAAATTCCTAAAATTCTGTTGGAAATTTAATTGGTACGCAGATCTGCTGCAACGGGGGTATTATATTCTTTGGATAGATTTAACAGTAAGCTTAGCTTAGTTTGACAAAATATATTGCTCTGCACCCGATGCTTAAAGACTAATAAAGATCTATTATAGTTGATCGTATTAAATATCAACTTGTTCTTTAATTCAAAATTAATATTTTCCTGGAATAGTAACAAATAATCAATATAATATTTCAGGGTTCTGGCGTTGATCCTGTTACTTCCTGGGGTGATGTCGTTTTTGTTCAGCTCATTGCACATCAACCGGCTCAAAGGCCTTCGAGTAGCCCTCGTTCCCGAGGAGCTTTGTACGAATCACACGGACTATTTGGAAGCCAGATGCGACGTAAACTACAAAACCAGCTGCCTCTATGCTCGCAACCTGAGGGAAATGGGACACATTGTTGTAAGAACATTATTGAATGTTTGGATGATGTGGGACAAATAGTCAGCGTAACAAAGTGAAGCAAACTATTGCACCTTAAGAGTATGACTGTTGAAATGGATTATGCTTGGGGAGTATGCTTAATCTATGATAAAACTATCCAAGCATGAAAATGTCATAGAACCTCATTTTATCGATTGTAATATAATTAGTTTTACTTTTCCATACAATTTCAATAATCTCTGCCATATTGTAAATTATATGGAAACATTTATGACAAACCTAATCATATCATGGAAAAATATTTTAAATGGGAGTCGTAGACATTTTTGTGTTTGGACATGTTTCTTTAACCAAACATGTTCAGAGATTACAGATTAGAAATTTTTTCCATGTTAATCTAATGAGAAAAAATCTAAATTTCAACTCTCATTATCTCCTAAACCGTTAGGATTATGGGTATAAATTAAATAGTAAAGTTATCTTAAAATTACGTGTAGAATCAAAAATGTCATAAAAAGGGGGGGTTTGTATTGAAATTAGTGAATTCGATCTAAAAGGTGACTTCTGGGACACCCTGTACATTGAAATTACTGTCGATCAATAGAACTTAACCGGTTTACCTATAATGGCACAGTTGGTTTTTGTAAAAAAATAATTCTGTAAATTTTAAAAGGGGTGTACCAGTGGTCTGGGACACCTGATGTAAAAAATGTAAAATATTCAACCAAATAATTGTAAATTTTGACACCCTCAGTTTTTTAAATGGTCATCAAAACTGTTTCAGTGTTGAGCTTATGTTTACCTCTGCTACCTCAGCTCCACTGATTTACCTCTGTGATGCAAGAACAAGAGTAAGAAAAACAAAGTAAACAACAAATTAATAAATTAATCCCCTAATATAATTTTCAGCATGAGTACCAAGATTTTCCTTCTGCTCTTAATGCTGTCAAGAAAGGTAAAGCGATGGCCGTACTTTACTTCCATAAAAACTACACTAGAGCTCTGTGGAGTATTATGACAGGTAGGTGATGGATAGAAGGTATGGTTATTGATGAATGAAATTTCAATAAGAAGCATTTATTTCCCTATTTATTTTGATCAATACCTTATGTATCAACCAACTGTGGCAATTGAGGGAAAATAGTTTATAAATACAGTAAATAAAAATTGAACGAGTAAACGTATTCCTCGAAATCAAGCAATTTAATCTAAACTATCCCCTGTTATTGCTTTTATTGTTATATTCAGTGCCTCAACCTGGTCTAAAACAAAAGACTAAACCAGATTTTGCGAACCTTGTGGGCCATGCTTTCCCCAACCTGGTTTAAACCAAAACTTAAGATTAAACCAGATTTGCCATATGATTTAACCTTGAGGGCCATGCTTTACCCAACCTGGTTTAAATCAAAACTTAAGATTAAACCAGATTTGCCATATGATTTAACCTTGAGGGCCATGCTTTACCCAACCTGGTTTAAATCAAAACTTAAGATTAAACCAGATTTGCCATATGATTTAACCTTGGGGCCATACTTTCGCAACCTGGTTTTAAACCAAAACTTAAGATTAACCAGATTTCACCATTTGATTTAACATTAATATTTTTTCTGGATTAGTTTAAACTGAGTTGGGGGAAGCGGCCCTTAGTTTTAAATCACTAACACCTTACCAATCCAGTATTGTGATTATCAGTACCCAATCGCTAAAAAATACACTTATTTACAGCTGTACATTAACGCATGTTAAAACGGTACCATATCAGATAACTGAAACATACTTTCTCCCACAGTATCTAGAATTCTAGATTTCTTGCTTTCTCCCAACACTATAATAAAAGGTGTTAAAGCCTCCAAACAACAATGTCTTGATGGCTCAGTTGGATAGCTACCAGTTGAGCAGCAAGAGTTTGACTCTATGCGCATATGTGGCATTTTACAATGTACATGCGTTTACTGCTAAAGAAAAAAATTAAATTTTCTCTGCAACCACTTGACTTAGAACAATAATTCAAAATAATTTACTGTTTAGTTTTTTGAGGTGACAAGTGAATTTTATTTCAAGTTCACTGTTTTCTATAAAAATAAAAAAGATAAAAACTGATTTTCAAAGGCGTTAAGCACTATAACTTTTCAACGTGAGTTTTCTCAAAGATATGGGTGGTGTCATTTTATTCAACATTTTAATTTTAATAAACCACAAAATTATTAGAGCCGTTTTTGAGAAATTTGGATTTTTTGCGTTTTTTCAGGGTTTTTGGGGGTAAACTACCCTTAATAATAAAAAATTCAAAAAATTGAAAAAAAGCCTGGAATGGTAGTGGATTTGGACCTACCTACCAAATTCCATCAATATTGGTCCATTGGGGCCTTCTCTAGCTCTGTTAACATCCAGACACACACACACACACACACACACACACACACACACACACACACACACACACACACACACACACACACACACACACACACACACACACACACACACACACACACACACACACACACACACACACACGGGTGTGTGTGTGTGTGTGTGTGTGTGTGTGTGTGTGTGTGTGTGTGTGTGTGTGTGTGTGTGTGTGTGTGTGTGTGTGTGTGTGTGTGTGTGTGTGTGTGTGTGTGTGTGTGTGTGTGTGTGTGTGTGTGTGTGTGTGTGTGTGTGTGTGTGTGTGTGTGTGTGTGTGTGTGTGTGTGTGTGTGTGTGTGTGTGTGTGTGTGTGTGTGTGTGTGTGTGTGTGTGTGTGTGTGTGTGTGTGTGTGTGTGTGTGTGTGTGTGTTCAGTTCAGTTCAGTTCAGTTCAGTTCAGTTCAAAAAGTTTTATTCACGCAATTTTTTTGTTATTACAAAATCCCATGTGCCATACAAGGCACGTGCGGGACAAAAAATATACATTTATCTTTAATACATAATTTAAGGCTGACAGCAGGGCAATAATGGTTATTAGTCTTTTCATCTTGAGGTAAGTACTATGAAACGTACTATGAAACGGGCACTCACTATTTTGATGAATTATTTAAACACAACTGAAAACACACTCAGATGAATATTACACTTGGATTTACATCATAGCAGGTTTGCATAAGCACTCAATACAAGCAAATAAATGCTAATAAATAGACAAATATAATAAATTATTAATAAATAGCTACTAAACATAAAAATATAATTAGAAGTTATATTACATTACAATATTAATACAAAAGTTGCAAAAACCTATAAAATACCATGATTCTTAGAGAATTCTAAAGCTCTTGATTTTACCTCTGAAATATTTTTGAACTGGATTTCATTTCCAAAAAACTGCACAAATTTATTGAAACATTTGGGGCCGAGATAGCAAAACTGGTGTTTACTAGTTTCTTTTCTAAAAAAATATTCTTCTAATAAAGTAAATGAACGTGTTATTCTATTTACAGATCGAATCTTAAATAAATTCTTATACTTAAATACAAACATTATCATACAGTAAACATGCAATTGATTGAAGGATAAAATGTTATTTTGAGAAAACAGGTAGGTCATTCTATCATTTCTCTTTAAATTAAATACTGTTCGAAGGGCATGCCTTTGACAACTGACAACTGGTTTGAGCACAGTAGGATATGTTCCCCCATAATGCACAATTCCAAAACGTAAAACACTCTCAAACCAGGAAATGTACACTTTTTTCAATGTTCACTCTTAACATTATCCCTTAAATGATACAGAGCAAAATTAATTTTCCTTAACTTACTAGATAGATGACTGACCTGCTGTTCCCATTTCAAAAATTGATCAACATATAATCCAAGATATTTTACACTATTTACAACCTCTATGCTATTACAATAACACTCATACAAACAGTAATGCTTATGGCAAAGTAAATTGAATTCATTTCTTAACTCTTCCCTTGGTTGGCTATAATCAAAGAACATAAGACATTTTGACTTGGTGGAGTTTATTAACAACTTATTACCAATCAACCAGTTTGATACCCTTGACAGATCCCTCCCTATTTGAATTCTCAACGTTTCTTTGTTGTGCGCTGAACATACAAGGGCGGTGTCGTCGGCAATAGGCAAATATTTTGGAATATAAATCAAGCTCTAACAGGTCGTTGATATATATTAAAAAAATTATAGGGCCTAAAACCCCCCCTTGAGGAGTTCCATGTTGCAATGTAAGAACATCGCTCAAAACACCATTCACCTTGACAACCTGTTTCCGCTCTCTACAAAAGGATTTCAACCATTCTAGCGCTTTGCCCCCAATACCATATTTCCTAAATTTTGAGAAGAGAATGTTGTGATCTAAGACATCAAAAGCCTTCTGAAAATCTAGATATACAGACAATGTAAGTTTTCGTTTGTCAACAGAATTGGTGATTGTTGTAATGTGTTGTTCTAAAGCCATATCTGTGCCCTTACCTGGTAAAAACCCATACTGATTGATTGAAAACAGGGATTTACTATTAAAATACTCTAACAACTTCTTTTTTACAAATGACTCAAATATCTTGGCAACTGTACTAATAACTGAGATCGGTCGATATGAAGAAATTTCCTTTGCATTGCCTGACTTATAAATAGGGACAACAGAAGCAATCTTGAACAGATCTGGAAATATACCTTGTTCGAGTGAGGTTTTAAACAACTTACAAAGAATTGGAATGAATATATCTAAGTTTTCCTTAATTGAACTGAACTGAACTGAACTGAACTGAACTGAACTGAACTGAACACACACACACACACACACACACACACACAGTACGGGGCGCTCGGTGTGGAAGTACCTTTGGAAATTTAAGAGTAAGTTATAAAACCAATAAAAATATACATGCATATAATTAATAATGATAATTTTTATTTTACAGCTCCATTTATGCACCACCAGACAACGATACATTAAATTTTTATCAAATTGAAATTTCTATGGATATTACAGGTAAATTTTCTGTTTTTCTTATAGTTTTGTGTTCTTTCTTTTTACTTTTTGGCAAATTTATCTTGCAAACCCATCTCTTAGCTGGACAGAATAGTTCCAAATTTTTACCCAAGCATGCCTCTAGGAATAAAAAATATTAGTTTTCAACATGAAACATAATAACATAATAATCAAATAATAAGAACAAGATAATAATCAATTTTAAAGAACTCCAGCATGAAAATTGGGCGGAATAATAAAAAGAAACAGGCACATAGACCACAGTCTGTTGGTATGATATGGCCTCGCAATAAACCAACAGGCTTTAAATATGGGAGCTGTTCTATATTCAAGCCCTTAACGTCCAATAAAACTAAAAGGGAGGGCAATTTTGCAGCAGATGACTTGATGTGATGACTCATCAAGTTTTATTCATTGAGTAAAAATTAATTACAATATTATAAAGGTGATAACTTTAAAAATGTAAACAAACAAACATATTAAACAAAATTCTCAACACATGATAACTAATTAAAGGTACGATTACACTGGGACACATGTATGAGAACTTGTGTGAGATACTTGTTTGAGAAACAAGTTTAACACATTCGCTGCTGCCAAAAATGTCGATAACTACCTAAGAAGCTAAAAATAGTTATTCCATGGAATCTTTCCTTTAGTAATTGAAAGACCATAAAATGGCTTGGAAACCATATTTGGACGACAGCATCCTGGTTCCTGGACCTCCGAAAGTCATGGGTCACCGGTGACGCAGCAGCATTGCGCGACGAAAGTCACCTGCAAGGACGCAGGCGGACGCAGTTCACCGCCTGCAAGGCCGCCGTAAGGCACGTTCTCCAGAGCAGTCAAGTTCGATTTACCGGCTTTTGTATGATCCATTGTAATAAAAACAATAGCTAAACACTAAAATAATTCATATAAACGCTAATATATACAGCAGGAAACACAATTCACAACAAAAAATTTGTGCGTCACAGGAGACGCACGCAGCACCCCGGGCGAACGAACGAAACACACTGCACGGCAGACTGGTATCCGAGACGCAATGCTAGTGCGTCTCGATCGTCCTCGACGAGTGGCTGAACCACGCTGGCTTCGTAAATGAAACATGACGCGCTGCGTCCCCGGTGACGCACGCGCCTCTCGCTACGGCGTGCCGTGCGTCACCGGTGACCCACCCGCAGCGTATGTGTTAAAGTGTGAATACACAAATCACTGTACTGGTTGAACCACATTATAGTCCGGGGCATTTAGCCAAAATATGGCCTTGACATAGACAAAATTGGCCGGGTAACGAGACCTAGTGGAATGAGTTTGGTATGTGTCCCTGATCATTTGGTAAAAATTCCCAACTTTTCCCACAACAGGAACATCCGCCATTTTGGAAAATGGCGGAAAAAGTTGATTACAGTGTAAGTGTTTACTAAAATGGGATTTTCATAAAGACCACACCACTTAGATTCACCCAAAAACGTTTATATTGTTCACAATTAAATACCGTACAAGAAAATACCATATTTATTGGTATAAATCATGTTTTAAGGTTCAATATGTGCACTGAAATTTAATATTTCGTAAAAGTTTTTGGAAGTTATTTTGGTTTTTTGTAATTTACGGCGTTAATATCACAGATACAATAATTTTAGCCCTTATAAGAATTGTAGCCCTTAAAGTTCTGCAGTGATTGCATATATAATATTCTTCGTTGGAATAATAATAACGCTGATACGGTGCCTTAAAGTCTAAAATATTCACGGCTTTCAAATGGGTAAAAATGGGTTTTTGCATTTATGGACCTCCATTTTCAAAATTCAACATTTTTAACTGAAACCATTTAAAAGAGCTTAAAAAAACAAACAATTTAGTATTTTGAAATTTGAACTTGGCTTGAACGGGTTACGGAGAAAAGCCAAAAATAGGTTTCCCATGTTAATCTTATGGGAAATCAACTAAACCTTGTATCTCGCTTATTTATCGGCATAAATTGATAAAATTTGTTATGTACATTCACTAGGTAGGGTTTAACTGATATTTGCTTACAACACCCATATTTCGGCAAACCTACATACTCACCCCATGGGGTTTATGGGGAAAATTAAAAAGTGCACAATATTGATACAATTTGATATTTACCTTAACTAAGCATTACACTTCCTAACAACTAACATTTTATAACAACATTCCATGGCAGCAAATCTACATACTCATTCATAGTGTTTATGGGGAAAATAAAAAATCTCAAATTCCTTTGGAAATTCGCTGAGTAGCCTACACAGGTTTGCTGCTACAAGGGCATTTGACAATAAGACAAGACAACTATATACAATTAATTTAATCACAATAAATATATTTTTACAGATTGCATGATATTCAGTGAAAAGAATATTTTGATGTAAATATGTAATTTAATTAATTAATACTTTGTGTATTGTGTATCAAGAACTCATTACAAGAAAGTTTAAATAAAGAAAATTAAGTACCAATCAAATTATAAATAGATAGTCAGACATTTCAGATTATAAAACTAATATTTATGTTAGTTTTTTTTTAATATAGATCAATATATTTTATATCTTAATAGATCACCTGAACCTTCCAGTAAAAATGGAACCACTAAGCTTAAAAGGGAAACAAAGACATGGTTATTCTTTAAAAAATTGCCATTATTTAAAAAAATGTTGAAAAAAACTTAGTAAATTTAGTTTAACAAAATTAAATAGCGCTTTTTACAGATTGCATACTATTCAGTTGAAAGAGTATTTGATATTTTGATCGTTGAGTCATTAGATGCAGGTGTATATAATATCATATACGGTAAGTAATGGGGCCTAATGAAAATTATAACATAATAATAGTTGGAAATTACAGGTAGTTAAAATTAAAAGAAATCGTTACAGGTAGTTTAACGAAATCGACCAATGGTTTTAAGCTTTAAGTGGTATGAGCTTTACGAAAATATCATTTTAGTAAACACTTACACTATAGGTAATTTATTTTCCGCCATTTTCTAAGATGGCGGACGACACCAAAATTAGGAAACTACCAAATGATTATTAAAAGTTAAGCACACTATATGTATTGTATCTATTATAAAACTACCCATCTTTTTTTGTGAGTCGTCTGATAATTTTAGGGCCTACAGAGATGATGTCCTTGCTAGCGAACGGCCTCACGAATCTAAATTTAAAAAATATTGGTACCTTTGTATTAATTTGAAATTTATATACCCATCTATTGTGGACTATACAAGCGGAATAAATGGCATATCGAATTTTGCGTTGTTTATATCTTGGTTTAAATATCAAGATTAAATTGGTTTATTTGATTAAATTAATTTTTTTATAGTTTTCTCGTCATATTATCAAATACCCCCGTCGCAGCAAACCTGCGTACTTAGCGAATTTCCTAAGGAATTTGAAATTTTGTATTTTCCCCATAAACACCATAGAAATGCATATGTAGGTTTGTTCCAATGGGATGTTGTTATAAAATGTTAGTTGTTAGGAAGTATAGTTAAGGTAAATATCAAATTGTATCAATATTCGGCACTTTTTAATTTTCCCCATAAACCCCATGGGGGTGAGTATGTAGGCTTTCCGAAATATGGGTGTTGTAAGCATATATCAGTTAAACCCTACCTAGTGAATGTACATAACAAATTTTATCAATTTATGCCGATAAATAAGCGAGATACAGCGTTTAGTTGATTTCCCATAAGATTAACATGGGAAACCTATTTTTGGCTTTTCTTCGTAACCCGTTCAAGCCAAGTTCAAATTTCAAAATACTAAATTGTTTGTTTTTTTAAGCTCTTTCAAATGGTTTCAGTTAAAAATGTTGAATTTTGAAAATGGAGGTCCATAAATGCAAAAAACCCATTTTTACCCCTTTGAAAGCAGTGAATATTTTAGACTTTAAGGCACCGTATCAGCGTTATTATTGTTCCAACAAAGAATATTATATATGCAATCGATGTAGAATTTTAAGGGCTACAATTCTTATAAGGGCTAAAATTATCGTATCTGTGATATTAACGCCGTAAATTACAAAAACCCAAAATAACTTCCAAAAATTTTTACGAAATATTAAGTTTCAGTGCACATATTGAACCTTAAAACATGATTTATACCAATAAATATGGTATTTTCTTGTACGGTATTTAATTGTAAACAATATAAACGTTTTTGGGTGAATCTAAGGGGTGTGGTCTTTATGAAAAAACCATTTTAGTAAACACTTACACTGTAATCAACTTTTTCCGCCATTTTCCAAAATGGCGGATGTTCCTGTCGTGGGAAAAGTTGGGAATTTTTACCAAATGATCAGGGACACATACCAAACTCTTTCCACTAGGTCTCGTTACCCGGCCAATTTTGTCTAGGTCATTCGCTAAATGACCCGGACTAATTAGTCTGTTTACACTTGCAAACAAGTTGATTGTGTAAAAGTTGTGTAAATGATGCATATTAGCCAGTGAGTCACTGTCCACTGTCCACTAGGATAACCGTAGTTGGACTTCACGTCACCGCAGTGTGTATATATATCGAGTGGTTCATCAAAATATGCATGGAAAACGGTTTATAGTTGCCTAAATTGCGTAACTAGACATTTTTATTCATAATTCTAAACTAAATTTGTTGATTTGTAATAAAAAAAATAACTCTGTACGAGGTTTATGAGGGGAATTTAAAACTTTAAAATACACAAAATAATTTATTTTACAATTATTACTTATTACAATTATAAATTATTATTTATATTACAAAATATAATATATTTATATTTTTTCATGTTGCATTGGAATTCAAACTTTAATATTTACAAATTGAAATCAACAGTCTTTGAATTGTATACAAATTCATCTTCTTGAACAAATAATTCAAATAAAAGTTAAAATATTTTGTTATCTTTTCATATCAATATCAAGTAAAACAGCATATTTCTTGAAATTGTCTATTTCATGGGTAATGGACACAGCTTGACTACAGGGTGCTTGATTTGCCCTTGTTTGATTTGAAGAGTTTCACAACAACCACTCCTGTGGAACAAGATGTAGGCCTACCCTTTTCAATGGATTTTAAATCTTCTTTAAAATGATGGCGATGAGTAGTTTTCACCAACATTATAGTAGCAAAATTCAATTCTGAAGTTGAAAGAACATTTAAAGTTATCTTGGTTGATATATTTCGACTATTATTGATGAAGCGAAAAATCCAGGCAAAACATCGTTGCCGATGTCGAAATGAGGCCTAACCTTAAAACCGTATAGTTCAACACAGTGAAACGTGAAACTGCACAAAGTGGGAGAATCATCAGTAATCACCTCACACAAGTCAAATGTTGAAACAAAATTTTGTTCA